>BMAC01000821.1:419166-482010 GCA_014905375.1 Phtheirospermum japonicum | reverse complement strand
GAAGGTGTCTCCGGGTCAAACTTGGTTAAACACGAGAATTTTAAACCTCTAAGGCTATTTTGGCCCATTTAAACCCAATTAAATGTAAGATAAATAGACTACAACTCTCATTTGGTAAAAACCTCTCATTTTTCTCCCAACCCAAGCTTGGGTTTGGGATTAAAAATCCTCTCTAGTTTTTAAGATCTATTTTCTCTCTCTTAGGTTTTAGATTCAATTTGAAGTTTTGATGTAATTTCTTTTTCTAAATTTAGATTTAATTTCAAGCACCTCCTTGGATTTTTAAGCCTAAGAAGAATCCAAATACTCCTTTGGATTGTTACTTTTGATGCAATTTAATTCAAACTTGCTACTCTTTCCTTAAATTCAAGTAAGTTTCCTTTCAATTTCATACTTTATGTTTTAATTCCATGCTTGTTCTTCATGTTTCATGCATTTTTCTTCATTTCATACTTTTTGTCTTAGCACCTTGAAATCATGATGAAACTTATGATTTGGCTATGGAATCTAGATGAGTGACACATTTAGGTCATAGATCGGCTCTTGGATCGTCTTAATTTTGAGTTTTTCACATGCTTTATTTGCAATTTTATTTTCATGCATAGTTTTAGGTTTAATCTTAGATCTACTCTTCGTTGCTTGTTATTTTCCTTAAAGTTTTGAACTTTCTTGTTAATTTCCATCGCTCTTTACATCTATGCTTTCAATTTTAGTTAATTTACTTTATTTAGAATTTTATGCATAGTTGTACCTTGTGCATGCATGCTTGTACTTGGTGAAACATTGCATTTTCTTACTTATTTTCATTATTGCTTTGCATTTTCTATTTGAGGCATCCGACGTGGCATTCTACCAACTTGCACTTTCATTTTCTAGGATAGTTAGCTATTTTATTTGCTTTATTTTCATTTTCTTTATTTTTCCAAGCTTGAAACACATTGAAACTCACAATTGAATCGATCTCCGATAAAACCGAGCCATGAACCCGTTGATTTATTTCAACACCACAAAAACTCTTCTAACAATTATTGGCAAAAAAATCTTGAACCCAATAAAGAGATCGTAATTAGATTATTGTCAATAAATCTTGAAACCAAATATTTGGTATTGAATCATTGAATAGCGATTATGATGGACGAATATCAAATTACAAGGAAATAAAAGACAAACAAAGAAAAAAAAAATACCAGTTTTAAAAAATGTAAAGCTTCCCTTTCATTCCCACCTTTTAAAAATAATTTCACGTAAAAAAGAAAAAATATCATACTTTCTTGAAATAAAAGACAAACAAAGGAAAAATAACACTTTTAAAATATTTTTTATTTTCGAACATTAATTTTCTTATTCATTATAGATTCAAAAAATCCGAAAGGAAATACTTACTAGAAATAAAAGACAAACAAAGGAAAAAAATATTTTTAAAATATTTTTTATTTTCGAACATTAATCTTCTCATTCATTGTAGATTCAAAAAATCTAAAAGAATATTTTGGTTACATCTGTATTTGTGTATATATATGACAGTTCTTGCAACAAACTAAAATACTCATGCCCTTATGCCTAAGGTGTGGATTATTTACATTTTCGTCAAGCATAGCTCATTAAGAGTCGTGGTGGCTTAGAACATTTCATTCTATGTATTACTTGAGAGCTTTTAATTTTTTTTCTATGATCGCTTTTGTTACTTTTTTCATATATAATTATAATTCATCAATATTCATATTTCGTTTATTGTTTGTGTTGCATATTTTTATTTTATCAAATTTTCAGTTTTTTTTTTAAGTTTAATTTAATTTACACTATGATTATATTCTAACTATCCATGAAAATTTGCAGGGTTTTCTAGCTACAATTGCAATTACTCCTATTGTGAAAAAGTTGACTCATAATCTCATACAACCGATTGACATGCTGAAAATCAAAGAATCTATTATTGGTACCAAACGGCCTAAGCCGAAACCAAGTCCAGATGGTACTATTTACTCAATTTTATTTTAATTTTTAGGTTTAACATATTCAAAATTTATATTTTTTAATGTTTAATTTTGTTTTAGATTATTTATATAATTATTTTTAAGTGGATATATGTTGTTTTGAAGTAGATATAATATTATTTTTATTTTATGACCTAACATGTGTAAAATAACTATACCATTTTATGCACATGTTGACTTTCAAATAATCAAGTCTGGAATCTATATCAAATTGATGGAAGAAAAACTTGACCATCTGAATTTTGAATTATGGTAATTGTATGTAGCTTTGTAACTCTACATTTATATGGACGTTTCATTTTTAACAAAAGAGTTAACATTGTTTTAACATTGAGGAGTATATTGATCTAAAATTATAGTGTGTGGGGGTAGTTTGCAAAAATAAAAGAATGTGCTATGTTGCTCCTTTGAGTAAAGGTTAGAGCAAATTGATTTGTTTGCCAATTTTTTTGAATTACCCTCTTTTTAGGCATTTCAAATGACTCTATGATATTGGACTTGCTGGGAAATTAATTGAAGGAGCGTCTATTGGGATGCATAATAGGATCATGTTAGACTGATGAGAAAACTTTAGGGACTGTTTAATTCTTTATTTGAAATGCGGACTGATTGATGAAGAACATGATGAGGTGGTAGTTAAGATCAAATTATTTAAATAATTCTCTATGCACTTTATATGATAATTTAGGTGATTTGTTTCATTTTTATTTATTGTAAGATAATAATTAGTTTAACTCACTTATAATTTTTTATTTACATCATTTAATTTTCTCTTATGAAATATAATTGTGAATCAGTACTACTTAATATTATAGAATTGAATTAAACATTTCAAAAATCAATTTCTAGCTTTACCAGATATCGTGGCAAAGAAGACTAAGATGACTCTACTTAATTACGATTGAAGAAAATGTCTGTATGCCATCTGCATTGAGTGGAGTTAACACTATCACGTCAGGTTTGGAAAAAAATCAAATCATTCCCAAAAGAAAACCGGGAAGGCCGCCTCGAAGAACAAATCTTACCAATGACGGTAACCATGATAGCATCATGTATCACAATACAATATGTCTTATTATATATTATAATAAATATGTTATTATTAAATATTATACTGTTACGATCCAGTAGTTTTTTATTTGAATTGATCTCATAAGATTATGTAATTTTTAACTATCTTAGAAATAACAAACTCAGGATCAGGTGGAATGAACACTGTGGCATCAACTGTAATAGATTTAGAAAAAGATCAACCAATTCCAAAACCAAGAAGGGGAAGGGGAAGGGCACCTCTAAAATCAAATGTTGCTAAATATGGTAATTTTGAAAACATTCATGTCAAACTTAATTCCTATTAGAATAAATCAAATTTTATTTTAATTATTATATACATTGCAATGGTTTTCAAATTATAAATAGTTGAATTTTTTATTTAAAAATTCCAATTATCGTCAATATTTTCTAATATGTTAATTAGCTACGATAAATTTAGATATCAAACAAATTGATAATTGTAAATTTATTCACAGTACAAGTCCAAAACATCATAGTTCCACGTTCTCAGTTGAGTTTGGTTGGGGAAAATGCTTCCGCATCTTATTCATCTAATGGAGTAAACATGGCAACAAACCGTGTAATAGATTTGGAGAATGCTGAACCACTTCCCAAACAATTACAAAGAAGAAAGGCCAAAACGACAAACCTTCCAAATGATGGTATGTTTTTATCGACATTAATTTCAATACAAAGTCAAAAGTTTATATTAATTTGGTAATTCAGTAATATAAATTTAATTACAATAATTAGATTTGAAGGATTTAATTATATTAGATTATTGGGACCTTGGCGATCCTTCCTTCAAATGTGAATATTGTCCAGCATATTTTTGGTATGACGAGAGATTGAACCCGGGTAAAAACATCAATTCTCCAATATACTCAGGATGTTGTGATAAAGGAAAAATCAAGTTACCAGAATTTAAGAAGCCACCGCAACTTCTATATGATCTAATATTCGGCGTAAGTGATAAAAGTCGACACTATTTGAAAAATATTAGATCATAAAATAACATGTTTTGTTTCACTTCCATGGGTGGTAAGATTGATTCGAGTATGAATACGGGGAATTCTCCACCGATATTCAAAATCCACGGACAGAATTATCATTTAATCGGGAGTCTTCTTCCAAAGCAAGGTTCTATTCCAAAATTCGCACAGCTTTACATATATGATACTGAAAATGAAGTTCAGAATCGAATTAATTCAGTTAGGTATGCATTTACGTCATACATACCAATCATTTCAGTTTTATAGGAATTTTTATATATTATTTAATATTCTTATACTATTCTTTTTTCACTTTGCAGAGGAAATAATGAAAAAAATTCTCTTCACACCGAAGTTGTAGCAAACTTACAATCCATGTTGGATATGAAAACAATTTGCTCAAGTCTTTTAGAATGGCCAAACAAACGTTTAGAGGGGATAATGTTGCTGAAGTTAAATTGCGTCTACTTGGGAAGAGGCAAAGATGGAAGAACGCACAATCTTGCAGAAGTGGACGAGCTTGCTCTATTAGTTGTTGGCGATCTTGAACCTCAAAGTGGTAACAGGGATATTGTAGTAGAAACGAGATCTGGCAGACTCGGCAGCAGAACAAGCCACCGGGCACAACTTCTCGACTCTTCGTTTTCTTCGCTGATTCACTCGTCTTTGTCTCCCGACTTCACGTATAGCTCTTGTGCATAGTCCTTCAATCTTCAAGCACCAATTTAGCACCTAATTACTACAAACTAAGAAAGAAATACACAATCGGTGCTCGACTACTCATAATAATAAATATGCGAGAAATAAATATATATGAAAACTCAAAGCTCATAAAAACATAAGAATTAATCCCTTAAATATCGCATAATTTCTCGCCTATCAAATTCTCCCAAACTTAAACCTTGCTTGTCCTCAAGAAAATATAAAATTAAAGCATATGACAAACATAATATTAGTAAGTCACTCAAGTTGACCCAATGAACTCATCCGAACTCTAGACACCATTATATTTCTAGAAATCGCAATCGCTTCATGTATTGACCTAAGTAATCCCACCAGTTTGGCAACCCCTTTTTATATACGCCACGTTAATGTACTATGGTTCCCACTCGCTACTCAATGGTTCGACTCTATCCATTGTTGGTCACGATCAAATATCTCGTCCGCCCATGTATTTATTTATTTTTATTTTTTTAATTGAGGCCCGCAGCTCCACACTACCGTTCTTGACTTTACTTGACAATGATTCGGCACTGGATATGAGGATTGTCTTGATTTGGTATTTGATTTGTTGAGTTCACCTCTGCCACGTTTGAGATTTTGGTTGGATTGCGCCACTTGAGTAAGTGCATAGAATTTGTTGAGCTACTAGCATCTTCGTTCGGTTTTCGCCCTTTAGTATTTAAGCGAATTGCACTTGGTACACGGATAGGCAGCTGTTTCGGCACCTCAATTTCTTTTGATTTATTTTTTCAATCTTCTACTTACTCCATGCCGGTATACCCCAACCGGACTTTATTTGACTTCTGTTTCGACTGACGAGATAATTTCACACAACCTCCAACTTCAAGGCCCCACACAACTCATATTGAGTACGTCAACCACAAATACACATCAACAACGCAATAATCTAGAATTGACGCTCCACAAATGAATCACAAAAGTACTAACATGCGTACCATTGACCTCTAAATCAAATGATGACTAAAGACTTTAACCGAAACATGATTCATCAAAGCAATTCAAGCAAGTACTTCTAACCATTTACTTTTCAGTCCCCCGGAATTCATCAAAAAAAAAATCAAAATTTTATCAAGTTTTAGCACAATATCCTCAATAATAACCTCAATAACCCACTCCCCCAAACTTAAATATTGGCTTGTCCCCAAGCGAACAGAAAACGAGAACAAGCACATCACAAAGATTATGAGGGAAGAGTAGGAAGATAAATCACCCAGGGAAACATCGAGGGGGTCTTGGTCCTAGTAATGACGACACACGTTCCCCTTAAGAATGGCCCAATCATCCAAAACACGTCACCACCTCTATAACTGCAAGAAAAAGAAAATAGAAAATAAAACAAGTAAACATTGGGTTGCCTCCCAACAAGCGCCTTCATGTAAAGTCTTTGGCCTGACTTAGTCCCTTAATCAAGTCGTAGGTGGTGCTTCCAACTCCATCCGTTCCTCATCAATAGCGCGAAACCCTTCCAAATTGGATATTTACAAAGTATTCCAATTCAAATTGGACATTTATAATACTAACACTTCCAAATTGAATAATTACATAAAAGGGAGAGGTTTTTGTGTAATAATTCAATTTTAAAGTTGTATTGTAAATATCCAATTTGGATTGGAATATTTTGTAAATATTGATTTTTTTGGGTAGGTGGATATTTGGTCCACAAGTATAAACTCAATAGGACTTATCTGACTTTTCTTATTCAGTAAAAAATACATAAAATATAATTTGTAGATGGGGAAAAAATAATAAGTTGAGAGGTTAATAAGTTGATTAATATGGACGAATAAGATTTGATTTCGGATTGATGAACCGAATATTGGAAAGTTCAGACTGAATAATAATTACAAGGGATACGTAATTTATAGCTATACAAAAAAAAAAAATAACCAAACCTTTTCCACCAGATATATTTTTCAAGATTTATCTAAAACATTTGTATATTTTTTTAAAATGATTAAAAAACAAGCTTATTGCTGAGCAACGATAAAAAAAAAAAAAAAAGGCCGATCTTAAAGGGAAAAATGAAAAGAACAAAAAAAAAATAATTGAATAAAATCATGAAGAAAGGGCGATGAACGTGCTTCATATGCTTCCCCGGACCATGGGTCAATTCTGATGGTCACAAGTACTCCACACATTCTTAAACTGAGTATAACCTATTAAATTTTTCGATGTGGGACATTTGGAGGCTCCCAGCATTAAGGAACACTTGCAGCAGTTATTTACACTTCCATGTTTTGAGTTCAGATTAGGCACTCATCCACATGTGTATAAATTCTAATATAAGAACTACTTATGTCTGAACCACATAAAATATTCATTCATTAAACCAACTCACTGTTTAGTTAATCATTAAACCAACAGAATTCCCGTGTAATATATCTCGTGCAAGAGATTAAAACATCAAAGGTGTAATCTAATCATTCTCAGTCATGGTATCTAGAATTGAAAGTCCATATTCTAGGAAAATACAGTGTTTTGGTATAATTGAAACCGGAATGTGTTTTTTTTTTTTTTTATAATTTTTCTAATTACTCCATAAACGTGAAAACCTCAACTAAGTTTTTAATTTATTCAAGGGTCTCCATTCATGGTGAATTTTCATAACAATTACAAAATCTAAAATGCATAGGAAAAAAGAGTGGTAATTGGAAACCAACAACCAAAAAAAATAAAAAAGAAAATAAAAAATAGAAAGGGAACAAAAAAAGAGGTCTAATTTCAAAACAGCGTGTTATCCAGATCATGAAAACACCATTTCAAAGTAGTAGCATGGCTTCTACAACGAGTTGAACCATATATATAATTATTATTCTATTTTATGGTGTTTATGGAAAATTTGAAAAGTGATTAGATGACAAAGGATAACTGCATTCCCAAGTTTAATGCATGGGACGTGTGTTAATTGGTTGTACAGAGTCATTGACTTTCACCCATTAATGGTGCAAACACAAGCCTATTCATTGCTTTCATCTAGGGATAGGTGATGCCGTAACCTTGCTCTATTTTGATTAGTGAACACTAATTACTGTAGTAGATGTCAATCGAAACTGCATGGGTAGGTATGAAGTAATGAGGCTAGTAAAGGCTTGATTATTTTTTTATTTTTTTTTTTGCTACAAAAGGAACATTCATTACACAAAAAATAGATATTTTCCATATCTGTAACGACAAACACATAGGAAGAAAGAGAAATCCGGTGTGCTTTACTACTTGTGACCTATAAGATATGCTTTATTGATGTCTGATATGGGAAATGTACTGCCTCACTTAATTTGCCTCAGTTTGCAGTTTCTTATGGAAAGTTCATTTATTTTTGGTAGGCTGCGAAAATGGTGAGGACGAGGAATCAGCGGGAAAGAAACATGTGGTCGTGGCTTAACTAGTCTCTTCGTTCACCGGGGTATAGTTGGGACAATCCGCTGATCATCGACGAGAGCGACGAGTCGGACTAGGAAGATAACATGTCAACTGATGACGATGATATGGAGGTTCACTACGATCCCGCCTGGGTTGATGAAGCCATAGCTTCTCTCAAATCGGATGAAGAGCCACCACAAGGCAACGACGAGAGCGATGATGATGCGAAGTCTATCGTTATTGATTAACTCTCACAATTCTCATAAGCTGGGTTATTTTGAGATACCTATTAAATCAGTGTGAAAATATTAATGCTTTATGTCTACTTCTGTTTTTAGTTGTTTTGCTTTTCTCTGTTAGTGTATGGTCTTGTTCATCTTTCATAATCTCCAACTCGGACATGTAGGAGGGTTGTTTAGTTCAACTGTGTATGTGATCTCATGTATTAGTCCTTTTGTCGTATACCTCCAATTAAGATGTGGTGGGATTTCCAAGTTTTCATTGTATCAAAGAGGATTTCCACTAGAATATCACGACTATTTTACTTTTTTCGTAGTTTATTTTTGCTGAATTGTTTTTGAACCTAAAAAATAGTACGAAACTTATTACGCCAATTATAAAATCGGAGCCTTAAAATACTTTTGAAGTAAACCCAACCAAGTGCTTAACAAAAATAGAAATACATTGCAATATAGTAACACATGATTACACTTAGGTTAATTGTAGTATGGGCTGTTGCTTTGAAAATTGTCCACGCTTTCAAACATGAGAAGGTAGCAAACACACACCGATGCAGAATGAAAACATCGAAAATCACAAGATACAAGAGCAACGATTTTAGTGACACCCGAAGTACACAAACAAATGGCCACCTAACCTTCGAACGTGTTCGACTCTTTGCACGGGGATGGAACATACCGACGTGGTGGACGGCGTAGTGGTGCAGGAGTCCTAGTACTAGAAATACATGAAGTAGAAGCGTATTCAGACGATGGCGGTGGTTGATTAACCGAGCATTTAGACGTGCAACCGGATCCTCCAACTAGTTCTTCGCATAAATTACATAAAGATCGGGCGCTTTTTGATTCAACTTCAACGATGTTAATGGGTTGCCAATGAGGAACTCGAGGAGGGATAGGAGGCTGGGCAGCCAACTGAGAGGCTTCATCTTAAGAGGACACATTGATGACGACATCATTTGGGGTTGGTGAGGAACCATAAGCCATCAAAGACAGCTTGCAGATCATCAAAATTCGGATCCCCTGATACTTGGTAGGCTATGCAAAATGGTTCTTTCTGTTACACATTATATGAGTAATGGGTCAGTGACTTGGGGACTAATTACTTGAGAATAAATTTGGATTGGAAAATTTTTTCTCAATGTCAAACTAAACTTAACAAACCTCAAACATGGCCTCCCAAACTTCATACGGTGCACTCATCATGACGGTCTCGATGCAGTACCTCACGCCGCGTTGGCGCAGCATCCAATGAAACACCCGATATCGATTTTGGCGCACGGCAAGCCTATCGATGCAGTACGTATAACTGAAGTCCGTACCAAATTCGATATTAATCATGTCGACGCAGAATTGAATCGACGTAGTGTTTAACCACCCGGGCTTTGAACAAACCAAGGATGCGTTGGTCAACCAACAAGTTGATGAAAAACTTGTTGACGTCCTCGGTCCATCTACCCTTGTAAAGGTATTCTTCCTGATCAACGAGGTATATTGGGTACCCATTGAACATTTGTTCTTAGTGGACTTTATAATTTCAGTATTATTAACTGGAGAAGATGTTGTGTTGGTGCCTTTTCTTCTAATTTTGAGCTTGTGCATTTATAGACAACTATGTATTGGTATGGAGTATGGTATAGAAACTATTCATTTCAGCAAGCACTGCCTTCGTGCAGGGAATATATTCCCTGACCATTGTGTTCTCAATTGATGTATGCTAAGAAGAGTCCTTGGTACTATTACAAGGAATATATTCCTGATCAACTGCACAAGCCCTTTTTTAATTTTGTCTTCTAGGAACACAGTACGTGGTCTTGTGTTTATTTAACACCCGCATAGTACCAATGTTAGTTAATTTTCAACTACGGGAAAAATATATTATTAAATGCGCATAAACAGAGAGCTTCATATGTCATAACATAAAAATGTCCAAGAGATGATGCTTCTATATCAATTTGAACATTGACCTTCACACAATGAGCAAATGAGATCAATGGAACCTAAGATGGAAGACAAACAAATACAAGGCCAACACAATAGTAGGTAACACGATCTAAATTGTTAAACAATTAAAGCAAAAACAACATACACCAAACTCTCAACTTAGCTCAGTACATAATTCTTGGATTAACATTATGTTATTACAACCCTTAGGATTTCTGCCTACATGACCATGTGTGCACCGAATACCCCCCTACGACAGGTTGAATGGTAGTGTCCATACCAACAGGCTAGCACAATAAAAGTGAAACACCAAGAAAGGAAAGTGCAACGTGAAACCTGGTCCATACGTGCCTTGTAAGTGGCCAACTGCATCCTGTAGTTCTTCAGATATTGTGATAATTGCTCGTTCGTGGCTCTTGCATGCTCGTTTCTCTCCGGATCAAGCCAATTGAAGAAATTACACTTTTTGTCCTGCCAAGTCACCAATATAGGTCTCTACTGAATCAAGTAACACAATAAAACAGGTCGTAGTTTATATTCTTTACTACTCAACAAAAAAGGGGGAAAAAACAAAGGGGAAGCATGTCTTTACCCCACCCCACCCCCCACCCCCACCCCTTCGCGGACATGACACAAAACGTCGATCAGGATTTCTTCTTATTTTAGAAATTAGAACTCTTAGGTCCATATCACAATCACATTTATTATTGACCTCTTGATTGCAGGTGCAATAACGAAACGACATATTGTACGATTGGGACGAGGAAGAACTCCGACTCGATCCCGTTTTTATGGTGTTGGCGGTAGCTGGGGGATAATAATACCAATTTTATTAAATTCAATAACACCGTGCATTTTTCAATCAAGATTGTAAAACAAAGGGTCCAAAATAATCACCAATTAAACTGAGACTAGAACCTATGGTTAAAATCCGATTTTGAAACCCTATGCAACATAGGAAACCCGATGCATAAATATGTATTCATGATTCAATTACTGTGTGAGATTCACTACCACATACTCGTGGAGTCGCGATTAAAAATAACATTTTTCCGCCTACAACGATAAACCTAAAACTGGCAAACTCATGAGTTTTCCGCCTCAATTGTGCAAAGTATGATCGAGACCTGAGAATAGAAGATACCTTTACAACGAAGAGTGCATGTGTTCACCTTTGTTCTGCTTTAATCGTAAGCTTCAGCCCAGTCATCAATGGAATCGGCGACTCGATTTGCACTGTGGAGGGTGCGGGTTCGTGGAGGAGAAACACAGGTACCCTTTCTTGCTTTGAAATAAACCAATATTAGACTTAAGGTGGTTTAGACAATTTTGCTTTTATCCCAACTATTCCACGAACCAAACGGGCGAACTTACACGCCACTTCTAAATTTATCATTTGCCCAATCACTCGCAACAAACGTGAGATAGAGTTTTCCCAACATTGCTATCTCGAGACAATATATTAATTTGTCCAATGCGATCCTTCCATCCAAACGAGCCCTAAGGGTATGGTTCACTCCAAAATTGGGAAATAAAGATGAGAGGTGTGCAAAATTAAACATCAATTTTGATTCTCATTCTCATTCCCTACTCTCCAAACTCTCAAATCAAAGCAAAAATACAAACCCATGTTATTAACATGATTAGGGTTGTAGCAATAATAAACCCATAAATCTAATTTTCTATGAGGTATGCTTTGACACATTAAAAGCAAAACACTCACGATATTTAAAATTTTCATTTCACGATCATAAAAAGAAAAAAAAATGAAGAAGAAAAAATATAGAAAGAAAAAAAAAATCAATTTTATATCTTTTAATTAAAAATGGACCATGACTTCCCAACTGTTACCGTGAAGATGAGTTTGAGTTACCAAATAGGTTTTACTATTGCAGATAAGACAAAGAAAGAAAAAAATAAATAATCAAAATTATATTTTTAATTAAAAAAATGGGACCATGACTTTCCAAATATGTTGTAAAATGTTGTCATTGTTGCCATCACCCTTAGCAATGATTTTAATATTGTACCAACAATCGAACTGGCCAAGTTATCGATAAGCGCCACCACGAGATTTAATAAAACTAATTAATTTGAGTAATTTCACATAAAATATTAATTAATGTGAATAGAAAAAAGGAAAAGTTGAGAAACATACAAACAAAATAAAAATAAAAGGCAATTTTGACCGGTTTGACCGTGAAATTACCAGTACAGCCGATTCATATCTATGCCTCAAATCATCAGATATTTCATGTATAGAAATCTCACAAACACCAACGATACTGGAAACGTACATATCAAATCTGTAATGCTAGGCACTTATCCAGTATAAAGATCAAGCACAAATGTACCTGGACAGACATCAATCAAATCTCAATTTTCCAATCGAAACCGGGAAAAAAAAGAAGAAAGAAAAAGAAAGATCTAGGGTGGTTTTAATCAGAAGTTAAGTATATCAACAGCGCGCCCACATAAAACAATTCCCCTCAAAAGGAGATAAGATCATCTTTCGATTTCTTTGCATCATGTCCTGACTCAGACGTGCCACCACCACCACCGCCAGCTGCTTTCTTACCAAAGATCATCTCGTCAAGATCATCCATCATCTCATCGTTATTACCACCTCCGTGACTTCCCGCCCGGGCGCCCGTTGGTTTCCTCACGAGAGCTTCTTCTTTACTGACTCGCGGCGAATCGTCGGGCTCCACGGCAACGGGTATCATAGCGGGCTCCAGCTCCTGCTGCTCCACCAGAGGCTTTTTCATGTCTTCGTATTTGGAAAGAACCTTCTGAATCTCGTCGTTCACGTTCAGCGCTTCAAAAAGGAGGGCTTCATTATCTCCAGCTGTTTCGATGATTGTTTGAACGGTGTATTGGGACTCCCGGCATTGGTGTAAAAGCGTGATGGTTAAGTCGTCCTGTGTCAAAAATTCCAGAAATGGGCAATGGAAATAAGCACTAAATCTATACCAGCAATGTGCAACAACAAAATAAAAATATAAACAAATAAAAAATAAAAAAATAAAGCAAATTCATACCAGATTTTTTAAAAATTCTGGAGCAAAAATAACATCTCAAGTATTCTACTCAACCATATCAATTATTTCCAGAACCCTAAATTGTGAGGGTTTTTTCTTTTGATTTTTGAACCAATAAATTGTTACAGCAACTTCTATAATAGCTAAAGGAATATTTAATACTCCCTCCGTCCCACAAAGATAGGCCATATAGTTATTTCACACATATTAAGAAAATGTTGGTTAATATAATTAAAGTATTGCATTTTCCATTTTATGCCCCTATAACTCATTAATTTTTTATTCATTGTCTATTCAGTTTCCGTGAAAGTTAGTCTAGGTTAAGTGGAGTAGTGTGATTTTTAAATAAGTAAATAGGGGTATACATGGAAATAAAAAATCAACTACATACCAAATGTAGTAACAAGTCTATCTTTATGGAACACCCAAAATAGCCACATGGCCTATCTTTGTGAGGCGGGTGGAGTATAAAAAGCTAATAGGTTAACATCTCAACAAACTAAACGTCAAAAAATGTTTAATAACAGTGAAACAATATCAATTCAGGCCCCAGAAACAAAACTCAGATGATGCAATCTAAGTACAGTTTATAATGAGAACTGTTTAAAAGAAGGTTAATAATTGCATGAAATCTATGACATGATTAATGTAGCAACATCTAAAAATATTAATTTGAAGACAGCATAAGCAATAAAATTATTTTTAAAAAAAAAACCTCATCACGTAAAATGTGTTAAAATGGTACCATAACTGAACTGACAAATGGGAATAAATAAATAAATAAAGCAAACATAGTTAAATGTTCATTTGAAACAGCATATTTCACATACAAACATAAACACCAATGATGGTACCTGCAGAGCATCTTGCTGCGGGGAAGACGATAAAACAGTGCTCAGAAGCTCGATACTGTTTTTCGCCACGTCAAATGCTTCCTTTGTCTGCTCAGCTGAAAAGCTCTGCACAGGGATTTCGTGATGAAATTGTTGCTCAAGGGGCGCATTCGGTTCTGAAGCTGCTACAGACCTCGTGGGAGTAAATATCGGAGCCAGGCTCTCATTGTCTCGTCCAGGGAAACGTACTCTTGATTTCAAGCTCTATTACCCAAAACAATATAAGAAATATCAAAATTAAGCGAATATTAATTCAATCAAACCATTCGTATATTTGTGTCATATAAACAAATAGTCTCATTTATTTATTTATTGAGAAATACGAAAGAAATTTTCAAATCCAGCAATCAATAAAATCCTCAATCCTAAAAGACAAAAACAATAATATTGTACGCGCAAAATGAAATCAAGAATGAGCGATGAGCAAAAAATAAACCCGGACCCACTAAAACCACAAGAATACCTTATACGTCTCTTCATAAACAGGCAAGTATCGCAGCTCGTCCGAGGACTCTCCCCATGATTCAATCAACATCAGAGTCTTATTCCGATTATTCACAACAGTCTGTGGGTCGTCAATCAACTTCACCATCTCATCAAGCACCCTTTCAGCCGCAACTTCCGAAAAAGCTTTTTCGCAGTTCTTAACAACAGTTTCGAGCAAGACGAGAGCCAAATATTGAATCCTAGGGCTTTTCAGCATGATTCGTTTCTTTATCCCCCTAATCAATTCGACGCTGCTAATCTTGTCCTGGTTGATCATATCACAGAGCTCGAGGTTCATGGCCCAATCGGGCTCGTCGAGTGTTTCAGCAGTGGCGTCCTCGACGAGTTTGTCCGCTTGATTCGGGCCTTGGAAAAATTCCTTCATTTTGAAACTCATCGAGCTCATGCCGGCAGTGATCTTTTGCCCGACCTCGGATCCTCCGATTTTCAGGCGCTCGCCGAGGGCGTTGACTTTTTCCATCAAATTGTCACTCATCTTTTGAGTAAACCTGAAACAAGTTAAATATTCTTAAAACACTTCTGTTTTAGATCTAAAACGACTTTATATATCAAATTTCTCAAACGAAGCCAAAAAC
This sequence comes from Phtheirospermum japonicum, assembly GCA_014905375.1. Taxonomy (NCBI): domain Eukaryota; kingdom Viridiplantae; phylum Streptophyta; class Magnoliopsida; order Lamiales; family Orobanchaceae; genus Phtheirospermum; species Phtheirospermum japonicum. Next base: position 466,668 of record BMAC01000821.1, on the reverse strand, counting down.
CCTAGAAAATCAATTCTTCAACCAATGATAGTAAATCAGTTCAAAATCGAAATCAATTGCTCTTCAGCCACACCGATCATGTGCCCCTCAATCAGAACATAAAGCGAAACTTATTCTTTATTTTCTTAAAACTTAAATATTGCCTTAAAAAAGGAAAAATAATCTTATTTTATTTTTGCGAGGATTGCTAAACAAAAATTAAATGACGATATGATAGGGCAAAAAATTATAAACCGGAAATTCAAGCTTTTTACCTAATTCAGAGCAGGAATTGAGTTCATCAGATAGATAACACAACTGACTTTTACGTTGAGCAAAATCCGATCATATATAAATATGTAAAGGGAGGGAAAACACAATAAAAGGTATTAGATCGAGAAAACGCGTAGGAATGAGTACCTTTGAAGTTTGATGTGAAGGCGATAAAAATCTTGGAGAAGCAAACTAGTCTAAAAGGAGTTTTTGCGTGTTTTTTGAGACGACTCACACACACAGTCAGTCTATATGAGAGACTTTTTCAAGGCTTTTTCTAAACCGGGAATCTTCCAAGACCCGCAAGCTTGTTTGTAATTTCTGTATTTTACTATTTCTTATTATGGTTTAATTGTGATTTTGAATAATTTTATTCTACTTAAAAATTAATAATGATTATTTTTTGAAAAACTAATGGGATAAAAAAAAATCAAATTTCGACAGATAAAATGAGACGGGATAGTATATATATAGATAATTGAAAACTATCTTCATCTATTACATTACTTTCGATATTCGAGCCTATGACAAGTATAAATATGTAAAATATTCTCTTCATTTTCCATTTTTAAGAAAGTCTTGAGATTCTATATTGCGATAAAAAAATTTTAATCTTAAATTGAAAAAGATTTACAAAGAAGTTTCACTTTGAAATTAATGGTTTTATATGTGTTTTTTCCTACTATGGATTCTTGAACGTTATACTTGAGTTCTTTTTCTTTTTTTCTTTTTAATAAGCGTGCTGTTTCTCACAATCACAATAATCATTTTTTTTTTTTTTGCTATAAAGAATCTTGCATAATATGCAATCATTTTTTTTGTTTTTGGTATTTCAATTAGATTAATCTTTTTTTTAGTTTTCGTATACCACGCGAGTGTTGCACTTAGTTTTACATTAAAAAATATTTTTATTATCAATGAAAATACACTATAATATGTAAAATAAGTTGTATTGATCATTTTACCCTTTGTTATTGTCACAATAACCAAATAATCTTGTGCGATACTTTTTTTCTCACTTACGTATCTAATGGAAAATTCAAGACTGATATCGAATAATAGCTCGTCTAACCTACTAAGGTCGATCTACGAATAGGCACACTAATCCAGTCTCAATTAAGATATAATATTACTATTAGTTAATTTGTCTTTTAGTTTATAAATTATTCATTTGTTAACTCTTCTAATAATATCAAATACATTTGGATTTACATTATTACTATTGATATATAAGAATAGCGACAATTTATAATATGGGTGCATGATGTATCAAGCATCTGATTTTATATTCATCATATGTGTCTTGTATATTTATCATACAATTCTCAGACGTTCATCACAGTATGACGAATATACAAGTATTGGGAGATGAATATGGATTTATCGTTTCATATTCATCATCCATCACTTATTTTCATCACTCATGACTTGTATGTTTATCAAATGCATGATACATCATGAATACGAGTCGATGATATATCAATTCGTATAACAAATTATTAGGTACATACTAGTGTACAGACTTGTTTTCCAGGGCGACTGCCCTTTCATTTAGATAAGTATAGGAAAGCCCAAGTTGTGGCAATTCCACCCATAAAGTAATGTGTTACTCATACAATATGTCCTTGTACAATACTCAAGGCTCTCGGCCGAGTAGCAGAAGTCTTTTTTGTAATATAAAAAAATTAATTAAAATGTAGAATATAAAGAATATTGAAAAATTATTTCGATGTCCAAGGAAATGAAATTCGAAAAAGGGGTGGGTCAACTGTTCTAATTCATGAGTTTCTCTTGACTCAAACGGGAAGGATCAAAGAGAGTCGGTATGTTAATTCCTCACTTGCAAACCAGTCCTTCCCACATCTTATTTCTCAACGAACGAGGAATCGTAGGAGGGAAGTCTTAATCTAATTTTAAAAGGCAGGCGACGAGTCAAAGCAATAAAATAAGAAAATCATATGTTTTTTCTAAGATTAAACAAAAAGATTCGCAAATAAAATAACTAATACTAAAACCAAACCAAGGAATATAGGTTTGCCCGCCATCCAAATACAAACAATATGTGGATTAACTCCCGATATAGCAGTAAAAGCAAGACGTGTGGGTGGATAGACTCATCACGTTTCCATTGAAATAAGATCCACACATCATTGCCCGCACCTCTTATTCATGTGAAGTTTCACTGGGATTCTAGTTCAATTGGTCATGGCACCGCCCTATCAAGGCAGAAGGTGTTGATTCTAAAAACCAGTGAGAGGTTCCCCAGTTTTCTTTGATTCGTCTTAGGACTAAGTGGTAGCCTTGACCCCTGAAAATAAATTCCATTTCAAAAAGTGGCTTCTTATGGAGCTTGCTCGGGAGACATATCTTCTTTTTATATGAGAATTATCCCTAGAGTCATTTATCAGTACTTGTTATTATTGCATTGCGCACGATAGTCATTTCTCAACTATCGTGCGCAATGCTATAATAACAAGTATTGAGAAATAAAGGAATATAACTACAAGGACAATTCTCATATCAACCATTAGGAAAATATTTATTACCAAATAATCCATTGAAACGCAAACTTTCCACTTAATCCAAAATACCATATAAAAAAAAATAAGTTACCCCCCCCCCCCCCCAAGTTAATCCAAAAATATAAAATAAAATTTTTTAAGTTGCTACGTGTTAATTTCATACTATTAGCCGCCGATCAAATTTCATACTACATAAAAAAAATCATACGACATTGAAGAATTTCATTTTGTTAAATTTAAACTAATTTGTGTAATTTCATTTCATTAAATTTCATACTACATCCTAATCTAGATCGTGGAATTTCATACTTAAATTAATAATTAGTTCAGTAAATTCCGTACTTATTTGTGAAATTTTATACTAACTACATCGTGAATTCCATACTAATTAATGTAATTTCGTACTAATTTGTCAAATCTCATACCAAAACAACCAAGTATCATTTGTTTGATAATCATAAACATCAACCCCCTGCGTATATTTGATTTTAGTCTGGAAACAATAATTTTCAAACCAACATTAGCTTGATTAGTTAAAGAAAAGATAAATAAATAATAAGGATATAAGTAATTAATAGAACTGATTAGCGGCTCAGTCAGATAGAGTTCAAGAATTAAATCACCTCGGCCAGCGTTCTTCGATGCATGGGAAAGGTTATTCCCATTTGTCTCTATCTATTGGTAATTAACACAAGTTTGGTCACGTCGAACGAATGACAATCTCCAAAATAATAGACCCCCTTCATCGCTTGTGGGTCGCGCCTCAGCGAAAAGTAAGGACTTACACATATTTGGACCAATTCAAGGTGAAAAATGGGGTTGAAACCTCTTTTTAGCTTCGGCCAAACACTATTTTCTTATTGATCTAGCATTTTACCTACAACAACAAAAAAAAAAAACATGCTTTCCTTGTCAACTTCAGCCAATTCCAAGTGCTAGAGAAGTGGGATATATAATGATCTTGTCCTGAGATTAATGCTCTTGATCTTGATAGGGTTTGTGACTAGCACCACTGGAGTATTAAGGTCTGCGGGTGGGCTTGGAAATGGAGTCCAACAGCTTGGCTCAATGCGAGTATCGATAAGGGCTTGAGAAAAGTGGGTAATTCTTGATACCAGGTATCTTTGGGAATGACTAAAGCCCGATATGACTAAGAATGGCCTATTATGAAAGAAATACCAGCATGACCCAAGACCCCTAAGCTTCTGTAGGGATAACATGTTATCGCCAGAAACCCGTATTTCTTTTAGAGAATCTCATATTTGTTCTAGAGCAATTAGAAAGAGATTACTTAACCTCAACCCACAAATGGTATCACCACCTCAAACTTGGAGATATTTTACCCACTCTCACAATATCCCTCTCTTAACTAGAATCTAATTAATTCACAAATAAATGATTCGAGAACAATCTCCAAATCACACACTTTTAACTGGAAAAATAATAAGAATAAAGCTACATGTAGGAAAAGCCTCAGGAAAAGGCTCAGGGAAGGGACTTAATATTACTCCTATGCCCTCAAATCATTTAAAAGAAGAAAAAATGGGAAAACACCATTTGAACCCCAAAAAACTTTATAAATTTACACTTTACTCCCAAAATAAACTTTATTTTAAGATATATCCAAGTATATCGGCTGGAAACCTGACATAACCTATCGTAATATGATAATGCCTCTGAATGGAGTTCAGGGTCTAAGTAGGTGTAGCAATCTCACGAATGAAGATATATCTTTTAAAATTAATAGTTAATATAATTCTTTACAAAATCTTACGAAAGTTGTGTCACCCCTGAAAATGGTATCAGAGCCTAGGTTTATTAAGAAATTATAAGAAATAATTTGTTATAATTATGTAATTAACTGTTGGTGAAGAGATTTATCTCTAAAAATGGATCCGAACGAGTGTTCGAGATGTATTCATTTCAAGCGATATTTCCAAATACTGGAAATTTACGAGATTGATCACAAAGAGAAAGTAGCATATTGGGATAAACAATATGTTGAAAGAAGATTCACAAAAGTCGACAGGGAAACCTTGAGACAATGCGAAAAATAGACGATCTCATGTACTATAGGGACGAAGCCCATGAATCCCATCAATAGATCCACCTGCAACGAGGTATCTGATTCCTCTAAGAATCTTAGAGAAATCCAAAGGATGATACAAGACATCGACCACCAGATCCAGGTGAAGATGAAGGAGGTGATTGGACATCAAAAAGAAACACGAGATATCCTAATTGATGTTCAAAGATGAGTCAAGGGCGTTGAAGTCAAACCAAGTACATCCGGAGGAATACTACATATAACTTTCGGAACAGAGCCCCTTTTACACCAAAAAGGGAAATCGACGGAAGAGGAGAAGATGATGGCAATAATCAAGGGAATTCCATTACAACCCAAGAAGAAATGGAAAGAATCAACATGAAAGATTTACACGACCTTATCGAATCCTTCACCGGATTAGGTCTTGTGGATCTAAATATGAACTCAGAAGATTCTTCGTCTTTAGTACCAAGAAGCGCTCCACCAACAAGTTTTAATCAAGGCGAAAGTACGGCTTCACACGAACCAGTACAAGACGCATCAATGCCACATGTCGGGGATTTCCCGAAGGCCCAATATTCTCAACACGCCATACGGGAAGTCTCAACTTGGTCCTATACATCCATATGGGTTAATGTTAAATCTGGACGTTCCAGATTTTAAGAATCGAGAGATACTAATAGACGATTGTGCATCTACAATGCGAATTGCAGCTGGAACTCTCGTTCTAGAGAATGAAGGGTTCATTCTACTCCTTGAAATGCGCCTTGAAGGATCCGTAAAGATTGCATGGGATTTAACAGGAGCAGATATAAAGAGGGAAGTTATAGCAGGAGAATCATTAAAAGGAATCATCGATAATATGGCTAAATTATTCAAAATCCAGTTTATCGGCACAGGATATTTCGAGGGAATGGAAGAGGGAAAATAGAAAAAATATCGACAAGCCCTCTATTGCCTTGAGCTACGAGATATTTGTCACGTGGACGAATATATCCAACTATTCACCAAATACCGATGGAAATCAAAGGTGAATGATGGAGATGCGGCTCAACTTTTCTTTTCGAAAATACCAAGTCCGTGGAGAGAAATATTGAACCAAGAATACAAGCCAGCGACCGACATGGATACGGTTGCTAGAAGAATGTCTTTCCTAAAAACCAAGATAGAAGAGTGGTGCCACCAGGCAGCACTTCACAAAAATTACAAGAGACTAAGAGGAATTAATAAATCGGTTCCTCTATATTGTGCGGAGAATGACATTCCAACAGTAGTGGGAGGTCAACCACGGAGACATAAGCGGAAGAAAGAAAAAAGTCACCCTTACGTTCGAAGTAACAAGAAAAGGTTTCCATGGAAACCAAGAAGATTCTGGTCAAAACAAAAGGCCAGAAACTATAAATCATGACAAAGGACGGGGCCAAGTCGAAGCCGAAGCTCGTTCTCAAGCCAAGGAAGCACCAGTAGGACGCCAACAAAGAGAACTTTCAGGCGAGCTCACACCAGAGCTAATGAAAGTTTTAAGGATTGTAAATGTTGGACGTGCGGAGTCAAGGGGCATATTTCTACTGATTGCCCGGAGAATCAAAGAAGAGGTATTAGACAGTTCGAGACAACTCAAGAGTTTGAAGAAGCTGTCTATTACCAAAATCTGGTACAGGTATATCAATTTGAGGATATACCCTCAGATGAAAGCATCTATGAAGAAGAGATCTACTCTGAAGATGGAAGTGAATCATATTCAGAATCAGAGTAAAGAAGAATTTCTTCAACAAGTGGTTAGGGAGGATATGTCAGGATTCCTCTCACATACAATGGTTTCTCGTAAGACACTTATGAGAATAATGAAAGAAGATCCAAAGTTCCAAATGTATGAAGGATTTACAATAGGAGCAATGGAAAAAGCGATGGATAAGTTGGGTTTAAGAAATCGAAAACACCAAATTATCAATAGAATTTCCACGGGAGAATTCGCGATACCAACGAAATACATGGGAAACCAGATCGAGATGCAACTAATCCTCTACCGAGAGATCCGGGAGATTAAAAGCACACTCAAGAGAGAAATGGCAAATGCACTTTCATGGATCCACATTGAAGCCATTCGAGTGATTATAAAATCAAATTTTAAAGAAGGAGTTGATTCGCCATTAAATCTAGCTCTCTTCGATAAAAGAATCTCAAATCTCAAAGATTCTTGTCTGGGAGGAATCACTGGAAACTTATACGCAGGAAAACTGGCCTTCAATGTCTACCCGAGGATCGCGTATGATTTGGCAGATCAAGATTTTAGGAGAGTTCTCACCCTTCATCAAGATTTCAAGAGACCAGACCTGATGATGGATGGAAACAGACCCTACTCAATCACGTACAAGATTTCTTATGCACTCTCGAATACTCATCATTCGGGAATATTCCTGAGAAAAGAGTTCATAGAAATACCAAGGATCTTCGAAGACGTAGCAAAGGCAGTCCTACCAGAGATCATGCAATCTCCAATAATAAAAGAGATTGATATGAGGATTCAGGATCGACCGGTTCTTAATAAAAGTAAGAGCCTCATGATCGAACCAAGGAGAATGTCTTTTCAACAAGACAGAATGATCAGTGGACCTCAATGGGATGGTCCAAGAATCAGCCAAAGCACTCGAGCTCCTGAAGTATTCAAAACTAATGGGGAGTTGAAGTGCCAGAAGGATGGAGAGGTGTACAAGTAATATTTGACATCACTCAAAAGGATAACATCTTCCCTTGTGATGCATTGTATCACTTGCAACAACCTTCCCTGGGAAGATATCAAGAAGTCCTCAAGATTGGAGAAATTGAAACAATCATTGAAGAAAGTGCAGGAAGAATCGCAGAGCAACTAACTTTAGGGATAGAATTTCTCGAGGATCATAAACCTTGGGAAAGATTAAGAGATTGAATGGAGTTTACGGTGGGTGAAAAAAGATACAGAATTAAATGAGCACCAGCCCATTCTCCATATACATTCCCATTGGAATGATATATTCCAGATATCGTGCGGAATATTTTGCAGCCTACATTGATTCAGGCGCAGGAATCTGCACTGCTAAATCAAAAGTATTTCCCAAAGAGATGGAAGAATAATTATCTCCAGTAGCGAGAAGAGATTTCTCTAAAAGAATCATAGTCCTTGAAAGAGGAATCAAGTAAGCAGAAATGATGATGGGAGAAGCAAACGGTACCCCGTGGTACAAAGTCAAAACTCCACCAATCTATTTCCATGACACGGGAGCGGATATTCTGTTAGGAAATAATTTCCTACATACATTCAAAAGATTTACACAAGAAAATGAGACTAGAAGACTTATTTTCACAACCCTATGTGATCATAAGATTATAGTCCAGCGATTAAAAGAGGCATTCCACAGAAAGATGCCAATCAATTTTCGCAGCAAGCGTGGTGATGAAGGAAAACTTCGACACCTAAAAATGAAAGATCGAAGAAGGTATAGAGAATCAATTCTCCAACTACGAAATGAAAGCCTAGGTGGCCGAAAGGAAGAGAAGATTAAATCACAAACGATTGAACTACTCAAAGCCAGCCTAGACATAAGTGCGCAACCAGACACCACCGTGGAAGAACAAAATTCACTGGAGGATATCAAAAGAAAAAATCAAAAGAATTTCAATAAAGATCCTCTAGTATGGTGAGACAAGAATGAGCTCAAAGTATCTTTGAAGGTGAAAAACGGAAAAGAAAATGAGTTTGTCAGATATAAGTCTATCCTAATGAATCAAGAAGATCGAAAGGATATGCAACAAATACTTAAGGAACACATGGACCTTAAGTTGATTAAAGCAGGCGTCTCTCCATACAGCAGCCCAGGGTTCTTGGTTCGCAACCATGGAGAAATAAAAAGAGGAAAACCAAGATTAGTAATTAATTACAAAGGAATCAATAACATCTTGGAATTCGATGGATACTATATCCCAAGCAGAGAACATTTGGTAAATTGCATTAAGAATGCAAAAGCGTTCTCCAGGTTTGATTTCAAATCTGGATTCTACCAGATTAAGATGGAAGAAGGAAGAAGGAAGAAAGAAGTTCACGACCTTCTTCACACCACAAGGACATTATATCTAAAACGTTATGCCAATGGGTCTAACAAATGCACCCCAGACATACCAAAGGAAGATGGATAATCTCTTTAAAGATTATTTCAGCTTCATGTTCGTATACATTTGATGATATACTCATCGCATCAAAGAACATGAAGAATCATCTAAAACATTTGGAGATCTTCTCAGATGTTTGCCACGAGGAAGGATTAGTGCTTTCAGAAAAGAAGGCAGTAATTACTACAAGAAATATCGAGTTCCTTGAAATAGAGATCGATGAGTTTGGAATCATTCTACAGAATCATATTGTAGAAAAAATACAAGGATTTATAGATACACTCAAGGATAAGAAACAACTTTAAAGTCTCCTAGGAGTTGTTAATTTCACCGGAATGTTCATAAATAACCTGGCACATTACAGGAAGGTGTTTAGTTCCCTACTAAAAAATGATGCCGATTTTAAATGGGAAAAGGAACACCATGAGGGAATTAAATAACTTAAAGAAGTTTGCAAATAAATTCCCAAGCTAGCAATCCCAAATGACGAGGATGAATTGGTTCTTTATACGGATGCCAGTGATTATTGATGGGCAGCTGTTCTTAAGAAACTAACGCCCAAATGAGAAGTGCCATGTAGATATTGCAGCGGGCTATTTTCGAATAGTGAGGCAAATCGATAGCATATCAACGAGAAGGAATTTCTCGCAATCAGGAAGGCGTTTAAAAAATGGCCATTATTTCTGCTCTCAAAGAAATTCACCTTAAAAATTGATAACTCGAGCGTAAAAGCCTTTTTGAAAAATAAAATTGAATCCAAACCCGAAAAGGCTAGACTACTTAGATGGCAAGCTGAATATCAATATTATTATTTTGATATTGTCATTATAAAATCTATGAAATAATCAATTGTCACAAATAAAATGAGACGGAATGAATATTAAATATTGAGAAAAGTGATATTTAAAGAAAAACATGTATAAAAACTATAAAGTTCAATATATATATTTTAGTATACCATTTTTTAATTTCTTTTAATGGACGATGAGACAATTATTTTCTTAATATTACATTATAAAGAAAAACTTAATTAAAAATATTAAGTATGAAATGTTCGCAGTGTTGCCAAAATTTCACCATGTCAAAGTAAATATTGACCCTTTGAACAACAACTACACCAATAATAATAATAATAATAATAATAATAATAATAATAATAATAATAACTGGTTCAATAAATAATAATAATAAGAATAAGAAAAATAGAAGGACCGTTTGGATGTAATTTGATGGTTTATAATAAGAAAAAAAATATTTTTTTTCTCCTAAACTATATCCAATTTGACATTTTGCCTTTTAATCTTTTATTTCGTATTCTTTGCCTCCTGAACTGTGTGTTTTTTTCACTTTACTCCCCATTGGAAGATTTCGGAGACCGGTGCTTGGCTCGTGATTAATAAAGTGGTATTTTTTCATTAATTATTTTTAGAGAATCTTTTTTGCTCCCAAAAATTATACATGATTTGACACTTTATCTATTAATATTTTATTTCGTGCACTTTTCCTCCTTAATTTTAATTTTTTCTCAGTTTACCTCCTAATGGCAGATTCCGCCTCAAAAAATCATTTGGAGCTCGACACATGATTTCAACGTAAGATTTCAGGGCTATTTTTGTCATTTTCTTTTCAAATTTATTTTAATCTAATATATATTTTTTTAAATAAACAAAATGATTACCACCACCCACCATTGGGCATAATAACAAAATAATTAGGTTGCTTGGGCTCCCACTCGACTGTTGAAATTAGGAAATTTTGAGCAGAATTGTCTCAAAAGTAGGGACACCGATTGCAACAGACATGCTCACGCGTCAAAAGGAAAGGATATCCTTTGCTCGAGTCTTTGTGGAGGTTGACGCAGTCGCCACGCTGCCTAAATCGGTGAAGATATAGCTCCCCGGAGACAAAATCAGGGAGCAACTGATTGAGTATGATTTCAGGCCTCAATTTGTACTACCTGTAAGCTTTTGGGCCACTACACGACCCGAGGCCCGACCATGACACCTACTCCAAAACCAGCGCATGTGAGCAAACCAGCGGGTGCCAACGCTGCTGCTCCTAAGGGAAAACCGACCGGGGTCACTGCTGGCATGGCAGCCATGGAAGCCGATATTCAGCGTGACCTTGTTGCCATTGCCAAGGGTAAGGAAAAGGTCACGGAGGGAACTATCGAACGTGATATACCGGCGCCTAAGCCTGGAAAGGGTCCTGAAAAGGGGCAAGTTGATCGAAGAGGTGCAACTCAAAGCATTGGCAATGACATTGCACCTCGACAAGTTGAAAATAGGCAACCTAAGAGTCAGCCATTTAACAAGGGCACCAATCGACGCGATGGGGCATCTTCAAGCAAGCAGCCCTGTGAGGACCGAGAGGATGAAAACACCCTTGATTTGCCTGCAGATCTTTCCTACGATACGGACTTCATCCAAGTCAAGAAGAAGACGAGGAAGAAGAAGAACCAAGTGCATGAGTCGGCTTAGCTACACCCCCCCTTGTTGCTTAGCTTGCTTATCTCTTGCTTTTGTGTTTTGATGTATTTTCTAGTTTAGAGGCTGATGGTGAGTTTCCTTTGTATTTTTAGGGTCATGAGATAGGTTAGGTGTGCTCGCACCGTCTATATGGGTATGCCCATCTAGATGCCTATTAAAGCCTTTAGGATCTTTTGCATATTTGTGTTGTAACCACTTTGGTGGTCATGCCTGCATACCTTGTATGTTAACTTTTGATCAATGAAACTATTTACGTTTCGATTAAAAAAAAAAAACAATTAGAAGAAGGAAAATTCACCCGCCCCTCAAAATCGAAAATATGAATAACATAAAACTTATACGCCCCTCAAAATAAAAAGTCTCCTGCTCCAGCCGTCATTATTAAACTCATCGGCCATCACTCATCGCTTGTGGATTGTGCCTACTGCTTTATTTCATCCCGTGCCATGAATTTTGCTAACTTCAGGAACATGGAATAAAATCACTTCCACATAGCCCACCACCTCCAATAGCTCTGTCGCACTGTGCCTGGACCACAATGCCCCTGTTATCACGCCTGGCTTCTCAACCTAAGGAACCTAACCCAAATTCTCCTTGGAAATTTTAGATCTGATTTTGATTTTTGATTCCTAATTTTTGTATTTTTTTTTTTTTGCACTATTTCATATCTATTTTATTTTTGAATCAAGTAGCTCTAAAACTAAAACCTAGTGGTTTTATGTTAACTTTTTGGATCGAGTGTAATAACTTCTTCATTTTTTTTGGCATGGGAAGATGGTTGACAGTGGTAATGGTGAAATCGTAGTGGTTACATTTTTTATTTTTTTTTTAACAATATTGTAGTTAAGAAATGGAATCATTTTCATATTTAGCAATATTTTAGTTTTTTTTTTTAGAATTGTAAATTTAGATGAATGGTGGAAGGTGGTAATCCTTCTTTTTTTTTTTTTGGTAGATTTTTTGGTTTTATTTTAAAAACTGTTATTTTTTATTATTAGATTAAAAATAATTGCGAAAGAAGATGATGGAAATATCCTACAAATCCCAAGTTGAAATCACGTGCCGAGCTCCATTCGATTTTTTGTGCCAGAATCTGCCATTGGGAGGTAAACTGAAAAAAACGCATAGTTCAGAAGTTAAAGTGAACGAAGTAAAAAATTATGAGGTAAAATGTCAAATCTTGTACAATTTGGGAGGCAAAAAAAAATTCTCTAAAAATAATTTCGAAAGGAAATGATAAAAATATCCCTGCATTAATCACGTATTCACGTGCCGAGCTCCGGTCGCCAGAATTTTCAAATAGGAGGTAAAGTGAAAAAGACGCACTAGGAACCAAAGTATTAAATTGGGTATAGTTTGGGACAGTATACCATGGACCCAGGTGCACCTGTAATTTAATTTATCATCGTATATAACTGGTACATATCATCACATATAACTGGTATATATCATCACAAGTAATTGAAATTCTAAATCTAAAATTTAAAATTCTAAAATTAAAAAAATAAACTTAAAACAAAAAATTAAACCCTAAAAATGGAAAATTAATCCCTAAAATAAAAAACTAAACCCTGAAATTGAATATTAAACTCTAAATCCTAAATTTCTATCGCATATCATCACATATAACTGACACATATCATCACATATAACTAACATATATCATCACATATAACTGACACATATCATCACATATAACTGGTAGAATGATAGAAATAAAATGCCTAGAAACAGAATTAGGTCACTTAAACTTATTAAGTTAAGGTCATATGGAAAATTAAATTAAAAAAAAAAAACAAAAAAAAAACCTTAAAATGAAATATTAAACCCTAAAAATGGAAAACTAAACCCTAATGTAAAACTAAACCCTAAACTCTAAATTTTTGGCACATATCATCACGTATAACTATCATATATCATCAAGTATAACTGTCAAATATCATCACGTATAACTATCAGATATAATCATGTAAAACATGGTGCACCTAGGTCCACCTAATAAATTGCCGTATAGTTTGGAAGGATTTATTTTCTCTTATAATAATAATGATAAAATAATAATAATAATAATAATAATGTTTTGGATGTAATTCGATGGTTTAGCAAAATTAAATAAACGAGATGTCTCTCAATGCCGCACGCACGGCCTAATGGAGCACAGTTTGAAAGCAATCCTATTTCTAGACTCCTCCTTCCCAACAATTCCCTCATAGGCTAAAACCTTCAACTAAATATCATACGCCGTCGTATTGTTCGTCCTCTTCAACTCGGGAAAGATTTTTAAGCAGCCAATCGCAAGTAATTATAACTCTCTCTCTCTCTCTCTCTGAATCTATTGGTAATTGTATTAAAATCATTAGTTATAATCTCCAGCTTTATTCAAAATATATCCGAGTGTAATATCGTGCTTTGCATTCTAGCAACTGAATTTGAATAATGGTGAATTGAATGCAGTGCAGGGTGCTGTTTTTGGCTTTGAGATGATAGAGTTGACGTGGCTCAGCGCATTGTTGATCGGGGCTGGCTGTTTTGCTATCGGTTGCCTAATTGGGGCGCGGCGTTCGTCTCGTGGCGCTGTTCGTTTATCGAAAGATGCTGAAACCATTGATGACAAGAGGAAGAAGAATAATCGGAGTAAACAGCCTCTGGAGGTTGAAAAATTAGCCGATATTATCGATGATTTTAAGATGGTATTGTTTCTGATTCTGTTTTGGTTTGTATGAAATTGATTATTGAGTATTGGGGAGAAAAGAGTAGGGTTTAAGTTTTTTGATCTTGTGTGTGATTGAGAATTTTCGATTGAGTGCAGGTTTTGGTTGTGAGGAATGACCTAAAAATGGGGAAAGGGAAGATTGCTGCACAATGCAGGTAAGTTATGGTTTCCTGTAAATGGCCAATTATGTCTTTGAAGAATGATATGGTTTTTTTAATATATTTACATTGAATAAATATATTTGCTCAGTGTTGAACAGATAGATTGTATATATTTGTGAAAGAAAAAGAGAACCAGGAAACTAATATGTGATTGTTTGTGTGTTCAATTGTTTAATCTTATGATTGTTCTTGTGGTAATTTTTTTTTTGTTAATTAGCTTGTGGGTTTATTTGTTTTCACATAAATAATTCATTTCGACTCATTGTTGAATTCCTTTTTTTTTTTTTTTTTTTTTTTGCATAGCCACGCGACTCTGGGATTGTACAAGAAAATCCTAAACCGGGCACCGAAATCTTTAAACAGGTTCTTTCTAGACCTATCGGAAATGATTATCAAAATACTTGAGCCAATATCGATATTTGTATATTTAGTTTTTATTATTTGCAGATGGGAGATGTGCGGGCAGGTTAAGGTGGTTGTGAAAATCGAAAGTGAAGATGATATGCTAGTTCTACAGGTCAGACTGGCATCTCAACTCATCGACTTGTCTTTGTTTTAGCCTTGCGTAGCATCACAAAACCTTGAAATGTATGTTATATATTTTTGTTAGCAGCCGCGCATTATACAACCCAATTTATTTATTTTTTTTCTATGTGAAAAATGGGGCAAGTAATTCCTGATATGAAAGTCACCAATGTAACGATTGAAGATAGAAACATAAAAATTAATATGGTGTTTCAAAATTGTGAAATCCACATTTTAAGACTAAACTTTGTACTCTCAAAGATAAGCTTGTTGAGTTAGAAAAATCAATGGAGAATCTAAAGTCAAATTATCTCAGAGCTTTGCTCAACTTTCCAACCCCGTCTGTACCTTGATGTGTTAGTACCTTTATTATAAGTTGTACTGTTTTCGAAGATTGAAATTCTATCACCATCATATTATATTTTTTGTGTTTTCCGTCCACTAATTTATTTTTACTCATACAGGAAAAGGCAAAATCACTAAATATACCGACACATATTACAATTGATGCTGGGAGAACACAGATCGCTCCAAGTGAGTGCTATATATATATATATATATTCTGACCTTGTTTTCATGTTGGTTACTATATGATGACATTAACGTTTTTGCAACACTTTACTTTCGAGCTGAAGAGAGAAAAACATTTATATATCTGAGAATCAAATCACACACTCACTAATATACACAAACATCTGTATTACTTGCTTTTTATGTTTTTGTAAAACATTCTTCCTTTTGTAGATTAACTTCATTGGCTGATGCATTTCCATCTTTTTTTCTGTTTCCAGATTCAAGGACAGTGATGGCCGTTTTAGGCAAGTTTGCCTATAATTGATATTAAACTTCGATTAAGTTCTGTTCTGAAAGCTTTGTTTAATTCTCTTTTATATTTCTACAGGACCAGCTGACCTAGTAGATGATGTCACTGGTGGATTAAAGCTCTTATAGTTGTATTCTCATTGGCCTCAAAGAAGTTTAGGCTTTAATTGGCTACGTAGCCAACTAGAAACGGGAAACTGTGGATATAGCCATTTTCGAACATTGTGTTGCAGCTGATGATGACGACGACGAATTTAACACATGAACCTCTTTTCGTGTGGGATCATTATTGTTTATTCAGAATTCAGGCAATTAAACTGTAAAACTTGATCAGACTTGTTTTTGCCGTGTTAATTATTTCAAAGGCTTGCACGCCTTGCATTTTTGAACAATGTATGCGGATGCTTTTTTCTGAAAGACACGTATCTTGATATATTGCTGCTTTTACTTTCATTTTAGGCTTAGATTTCTACTTGTGCAATGTAAATCTGTTTGGCTGTGATCTCAGTACTATGAGATTCTCGTCAACAATCTTTTTTACTTTAATTGGTCCGTAAAAATGGCGAAGAGCAGATTATTACGAAATTTGTTCTTTTAATCAATGGATTATTACGTACTGTTAATCCGTCTGTTGGAAGTGGCCCAACTGGCCCGCCCACAAATTGGAGCAAAAAAATTGGAACAGCAACAAATTATTTTTTTTGAAACAATTCAGCGATTTAAAGCCAAAATTTGCAAAAATATTGGGGGAAAAAAAAACATTGGAATTTTTTTTCAAAACTTCCGACCTGCCGGATTCGAAGCAGCGACCTAAGGATATTTTGCAAGCCTAATACAGTCCTCCGCTCTACCAACTGAGATAAGATCGGTTGTTGTAACGAAACAGTTAATTAATAAAAATATATATTATGGGAAAAAACTATCCGGGAAAAAAAGAAAAAATTTGACCTGCTTGTTGTACCGAAACAGTTAATTAATAAATAATAGATATTATGGAAAGAAAAATATTCGGGGAAAACAGTTAATTAATAAATAATAGATATTATGGAAAAAACTATAAACAGTTAATTAGTAAATAATAGATATTATGGACCGAAACAGTTAATTAATAAATAATGGAGTTAATATAATAGATATTATTGAAAAAAACTATAAACAGTTAATTAATAAATAATAGATATTATGAAAAAAAAACTATTCGAGAAAAACAGTTGATTAATAAATAATATGGAAAAAAACTATAAACAGTTGATTAGTAAATAATAGATACTAGTTTAATACCTGTGTATTACACGGGGTTTATCAAAAGATAAATATAAAAAATATTTGCAATAATTATAAATTTTTATGTAAAGTGCGAAACTCAAATGATGTATTTTCAATCCTATGCTTAGATTCAATTCGTTAATAATTTTATTTACATACTTATAAAAACTCAAAAAGAGTCACATTTTAAACTCGTGTCTAATCTCTACTTATTAATTATTATTACGTTGTTTTGTATTTTAATGTTTAGATTAAGTTCGTTAATAATATTACTTACATACTTTGAGAACCTAAACTGATGTCATACTCTCAACTCATGTCGTATTGTACCGATGTCTAATCAATATTTAATAATAATAATAATAATAATAATAATAATAATTATTATTATTATATAATTTTATATTTTTATGTTAGATTAAATTCATTACCAATATTTAATTACATACTTAGATTATTTCAAACAAATCTTAATTTACCTATATAGAATATTTAAATTACAAAATTAAAATTATATTAATATTTAGAAAAACTCTACGGCATGCCCTCCACCCCACTACATTTACAATCATAGATCTCTTAATCTAAAAGCAAAAATTGATATAATGGTCCCTATTAAATCCCACTAAGTGAATAATGGTGTCGTGAAGGCACCGTATTAAATCCCATAATATTCTTTTAATTAAAATTATATCTTATGTATTTATCTTTTAATTAAATTAACTAACTTAGATCTTTTCTACTAATTTTGTATGACTTATTTATATTTTTATATTAGGAGAATAAAAGAAAATATTGAATTAGACAAAATATAATAAAAGAAGAATAAAATGAAAACATTAAATTAGATGAGATACAATAAAATGTAAATATTAAATTAAGTAGATATTTGGTTCGGATGAAACCTACGCAATCGAAATACCAGAACTTTTTATTTGCCAAACGAAGCATGCGAAGCAGACATACGCATATTATGCGGGATTTGGAAAGAGTAATACTCATTAAAAATACCAAAAGAATAATACTGAAAATGGTACATACAAATCGTAACACTCTTTGTTTTATTTTCACAATAAATAATTTTTACACACAAATCAGAACATTACTTGTTCTAATTACATTAAAACTGATTTTCAAAATTAAGAATTTTGCGAGTTTTTTACCATGAGTCACGAAATTAGTTGTGATATATGAAGAACATTACTTGTTATATAATCACAATAAGACTAATTTTCAGAATAGAGAATTTTCAAATTTTTTTAATATTAAGTCGCGAAATTAGTTGTAAAGCATATCAAAATGCTTTAAACTTGATAGGGAAACCCGTAGAAAATTGAGTTTGAAAAAATATAAAATACACGACACTTGCGTGTTACATATGAATATGTGATATAAAAAATTAAATTTTATAAGACACTATTCTATTGAAAAAATGTCGTGCATCTAACTTGTAGTATATGTAATATTATTTTAATTTTTTTTTTCTGCGTGAGATACTAATTTATTCGTGCAGATATATAATATATGTATCAATGCATTTCATTTGAATTAGATAAAGAGATTTGGAATATATTTATTATTTATTTTTTTAGGCATAATAATTTATTATTAGTATTAGTATTATGTTTCTTTTTTGTTTCACTTTGTTTTTGTTTTTTGTTTGGTATAACAATAGTTTTTCATATATATATTTTAATATTATTTTCAGTTTATTATATTGGGATTAGTTAAAAAAATTTAAGTTTTATATTTTATATTTATTTCCCTTTTGTAATAATTTTATATAACTCATATTTTTTTATATAAATATTTAGAATTATAATAAAATTATTTCAATTTTTATTGTAAATAAAAATTAATTAAACTTATATAGATTTTTTCTAATTAGATATAATTTTTTTATATTTTCATATTAGAAGAATAAAAGTAAGATATTGAATTGGACAAAATATGTMAAGYAAAATATTATAGTAGGTAAYATGTAATAAAAGAGAAATATTGAATTAGGCAAAATATAATATAAGTAAAGTTTTAAAGTAGGTAAATATATAAAAAGGAAAAATACTAAATTAAATTAATATTAGGCTCGGATGACACCGAAACACCAAGATTTTTGCCAAAGCTAATGAAGCATGTGAAGCAGACACATAGGATAGGAGGATTTTGCATTAATATATAGGGGAGATTATGGAAAAAAAGGAAAAATTGATTAATAAATAATATGGAAAAAAACTATAAACAGTTGATTAGTAAATAATAGATATTATGATATATATTATGGGAAAAAACTATCCGGGAAAAAAAGAAAAAATTCGACCTGCTTGTTGTACCGAAACAGTTAATTAATAAATAATAGAGTTAATAAATAATAGATATTATGGAAAAAAAACTATTCGGGAAAAACAGTTAATTAATAAATAATAGATATTATGGAAAAAACTATAAACAGTTAATTAGTAAATAATAGATATTATGTACCGAAACAGTTAATTAATAAATAATAGAGTTAATATAATAGATATTATTGAAAAAAACTATAAACAGTTAATAAATAATAGATATTATGAAAAAAAACTATTCGAGAAAAACAGTTGATTAATAAATAATATGGAAAAAAACTATAAACAGTTGATTAGTAAATAATAGATATTATGGAAAAAAGGAAAAAATTCCGACCTGCCGGATTCGAACCAGCGACCTAAGGATTGTCTGTTAAACAACTACAGTCCTCCGCTCTACCAACTGAGCTAAGGTCGGATGTTGAGTTATTTTCCGTAACGTTTTATATTAACTATATTTTTACGGCCACTAACACAATCGCGGGGCACAGCTGCCACAAGTATAAAAACCTTACCATCCAATGCCAATTGTGTCCTTTTCTGTGTTTTTAACCTGAGAGAATACCGTTGAAGGTGCCTTGTACTTCTTTCCAATATATCTTTCTTACTCGTATTTTGGTTTCTTTACGGGTGTTGACCGAGTTTATACACTCAAAATTTGATGGGAGTGTTTTGTTTTTTTAATTTAAAGTCAATTTTATATGCTCTTAAAACATAATGTTAAGAGCTCATCGGCGATTTAAAAACAGTGGGAATACTTTTTAAAATTCACCGATTTTATTTTAATAATATTCTTTACTTTAACCTCTAAAAACATTAGTAAAATGTAATTTGCTGGTAAAATATCACTTATTTTAAGTGAAGGTAAAGAAAACCAACATGATTAATCGCCAAGAACTAACACACACACAGAGAGTCGGAGACGTCGCAATTTTGACAGAATACTAATGTCAAAATGTAAAGAGTAACAATATAAATGGCAAATTAATAACCAGCAGAAACTCCACGCCTAGTTCAAACAACCCAACTACGAAACATCCAAAACACCAAACTAGTTTCTAAAATTAAAAAAAAAACAGTTGTGCGGGTTTTCAACCTCACAAAAACACCATATATAAATATATACACAAATGATTATACCGGACCCACAATTCAGAGAATCAATCCCTTCGGAGAATCCGGCTTCTTATCACTCCCCGCACCTTTTGGGTACTCCGAGGTATGAATCTCGGCATACCCTTCTGGCATGTTTTTTCCATGTTCGCCCTCAGCCACTTTCTCCATCGTCTTCTGACTAACTTCCCCAGCAGCCTTACTAACCCTACTAAAAGCCCCAGTGACCCACGAAGTGCCCGTCAGGATATATCGGTTCTTCATAATGGCGGACCCAGCGCTGCTAACAGTCTGCTCGGCCACAGCAAAGGCCGATTTTGTCTTTTCAGAGACCTGGAACTTCTGATCAACTTCTTTGACCTTGTCGTTGACGATGGTTGCTCCGATAGTGATTTTCTCGCTCAGCCCGATCTTTTGATCTAACGAAGCTACTTTGGCAGTAGCGGTGGATATGACCTGGTGCTTCTCGTCGAGAGACTTTGCTTTGTTAAGGGCGTCTTTTCCTAGGATGAAGCCTTTGGCCAACATGCTGCTGACGACATCTTCTGCTTTTTGAACAGCGGATGAAGCGACCCCAACTGCATTCTTGTTCTCTGATGCCTGAAATTAAAAACATATAATCAGTCTCAAGAATATTTCAGTACAAAATAGAGGGATAATAATTACAGAAACTAACACTGGGGTTCGGGTTCAATAAATTTGTAAAAAAAAAGTTTTTGAAAATTACAACCACCACCAATAAAAAACTTGAGGTTTGATTCTGTAATGAGCATCCCCTTGCATTTGTAAAATATAACAATTATAAACTTATATTTGCCAGAGTCGAACCTCAAGCGGTATTTTATAATTTTCAAATATCTCTGTTTCTGTAAATTAACTCACACCTCAGGAGTAGTTTTTGTAATTAACCCTAAAATTGATGAGCTAAAAGTTATCATACTGCGTATGCAGAAGCTGCAGGTGGCAGCACATAATCTGGTTCAAGGGCAATGTTGACTGCCTGGTCCACAATAGTAGCGCCCTGCAAAAGACCCAAAAACAAGTTAATCTTTAGAAAGAAGTGATAACAAATGGAGTCTGAATAAGAAAATCCCCTTCTACTAAATCAGCAGGAGCTCTTTTGATTCTAATATATACCAACCAAAATGCCAATCAAAACCATAACTTATAATTGACTTCCAATATTGATGGTTGCTTATTGACCACCACAATCAAGATAGAGGGGAAAGAAATAACAATAATAAGCTATGCGAGAAATGTAGAAACTGAAATAATTCAATTATTAATTGTTTTCAATGTATAGCCCTTACAAACACCTCTACTGTTAGTGAAACGAGAAAAGTAAGGAAAAAAATAATAGGAAAACATAACTTCGCAACAGCTAGTGACAGTTCCTGATATTTCGATCACTACATAATCCATGGTCAGAAATATCAACAATAGATCTAATTTACTAAACAACATTTTCTCAAAGGACCTTCACTCTATAATCTAGCAAAGAGTTCAAAAACAATTATTATGAATCCCCCTGTACATATCATGCCCCTTCTATTGATTTTAATACTACAAAGGTAACATATAATAGAATTCAGGGAATTGTGGTACCGTAAGAAGAACTGCAGTCTCGGCTCCCTGAGTTTCCTTGAAAGTGACAAATGCTGTTTGGGATCGCTCACTCTCACTGAAATCATAATAAATATGTTATGAATCAGCGACACGTAGAGATTTTACAATCACACGGATAAATGTAAAACTGAAACTATATATGAAAGGGGAGAACTATTTGAAATTCTATGATCAAACCTCTTCATTTCAACATATTCAATTATCCCAGAGAATGAAAAGAACTCCTGAATGTCCTGTTCAGTTGCACTCAGTGAAACATTGCTCACTCTCACGGTTCTGACCTGTACAATTGCAACACAAAGTCCCAATCTACATTAAATTTTGATAAATAACCTTTGCAACACGTATAAGCCAGAGTAAATCATATGACGACAAAGATAGAGAACATAATACAATATATACCGACAAAGTAAAAATACCAACAGCTTGATCTTTTAATACAATTCCATTTCGACAAAGTATCATGCCCAGAAACATTTACATACAAGAAAAATTGTTTCCATAACTCTTTCTGACAATCAAGTTACTTGCTACTATTGCTGTAAATATTAATAGAAGGGAGGGAAAAATGGGTAAAAATCTCTAAATCAGGAGCCACCCGTTCCAGAAAAGTTTCCTAGTAAGGCTCCTTAAATGAAATGACCTTTTCACATCATGTATCAAGTCCATGACAGTGGGGGAAAAAAACACAGCCATATGGCATTACAGATATGCAGCAAACGTTTATTCAATTCGAAATTTAAGTTTATGCAGGCAGGGTGAGATATGAATAGTAGTATACAATTATTTACACAAAAATCAAACAAAAAAACTCTCCATCCGACTCCGTTTCAGAAACACCGAATGAAATCAAATCAGAAAATAAACTATTTACACAAATCTAATTAATTTAGATCGTGGTTCAACAAAATATCACGGAAAAAGAACAAAAAAAAAAAAAAAGCCAGGCATCAATATTCCATACATTTATTACAAATAAATTGGAAAAAATAAAAGGCACAAACCGACATGCAGGCATTAAAAATACTAACCGTCATATTCGCGCAGTTTGTCCGATTTCTGGAGAAATATTAAAAACCTAATTGGATTCGGTGAAGAAAATGGGAAAAAAAATGTGTCTGCGTTTGTGTTGCGTATTAAGATTTGTGAGAAATGGGGAGAAATTTAAGATCGGGTTTTTTCTGTTTTTTTTTTTTTAAGGTGGGGTTTTGATTCTCTCTGCGATGCGACTTTATACAAAGTTGGTTTTGGTGTGAATTTAGGCCGAACCACAGCGAATTGGACTAAATGGCACCGAAGAGGATCCGCGCTAAGAGGTGCCGACACGTTGCTTCGTGATGTGATTTTCACACAACCAAATTATTTTATTAGAATAAAGCTACGTGCAGGGGAAAGCCTTAAGGAAAAGGCATAGGAAGGGACTTAATTTTACCTCTGTGCCCTTAAAGCATTTAAAAGAAGGAAGAATGGGAAAATATCATTTGAACTTCAGAAACTTTATAAATTTACACTTTACTCCTAAAATAAATTTTATTTTAAGGTATATCCAAGTTTATCGGCTGGAAACTTGACATGACCTATCGTAATGTGATAATGCCTCCGAATGGAGTCCAGGATCTAAGTAGGTGTAACAATGCCACGAATGAAGATATATCTTATAAAATTAATAGTTAAAATAATTTTTACAAAATTTCACGAAAGTTGTGTCATCCCATAAAATAGTATCAGAGCCTAGGTTTATTAAGAATTTAAAAAAATTTATTATAATTGTGTAATTAACTTTTGGTGAGGAGATTTATCTCTAAAAATGGATACGAACGAGTGTTCGAAATGTATTCATTTCAGGCGATATTTCCAAATATTGGAAATGTACGAGTTAGACCACAAAGAGAAAGTAGCATATTGGGATAACCAATATGTTGCACGAAGACTCGCAGGAGCCGACAGGGAATCCTTGCTACAATGTGAGAAACAAAAGACGTATCATCTGAGTTACCTTTGGGTAAATCAGATATTGAAGACGGATCTCATGTACCATAGGGATACAACTCACGAATCCCATCAATAGATCCAATTGCAGCGAGTTAGCCGATTCCTCTAAAAATCTTAGAGAAATCAAAAGGACGATACAAGACATCGACCACCATATCCAGGTGCGGATGAAAGAAATGGTTGAACATCAAAAGGAAACGCGGGAAATCTAATTGATGTTCAAAGACGAGTCAAAGCCCTTGAAGTCAAACCAAGTATATTCGCAGGAAGACGACGTATAACTTTCAAAACGGAACCCCTTTTACACCAAAAGGGGAAACCGACTGAGGTTATAAGACAAACGACGGAAGAAGAGAAGATGATGGCAATAATAAAGAGAATTACATTACAACCCAAGAAGTAATGGAAAGAATCAACATGGAAGATTTACACGACCTTATCGAATCCTTCACCGGATTAGGTCTTGTGGATTTAAAAATGAATTCAGGAGATTCTTCGGCCTTAGTACCAAGAAGCGCTCCACCAACAAGTCTTAATCAAGGCGAAAGTACGGCTTTGCACGAACCAGTACAAGACACCTCAATGCCACATGTCGAGGATTTCACCGTAAAAGGAGATCCTACAGACATAGTAGGCACCAGGCAACGTTCCACAAGGCCCAATATTCTCAACACGCCATACGGGAAGTCTCAACTTGATCCCATACATCCATATGGGTTAATGTTAAATCTGGACGTTCCAGATTTTAAGAATCGAGAGATACTAATAGACGATTGGGCATCTGCAATGCGAATTGCAGCTGGAACTCTCGGTCTAGAGAAGGAAGGGTTCATTCTACTCCTTGAAATGAGCCTTGAAGGACCTGCAAAGATCGCATGGAATTTAATAGGAGCAGATATAAAGAGAGAAGTTATAGCTGGAGAATCATTAAAAGGAATCATCGATAATATGGCTAAGTTATTCAAAATCCAATTTATCGGCACAGGATATTTCGAGGGAATGGAAGAGGAAAAATATAAAAAATATCGACAAGCCCTCTATTGCCTCGAGTTACGAGATATTTGTCATGTGAACGAATATATCCAACTATTCACCGAATACCGATGGAAATCCAAGGTGAATGATGGAGATGCGGCTCAACTTTTCTTTGCGAAAATACCAAGCCCGTGGAGAGAAATGTTGATCCAAGAGTACAAACCAGCAACTGACATGGATACGGTTACTAGAAGGATGTCTTTCCTAAAAACCAAGATAGAAGAGTGGTGCCACCAGGCAGCACTTCACAAAAATCATAAGAGACTAAGAGGAATTAATAAATCGGTTCCTCTATGTTGTGCRGGGAATGACATTCCAACAGTAGTGGGAGGTCAACCACAGAGGCATAAGCGGAAGAAAGAAAAAAGTCATTCTTACTCTCGAAGTAACAAGAAAAGGTTTTCATGGAAACCAAGAAGGTTTTGGTCATAACAAAAAGCCAGAAACTACAAATCAGGACAAAGAACGGGGCCAAGCCGAAGTCGAGGCTCGTTCTCAAGCCAAGGAAGCACCAATAGGACGCCAACAAAAAGAACTTTCAGACGAGCTCACACTAGAGCTAATGAAAGTTTTCAGGATTGCAACTGTTGGACATACGGAGTCAAGGGGCATATTTCTACTGATTGCCCTGAGAACCAAAGAAGAGGCGTTAGACAGTTCGAAACAACTCAAGAGTTCGAAGAAGCTTTCTATTACCAAAATCTGGTACAAGTGTATCAATTTGAGGATATACCGTCGGATGAAAGCATCTATGAAGAAGAGATATACTCTGAGGATAGAAGTGAATCATAATCAAAATCAGAGTGAAGAAGAATTTCTTCAACAAGTGGTTAGGGAGGATATATCGGGATTCCTCTCACATACAACGATTTCTCATATGACGCTTATGAGAATAATGAAAGAAGATCCAAAGCTCCAAATGTATGAAGGATTTACAATAGGAGCAATGGAAAAGGCAATGGATAAGTTGGGTTTAAGAAATCGAAAACACCAAATTATCCATAGAGTTTCCACGAGAGAATTCGCGATAACAACTGAATACATGGGAAACCAGATCGAGATGCGACTAATTCCCTACCGAGAAATCCAGGAAATTAAAAGCACACTCAGGAGAGAAATGGCAAATACACTCTCGTGGATCCACATTGGAGCCATTCGAATAATTATAAAATCAACTTTCAAAGAAGGAGTTGATTCGCCATTAAATCTAGCCCTCTTCGATAAAAGAATACCAAATCTCAAAGATTCATGCCTGGGGGCAATCACTGGTAACTTATACGCAGGAAAACTAGCATTCAATGTCTACCCAAGGATTGCGTATAATTTGGCAGATCGAGATTTCAGTAGAGTTCTCACCCTTCATCAAGATTTCAAGAGATCAGACCTGATGACGGAGGGAAACAGACCCTACTCAATCACGTACAAAACTTCTTATGCACTCTCGAATACTCATCATTCAGAAGTATTCCTGAGAAAAGAGTTCATATGAATACCAAGGATCTTTGATGACGTAGCAAAGGCAGTCTTACCAGAGATCATGCAATCTCCAACAATAAGAGAGATTGATATGAAAATCCAAGATCGGCTGGTTCTTAATAAAAGTAAGAACCTCAGGATCGAACCAATGAGAATGTCTTTTCAACATGACAGAATGATCAGTGGACCTCAATGGGAAGGTCCAAGAATCAGCCAAAGCACTCGAGCTCCTGAAGTATTCAAGACTAATGGAGAGTTGAAATGCCCAGGAGAATGGAGAGGTGTAGAAGTAATATTTGACATCACTCAAAAGGATAACATCTTCCCTTGTGATGCATTGTATCACTTGCAACAACCTTCTCTAGGAAGATATCAAGGAGTCCTCAAGATTGGAGAAATTGAAACAATCATTGAAGGAAGTGCAGGAAGAATCCCAGAACAACTAACTCTAGGGATCGAATTTCTCGAGGATCATAAACCTTGAGAAAGATTAAGAGATGGAATGGTGTTTACGGTGGGTGACAAGAGATACAGAATAAAATGAGCACCAGCCCATTTTCCATATACGTTCCTGTAGGAATGATATATTCAAAATATCGTGCGGAATATTTTGCAGCCTACATTGATTCAGGAGGAGGAATCTGCACGGCTAAACCAGAAGTCTTTCCCAAAGAGATGGAAGAAAAATTATCTCCAGTCGCGGGAAGAGATTTCTCTAAAAGGGTCTTAGTCCTTAAAAGAGGGATCAAGCAAGCGGAAATGATGATGGGAGGAGCAAATGGTACTCCGTGGTACAAAATTAAAACTCCACCAATCTACTTCCATGATACGAGAGCGGATATTCTGTTAGGAAATAATTTTCTACAGACGTTCAAAAGATTTACACAAGGAAATGAGACTAGAAGACTTATTTTCACAACCCTTTGTTATCATAAGATTATAGTCCAGCGATTAAGAGAGGCGTTCCACAGGAAAATGCCAATCAATTTTCACAGCAAGCGTGGTGATGAAGGAAAATTTCGACACCCAAAAATGAAAGATCGAATAAGGTATGGAGAATCAATCCTCCAACTACGAAACGAGAGCCTAGGAGGCCGAAAGGAAGAAAGGATCAAATCACAAACGATTCAACTCCTCAAAGCCAGCCTAGACAAGAGTGTACAACCAGACACCACCATGGAAGAACAAATTTCACTGGAGGACATCAAAAGAAAAATTCAAAATAATTTCAACGAAGATCCTCTAGCATGGTGGGACAAGAATGAGCTCAAAGCATCTTTGAAGGTGAAAACTGGAAGAGAAAATGAGTTTGTCAGATACAAGCCTATCRTGATGAATCAAGAAGATWGGAAGGATATGCAACAAATACTTAAGGAACACATGGACCTTAAGTTAATCGAAGCAGGAGTCTCTCCATACAGTAGTCCAGGGTTCCTGGTCCGCAACCATGGAGAAATAKAAAGAGYAAAARCAAGATTGGTGATTAATTACAAAGGAATCAATAATATCTTGGAATTCGATGGATATTATATCCCAAGCAGAGAGCATTTGGTGAATTACATTAAGAATGCAAAAGTGTTCTCTAAATTTGATTGCAAATATGGGTTTTACCAGATTAAGATGGAAGAAGGGAGCAAGAAGTTCACAGCCTTCTCCACACCGTAAGGACACTATATTTGGAATGTTATGCCGATGGGTCTAGCAAATGCACCCCAGATATATCAGAGAAAAATGAATAATCTCTTTAAAGATTATTTCAGCTTCATGTTCGTGTACATTGATGATATTCTCATCGCTTCAAAGAATATGAAGGACCACCTGAAACATTTGGAAATTTTCTCAAATGTTTGCCACAATGAAGGATTAGTGCTTTCAGAGAAGAAAGCAGTGATTGCTACAAGAAAGATCGAGTTCCTTGGGATAGAGATCGGTGATTCTGGAATCATTCTACAGAACCATATCGTAGAAAAGATACAGGGATTTCCAGACACACTCAAGGATAAGAAACAACTTCAAAGTTTCCTAGGAGTTGTTAATTTTGCCGGGATGTTCATAAATAACCTGGCACATTACAGGAAGGTGTTTAGCTCTCTACTGAAAAAGGATGCCGATTTCAAATGGGAAAAAGGAACACCATGAGGGAATTAAACAGATCAAGGAAGTTTGCAAACAACTTTCAAAGCTAGCAATCCCGAATGATGAGGATAAACTGGTTCTATATACGGATGCCAGTGATTATTGGTGGGCAGCAGTTCTTACGAAACTTACACCCAAAGGAGAAATGCCGTGTCGATATTGCAGCGGACTATTTTCAAATAGCAAAGCGAATCGATGGCATATAAACGAGAAGGAGTTTTTCGCAGTTAGAAAGGCGTTTAAAAAATGGCCGCTATTTCTACTCTCAAAGAAATTCACCTTAAAAATTGATAACTCGAGCGTAAAAGCCTTTTTGAAAAATAAAATTGAATCTAAACCCGAAAAGGCTAGATTACTTAGATGGCAAGCTGAATGCCAATATTATGATTTTGATATTGTCATTATAAAATCTCATGAAAATATTCTTGCAGATTTTTTAACTCGAGATGGAGGGACACGTTGCTGACGACACCCTCAAAAGGCTAAGGCATCTCAGGGAAAACCTCGAGATCCTTGAACGAGAATTTGGGACACTATGTCTCAATGCAGAGGTCACAAGACGACTTCAACAGGCTGATCGGGAATCCGTTTCTGATCAAATACGAGCATGCCAGCTGGCACAGTGTCAACTGTTTTCAGCTTTGCGGAGGCCTCTCCTCCAGGCCGCATTTCCAACGGTGCAAAAAGGGGTACTTCGAGAACGGGTCTCTAACCCGTAGGTTATGGATTCAAATACCATAATCACGAGTGTTGTAGATGATGCATTTCCCGAAGATGTACAAGCTGCAACGAATGTTGAAGCCCCGACGTCACAACCGGAGGCCTCAAGTCAACCCTCCACCTCTGGGGATAAAGAGGGAGAGTTGAACCTTAGGCCACAGACAGGCAACTCTAAGGTTCAAACTGACGAGACAAAAATTTCTCCTATGCAGGTTTACCAGAGACAGTGGGAGAAGTTAGCCACAAGAACAGGTATCAACCCTGACAAAACAATAGTTGATATCTCTGGAAAATATCCACGAGTTTGGATGAAGATATGAAGCCATCCAAATGAAGTACAAGAATGGTATAATTTTGGGGCTCTAGCTTCAGTTTATGCCATTGCGCCAGGCTTTCCCGAGATCTCCAAGTTACCAAAATGGATCGGGGAAGCAGTTCACGAGACTTGGGCCAATAATCCACATTTGGCCAGAGGAGACGTTTTGGAGCTGTATTTTATCAGTGCAGCGCCGGAGCCAGCAAAGAATGGATTCAATGAAGCCTTTCATTTTATCAAGCTAAGGAGGCCGGATGGGAACGCTTTGAAATATATCAAGGCTACCTCGCCGGAGGACGTGCCGGTAATAGTGGGGGCAATTTCCGAAGATGATGCCTCTACGAGACGAGCATGGGGATTATGGGTTTGTCTAACGGAAATGGACAAAGTCAAATACCCATTCAAGTTCTTCCAGAATTCAGCGAATGGATCATTCCTCCTGAATTCTATGACAGGAGCTACAACGAGCTTTGTCGAGACTCTTTTCGAAACAAAGAGAAGAGTTCTCTGGGAAAACAAGATTCTGGTAAGTAAAGACACATACCGGAAATTTTGCAACATGGCGCATGTCGGTCGGTGGATTGACCGAATCTGTCAAGCATGCACAGAGCAAAAGGAGCCCGAGTTCGGAAAAGGCTTCCGACCCAAACCGGACCGACAAGAAAATTCAGCTGGAAAGGACAAGAAGCCAGCTGGTTTCAAAAAAGTACAGAGACCACGCACCATGTGAAAAATACACCATGTGAAAGGATTCCCGACACCACGAGCTGGCTGAGCCATATGGGACCAGCAATAAAAGAAGGATGGTGGACACAAACCCCACTAATTCACAATAATAGAAGGAAGATGTGAATAAAAGATACATCTTTTATCAACAGGCTTTGGAGTCCGGATTTGAGATTCGGAAATCTGATCTATAAATAGAGAGCATTTGAGGAAGTTGAGGACATCGAAAATTCTCTTCTATTTTCTCATAGTCAAATAAAACTCAGAGAGAGAGAGTGAGAAAAATAAATATTGTCTGCAATAATAAGTTTATGTATTCACGAGTGCAAGCCTTCCCCATGAGAGGTTAAACGGTTATCTCCTCCCAAAAGGAGGTTACTGATGTAATAATATTTTCTTCTAGTTCTTAATAAAATAAAGGCTTTCGCTTCCACTCATGTTCAGTACTTTTAATTTATCTTTATAATCAAAATAGCTCGTACGCGTGGGGTAGGAAACGAACCAAGGCTGTGATGATCGGTTTCTGAAGGAGTTGGATAACTTGTTGCTCAGCTTTCTCAAAAGAAAGTTAGGCGGTGAGGAACCGTCTGTAAAATGAGTTAGGCGCGGTGATTTTCCAGCTGGTGGCGTCGCAAACCATCTCACCAGGGACTGACTCGGTCAAAAAGAGGTATGAGAATTATAGAGACATTTTAATTTACGGAAGTATGATGGGTTTGATATGATCGTAATGGATTATTTCCATTTTTGAAAGATGACAAAAAAAAAAATTAATATATATATATATATATAAATATATAATAATAATAATAATTTTAATAAATAAATAAAGAAAGAAAACGAAACTATGGGGTGAAAGTGTAAATTAGGACTTTATAATGGGTTCTCCGCTTTAAAAAGACATTCTTCTCATTAAGGGCAATAAGGATAATTTAAGAGTTTCCTAAACAATTCCCTGAGGGACTCCCTACGTGTAGCCGCACTCATTTTATTAAATATCTTCATCTTACTTATCTATTGCGTATATTTCATTGAGTTTTTTTTTTTAAATAACTTACGATTACACGAATAAAATATTATATATTCAAATACATTTATACTATTGAAATGAAAATCACCGGTTTGACAAACTTTGTATTGCTAATTCATTAATATATAATTTTATTTTTATCATTTTCATCTTTTTTTTTTCAAAATAATAAAATCACAACATCTTTAGAAAGAGAAAGTGTGGTGTGATAATGGTAGCCCATAGCGTTGCACTCCCCAATATCAATACTGTCAATAACGAGCGGCACTTAGCAAACCACCCCACAGTGAAACTCATCGAGCAATGCTCAAATGCCCATCACCTCAAGCAAATCCACGCCCAAATGCTCCGCGCCGGCCTGTTCTCGGACCCCTTCTCCGCCAGCAAACTCGTACACTCCACCGCGCTCTCCGAATTCTCCAGCCTCCACTACGCCCACCAAGTGTTCGACCAAATTCCCCAACCAAATCTCTACTCCTGGAACGTCCTCATCCGCGCGTACGCCTCCACCTCTCGACCCATCGACTGCCTCTCCATGTTCTTTCGCTTGCTTCGCGAGTGTGGCGAGAAACCCAATAAATTCACCTACCCTTTCGTGATCAAAGCCTCGGCCAAGCTCGGCGACTCGAGCCTCGGAAAGGGTATTCATGGAATGGTGATTAAGAAGGGTTATGGGTCGGATTTGTTCGTGAACAACTGCTTGATTCATTTCTACGCCGAATGCGGGCTTTTGGATATGGCTCGCCGGGCTTTCACGAGCATGCCCGAGAGGGATGCCGTTTCTTGGAACTCAATGATCAAAGGCCTCGTTCAGAACGGTTGCGCTGATGAGGCGATTGAGTTTTTCCGTAGAATGGGGAGGGAAATCGATTTAAAACCGAACGACGTTACGGTGGTGGGTGTATTGTCCGCTTGCGGCAAGAAGATGGATTTGAAGCTCGGAAAATGGGTGCATTCTTATATAAACAAGAACGGGATCGCGATGAGTCTAATACTCTGTAACGCGATTCTCGATATGTACACCAAGTGTGGAAGCACGGTCGACGCTAGAAAGCTCTTCGACACGATGCCGGAAAAGGATATCATCTCGTGGACGACTATGTTGGCCGGGTACGCGAGGCTAGGGGATTTTAAAGCCGCTAGAGATATTTTCGACTCATTGCCTAACAAAAAAGATATCGCCACCTGGAACGCTCTCATCTCGGCTTACGAGCAAAGCGGTAACCCTAAAGAGGCAATAGCTATTTTCAACGAGTTGCAAATAAGCAAAGCAGCTAAACCCGACGAGGTAACGCTCGTTAGTACGTTATCGGCGTGTTCTCAATTGGGAGCCATGGAATTGGGTTGTTGGATACACGTTTACACAAAGAAGGAAAGTATGAAGTTAAATTGTCACCTTGTTACCGCGTTGATCGACATGTACTCTAAATGCGGTGACCTAAATAAGGCCCTCGAGGTATTTTATTCAGTCGATAAGAGGGATGTTTTTGTATGGAGCGCGATGATTGCGGGATTAGGCATGCATGGTCGTGGAAAGGACGCGGTCGATGTTTTCTTGAGAATGCGGGAAGCTAAAGTGAAGCCCAGTTCGGTTACTTTCACGAATTTGTTATCCGCGTGTAGTCACTCGGGGCTAGTGGAGGAGGGTAGGGAGTTTTTTGGCAAAATGGACTTGGTTTATAAGATCGCGCCAAGTGTCGAGCACTACGCATGCATGGTTGATATCCTTGGACGGGCGGGTTTGTTGGATGAGGCCGTTGAGTTGATCGAGAATATGCCGATGAAGCCCGGTGCTTCAGTTTGGGGGGCTCTGCTTGGGGCGTGTAGGCTTCATAGGAACGTCGATCTTGCGGAGAACGCATGTGAACGTTTACTCGAGATCGAGCCTCGAAATCACGGGGCGTACGTGCTTTTGTCTAATATTTATGCTAGTTCGGGTAAATGGGACGAGGTTTCGAAGATGAGGAAACGTATGAGGGACGTCGGATTGAAGAAGGAACCGGGATGTAGCTCGGTTGAGGTCAATGGTGTCGTGCATGAGTTTTTGGTTGGAGATAATACGCACCCGATGTCGAAGGAGATATACGCAAAGTTGGAGGAGGTTGCGGGAAGGATTAAATGTTCGGGTTATGTGTCAAAAAAGTCGGAGATATTGCAAGTGGTTGAAGAGGGGGATATGCAGGAAAAGGCTTTGTATCTTCATAGTGAAAGATTGGCTCTTGCGTTCGGGCTTCTTAGTAATCGGTCCTCTCAACCGATTCGAATAGTGAAGAATCTTCGTGTTTGTGAGGATTGTCACGCGGTGATTAAGCTTGTGTCGGAGATTTATGATCGGGAGATAGTGGTGAGAGACAGGTATCGGTTTCATCATTTTAAAGGAGGGTGTTGCTCCTGTAAGGACTACTGGTGAAATATTAGTTGGGACTTTATGTGTACTTTCTTGAGGTGTATGAGTTTCTACAGCTGCATAAACTTGTTATGCTCAGAACTTTATTGAACAATTTTTTTGAGTGTTTAGATATGATTGACTAACTAGAAATCTTGGCAAGACAGATTTTACTAATAAGAGCATTCATTTTCCTAGCAATAATTTCGGTACATGGCCTGATCTTCTTCTTCTTCTTATTTAAAATCCTCAATTCGAGGAATTTGGAACTTGAATTTTAAGTTTTTTCATTGAGGCCCAAATTTTGCTTTTATTTCTCAATTGACGGTCTAATTTTTGGGTTTTTTTCCTCAATTGGAGTAACTCAATTTAGGACTTGAATTCAAAAATCAAAAATTGAGGTCCAAATTTTGTTTTTGTTCTTCACTGGATGCTTACTGAGTTACTGCGAGTCTAGATTTGAGAATAAAAACATAACTCAGTTGCAGAATTGAGAAGAGAAACAAAATTCAGTCCCTATTTGAGAAAAATAAATAAATTTCAGCTCTGAATTGAGAACTTTGAAATTCTGACCCCGAATTGAGATAAAAACAAAACTTTGTGTCCGATATGCAACGCTCCCATTTTCCCCATGCATTGGAAGCGTTCGTATTAGTCCTGATAGTAAATAGTGAAATCAGGTGGCACCAGAAATCAATTTAACCTATGTTATGAACGAAAGACTTGAAGACGTTATCTTCCAATACTAGAGCATCATTTGATGGTGACAAAGAAAAATGGCATTTGAAAAGGATTAACCCCAAAAAACTACACTGTGCCAAGACGAATATTTATTTTACGGCAAGCGAAAAAGATGAAATGCCCTCAATGCACTTTATAGAAAATACAGGAATCTCATGAGTCATGAAACATGGAAGAATGTACCTTAATTTCTAGACATTATTAAGATTTAATGAAATGTTGCACTATGGAAATATGAAAAACTTCTTCACTTTCTTTTATTTAAGATTTCAATATATCACACAATGGTGTCACACATTTTGCATCAAATATAAAGATCTGTCTGAGTATATATCAGTTTCAGAAAAAAGCACAAAAATCTGGACGATGCAGAGAGCTTCTTGCTGCATCATATCATCTGTATTAGGCCGACAATTTCATATCCAATGGAACGAACACCCACCTGAGAAAAGCCAAAACTTCAACATTTCACAACCATATCGAAGAAATACACATGCTGAAATCAGTAATAACCATTTATATATCTAGCGGACGAACAAAATCCATAAGAGTCAATAAATGATTATTGTGTACTAAATCTCAAAGAGCAACAAAATATCACACAGTTAATTCCCCAAAACTACACTAATTGTTTTAAAGGACAAATATGCACATAATACTGTGTAACCCCAGACAACCAAAAAATAGGGGTAAAACGGCAAGCAATTAAATTAATCAAGTAAGATTAAGACCATATTATACCTGTAAAAAGACGAATCTTAAAAACGAGTCTTCAACTCTTGGATGCCGATGCAAGAAGTCCCATCTGTTCAGTAATATTATTCAGATTCTTCAGCTTATCCCACTCAAATTCTTGCTCCACTTGATCCTTGCCACTATTTACGTCATCCGTATCCCCAGTGAGTGGACTACCCGAAAGAAATTGTTCCCAGAAAACATCATTTATACCCGGCAACTTATGAATATCATCCAGCAAAATATCAACGTCATTATCCACCAAAAGCTCGTCCGATCCAACAGTTGTAGACCCATCAGCAAATCCAGGAATTGTTGTATCCCCACACCTCAGCTCATCATGAAGGTCAACGTTCTTCTCTGGAATGACTACTTGTGGTGGAATAGAATCGGGTAACCCATTATAATTCGATTGGATCTCGGTTAGGGCACCACCCATGTTGGGTAAAACCTCGGCAAGAGTCACTGCAGACATTCTATTGGTCGAACTACTACTATCCAACACATTATCAATCAAGAAACCATTAGGGTTGCTCAATTTAGGCTCACGTGTATTTATTTTCAGTATTTGTCTTAGCATCGACTTAGCAGCTTCGTTCATCAGAGGCTGGTACTTGATGATCTGTCCATCAGGCGAGGTGATACTGTACTTGTGAGCTAGATTCTCTTCGTCCTGATTGGGCAGTCTCCTTTTCTTGTTCCCACCGGAAATTTGTCGACTGCTGGCGTCGTTATTATGTACGATCTGCGATACGAACCCGGGGCTCTGCATCGCTTTCGCGAGAAACGACATCATTTGCTGCTGGCGTTGTTCCATCCCGTGAACGCGTTGACCGACGGTTTGCAATTGGTTGTCGGTTGACTGTTGCTGTTGCCTTAGCCTGACGAGTTCCTGCATGAGAATGTTTTTATCGCTTTTCAGCCTTTCGACTTCTTCTACAATACCGAGTTTTCCGACTTCGATGCAAGAGCCAGTGGATGGAATCGGGACTTGGACTGGTTGTTGTTGCTGCTGTTGTTGTTGCTGGGGTTGGGGTTGTGCGTGGGAGGGTTTACGTCTCATTATGTTCTTCAGTAAATGTTTTTGACCTCTGAGAAACCCTTCATTGGCAAACGCCCAACGGTCTGGGTCGACTTTTCTGAATCCCTGATTGATAAAACGAGGAAGAAAACTATAAAAGAAATACTGAGTCTCGAGATAAACACAAAACAAGAAAAAACATTGGAAACTAAAAACATAGTTATGCAGAATGCTTCGGCTAAACAAATTTCCCCCAATGCCTTTTCGATCCGAAATGAGAAACGATCGGATCATCAAAACAGGTAACTTAATACAAATTTTCAAATCAGAACATAATCGAGTCTTAAGTCTTACTCAACATGGAAACCAAGACTTTCGAACTAAACCGCATGAAGAGGAAACAGGTAAATTACAGAAATAAACTGTGACCAACTAAAATAACAATCTATTACATCAGAACCTAGCTGAACATCACAATTTACCTCCAAATAGCTCAGTATAAAGAAGAAAATATGCATAATAGTTAATATACAGAATGCTTTGGCTTAACTGAAATTTCCCCCAATGCTTTTTTGATCCGAAAAGGAGAAACGATTGGATCATCAAAGCAGGTAAGTTAATAAAAAATTTCAAATCAGAACATAATCGATTCCTACCTATATGTATCTCAGAAATCTTACTCAACATGTAAAGCAAATGGAAAATGAGGAAATTACAGAAATAAACTGTGACCAGCTAAAATAACAATCAATTTCATCAGAACCTAGCTGAATATCACAATTTACCTCCAAATAGCTAAAGTATAAAGGGGAAAATATGCATAATAGTTAATATACAGAATGCTTTGGCTTAACTTAAATTTCCCCTAATGCTTTTTTGATCCGAAAAGGAGAAACGATTGGAACATCAGGACAGGAAAATCAATTATTATTAAAAATAAATAAATTAAAACATATTCCTACCAATACATATCTCAGAAACCTTACTCATCGTGTAAAGCACAGGAAAACAGGTAATTACAGAAATAAACTGTGACCAACTAAAATAACAATCTGTTTCATCAAAAACTAGCTGAACATCGCAATTTACCTCCAAATAGCTAAGTATGAATGAGAAAATATGCATAATAGTAAAAAAAAAGCGAGAAAGAAACAGACGTAAGTGTTCAACTGGCGAACGAAGCTGGAGAAATTGCTGTGCTTGAAATACTTAGGCAAAAGGTCTCTGGCGAATTCAGGCACGTTCCAGACGACGAAGCTGTTGTTGTTCTTGCCCCAGGACACCACCGCATCGGTGGACGGATCATCCACCATATCGTAGGTCTTGCTCAGAAACGGCGGTGGCGAAGCGGCGGACGCGGCGGGAACAATTCCTCCTCCTCCTGCTTCCATAACTACAGGAGCACGATTTTCTAGTTGAGAGAGCTGTGAGATTGTGGCGATTGGCGGAATAGAAGAAAGAGGAAATCGCTAGATTGTGTGCGTATGTGTGAGAGAGAACAGTGAGTGGCTGTATGTAAATACAAAACTTCTTTTCTTTCTTTTCTTTTTCTTTTTTTTTATTTAACTGGCATTCCACTGTTGATTTACGCCACCTATGGCAGTGCTTTTCAATATTACCTAACTTTTGGATTTCATTTCTTATTTTAATCACAAAGTTGGGATATTTGTATTATTTATTTATCGAGAATTTTTTCTTTTTACCACCCGGACTATGAACATTTTGACATATCTCCTTAACTTTTTTTTCGTGCAAATTACCTCTTAAACTGTACGAATTTTGCACTTAACTTCCTGAACTCCCGTTTTTTGTGGAACTTTTGGTCGGAGCTCACTCGTGTGACATGCACGCTTACATATAAGGGGTAAAATTGACTTTCTATCTCCTATTGATGACTCTTGCTCAAAACAATGGCACGTGAGCACTCGTGTGACCTGTTAAGATAATGTTCACATTAATATATGTATACTCATAGGATTTGGAACCTACGTAGTCCTCACGTGCCATTATTTTGAGCGAGAGTCATGAGAAGGAGATGAGAAATCAATTTTACCCCTTATATGTTAGCGCGCATGTCACACAAGTGAGATGTGGCTAGAATTTCCAACAAAAGGGGGTTCGGGAGGTTAAGTGCAAAATTCGTACAATTTAGGAGGTAATTTGCACGAAAAAAAAAGTTTAGGAGGTAAGGTGTCAAAATGACCATAGTTCAGGAGGTACTTTTTTTTTTCTCTATTGTAAAACACTCTTAATTTAACTAATTGATTTATGTTTGAATTTATTAAAATGGTTGATATATACTGGTATTTTGTATAATGCTCATATTATATTTACTTTTATTATATGCCGAGAGGTCGTGGACGCGGATCCAGCCTCGGTCGATCAGATATGAAGCAGCTAGTCGTTTAACTAATTTTGATGATGATTACGTGGGTTTTGATATTGATCATTTAGCGCCGACCCTAGATACCACCACTCCGACACCGACACCGTCTGATGCGGGTACATCCTGACAGCACTTGGCCACTAGAGAGGTGATACCTTGTTTATATCGTCGTGAAAAAGTAAGTATATTAATAATTATAAAATTTTAACCATCATTATTATTAAATTATATTTGTAACCACAAACACAATTACATGTTACATAGCAGGGAGGTCAGGCTGACCAACATGTTTCCGGTAATTATTATTTTGTTCTAAATTAATTAATTTTTATTGTAACTTGAGAATCACGTATCAATTGAATTGTAATTATTATTTTGTTTTGTAGGAGATTCTTTATTGGGACACGAACTTGTATACTCCAAAGGATATACAGACGATATTTCTTTGCACAATGGCGGACAAGTATGGGAAGCGGCTTAACGAGTATAAGCAGTTTCGTGATCAAACTAATCAGTCACCAAGAATCGTTGACGAGGGAGTCTGGAGGTAAATGATTTTGTTATGTCTTTTTATTAAAATAATTCTTTTATTATTACATATGATTTAAATTTTATATATCTTGGATTTCAACTAGGGCATGGAAATGTTGAGTGGGATAAGCCTAATAATAGAAGGAGGTCTGAACAGTGCAGCATTAATAAGAGGAGCGAGCCTGCTGGTCCGGGTATAGAGTTGTCGAAGCATAGAGGGGGGTCTAGATCTATGATCGATTATTCTTATGATGTCTTAAGTAATTTTAGATCATAATATATTATTTATTTGTTTATTTTCAGTGTTAATTATCTGATAGTTTTATTTGGATATAGGAGAGGGATACGGGTGAGCCGGCCACTGCGTGCTAGGTTTTTGTACGTACGCACAAGAAGGACGACGACACGTGGGTAGATACGAGATCCAGTAATACTAATGTGAGTCTTTTTATTTAACTTATTTTCTGATTTTAATGTAAAATTTACTAACGAGTTGTATTTCAGTAGGAGCACGAACGACGTCTGGATGAGGCACGTGCTTCTTCACAGGATTCGGATAATAAGGCTGACATTGACCTTATTTATCTCGACGTCGTCACGTCGAGTAAGGGCCGATATTACGGCACCGGCTGGTTCGGAAAGTTGGTGGCTGCTACGAAGGATTTTTGAGGCAACGGTTCTTGCTCCTCCCAGCAGGATAAGACTCATGTGAGGGAGCTCGAGACGCAGAGGGAGGAGTTAGAGGCCACGAGACGAGTTGAGCAGGCAATGGAACAGAGATATAACGAGTCTGAGTTACTACGTGAGCAGCAACGGCAGGAGCAACAACAATTTCAGGTGCAAGTAAACGAGCAGATGGCCGAGTTGTTAACTCGATTACAACAGTACTCGCCGCAGC
Organism: Phtheirospermum japonicum; assembly: GCA_014905375.1. Classification (NCBI taxonomy): domain Eukaryota; kingdom Viridiplantae; phylum Streptophyta; class Magnoliopsida; order Lamiales; family Orobanchaceae; genus Phtheirospermum; species Phtheirospermum japonicum. The sequence continues at coordinate 426,521 of BMAC01000821.1, read as the reverse complement.
CTCCCCCGTCATAGGACTCCTTTATATCGAATGTTTTTGTAAACTTTACTAACATTTTTGTTGAACAAATCTAATAATAGTAAATTTTCATAAATTTATATAAATAGTTCATTTATTTATCTGTTTATTAATTATTATTTTTTTAATTCTTGGGGTACTTTAGTTGAAAAATGGGGATTAAAAATAATATTTAAAAAAAAGGAAAAAATCGAGGGGAGGTTTTCCCCTCTGAAGAATCGAGGGCGCCTCCCTCGATTTTTTCCTTTTTTTTCAAATATTATTAATCTGAAAAATCGAGGGCTTATTTGCCCTCGGTTTTTCCAAGGGCAGTTGTGTCCTCAGGTTTTCTGAGGGCAACTTTACCTTCGAAAAAATCGAGGGAAAACTGCCCTCAATTTTTTCGAGGGCAAGTCTCCCCTGGATTTTTTCGGGGGCGATTAGATTCAAGGCTCCAAAATTTATCCAAAAAATGACCCTTTGATTCAAGCTTTTTGGTTGCCAACTTATGAAAATTTGTCAGAAGTTCAAAAGCTTGCCCGCAAGAGAACGGGGTCGCGTGTAGGTTGGCAAACTGACTCGAGTCGTCTCTCGAGAAACATACAATCGGAAATCTCAAATAGTTCGTTCAAATGCAATAACTTATACTAAAAGGGGGGGTGGGGGTGGTTTGATTGTTTTTGATTATCTAGAATTAAATGCAATGAACCATAATTAAAACTAGGTATTTTAATTCAGCAATTGGAACTTTATAAACTAGAGAAATTAATCTAAGAACTCAAGCAAGATTAACTAGCGTAAAAGAAAAGCAATTATCTAGAACGAAATGTAAACGAAATAAACTACCCAAGCATGAATAATAACTAAGCATTAATTAAACTAAGATTACGAATTGCGATATCAAAAGTATCTAAAGTTTGAAACATGAAATTAACTCAAGAACAATTATTAGAAACTACTACTTAATTGCATAAATTAAACTAAGAAAGCGATTAAAGAGTTTAGAGTACTTATTAAACTAGAAAGCGTAGTAAATTCTCCAGCTAATCCGGAGAGATTGCGTAGACCTTGCTCGAAAAATCGAGTCACGAACTGACGGTTGGAACTTGGAGCTTCGCGATCCTCGAATCTTCGATCTTGATCTATTATTGTTATATGGGATGTGGATCGGTGCTGTTCTCGAACCAAAAGGATCGAATATTCAGAGTATGGGAGAGAGGTTTCTCTTTGGGGACGGATTTAGAAGGGTTTATATAGTTTTCCTTTAACTTGGAGCATAAGAAACCCTAAAATCCCGATTCTGGGCCGCCGCATCGACGGTGCGTCGATCGACGCTTGCAGGGACTCGGCGTCGACGCGTCTGGCGGGCTTGGCGTCGACTGGGCAGGTGCGCCGACTGACGCGTGCTTGGATCGACGCTTCAGAAAGTTGCGTCGACCTTGCGTCGACCGACGCCTCTTCAATCGACGCTTCAGAAAGTTGCGTTGGCTGGGCTTCGATCATCGCGCACCATAACTCGCGTCGACGCTCGCGGTCGCTCGACGCGACAGACAGTCCGTCTCAACTTCTCGATCTTTTTGCTACTCGTTCACCAGAAAGCTCGTTCTCATTCCTTGAACATCAAACTTCATCTACTATCGTGCTGAACTCTTCCGGTTACTTAGCTCTAAAGTGAAAAATCACAAATAATCACTTAATTGCATCAATCTAGTTCAAAAAGCGGTAAAATAAGCTGAGAGTACAAATATACGAATTAGAGCTTAAACTACCCAACTTATACCAAAAACAATAAGAAAAACAAGCTATAATACTACTAAAATTAAGGACAAATATGTGCTAATCAACTACCCCACGCTTAATTGGTTTGTTCGTCCTCAAACGAACTATAGATTCAAAGTATAACAAGAAATGAGAATCAGTCCAAACAATGAGTCGTGCGATGCTACTTAAATAATTTTGAAAATATAGGTACATGCAATGCAACTTCAAACACTCCACCCAGGGGCGGAGCCACCCCATGTTAAATTATTTATTTTACTTTTATTTTATATATATTTTGACGAAAACAGATAATTAATTTATGTTAAATTGAATTAGCCCATGTTAATTTTGTTCTAGTCTAATTATAATTCAATTATTTTAGCCCAATATTCATAAATTATATTAGTGATGGTTGATTATATATTAGAGTTTTCTACATTAAACGAGAGTTTATTGACACCAATTCAATAATTAATGCATTTATTTTTTAAAAAAATGCACCACACATCTATTTTCAGAATGCCACTTTAATACTTTATTTCTTATTCGAATCACTATATTTGTAATTAATATAGAATATTTTATACGTATTTTCTTAGATTTGTTGGATGTGAGTTAATTTGTCTAATTTGCTATTAATTTTATTTTTCGGATCCCACAAAGTATTGATTGTTTTTTTAAGTGGTTAAATTAGTCAATAGTTATGATTGTCATGTCTAATATAACACATAACATATATCCATTTTATTAATAATTACTAGTATTTTATTATATATTAATTTACACACAAACACATGCAAGAATTGTCGTACACTAAGCATACGAAAGGTTCCATTAGGCATTCATATTTTTTAAATAAAAATGCATATTTTAAAGGTAAAATATCATACTTTTGAACATGTATATTTATGTTAACTATGACGTTTCACCTTAAAAATATGTATTTTTGTTCAAATAATATGATGGTATAACAAAAAAAAATCGTACAACGAATATGAAACAGACCTACCAAAATATTTATATTCAGGCAGCTTAGGGCAAAAAAATTTCCTGGCTATGCCCCTGACTCCACCCGTATTACATTGCCACTTCAAAATCGAATTCATGCATCCTCACAAAAGGGAAAATATATAGGGGTGTACGCTCAAAGCACTCGAGTATTTTCTGCATAGGACGTATATACGCTCAAATCATTCAAATACAAGCACAATAAACAAGAACCGAAAATCAATCTCTTTTCAATCGCAAATTAAGTGTGTTATCGAACAAAGAATCGGAAAAGGTCTTTTCGGGTTGTAATGTAAGGCTTTTTGGACGAGTATGGAATATATAAGTCATGTGGCTAACTCACGATCTAACGTGATCAATAACTCACTCAACCTAATCTAATCACGAAGCAACTTGCTTCACCTCGTTCAAAGATAAAAACCTCACTAAACACTCATAACGTAGCCTTTAAATAGGCTATTCCTCAACTCAAAACTCGTAAACCGACTGAAAGCTCAAACCACTTAAGCACAATTGAAGCTTATAACATGCTTCTTACACAACTCTTCGCCTTTTAAACATTAGGCTTCACGCGAAAATAAACAATAAGCACAAGCCCTAATAAACGCGTAGGCAATTAATCAAAACTATTCACCATCCTTCATTTTTCTTTTTATATCATCCCCCTTTTATTCTTTTTTATGGGGTTCTCTTTTTTTATTTTCTCTTTCGGATGGTGGTCCTCAAATACAAAAATCCAATAATCCCTAATAAAATTCTCCAAAACACTAATAACCAATAAAATAACGAACTCCTACCCCACGCTTTTAATGGGTTAGTAGGGGTCAAAAGCACTCATGGCTAAAGGAAATGGATTATTTGGCTATGATTGGCTCATTTGGAATTTATAGTGGCTAAAATTATATGGATATGGCCAGAATAGGGTTTATATGTGCCTTAACGTCATGTTCAAAGTCAACTACACACAGTGGTTTCAAAGAGATCTCAAATCAAAACTCATTCAAGTACATGCAATGATGATAAACACTCAGGCTACTCACAGGCTTTTACATGAAAAAGTTTTGAATTGACGCTGTTTTTAAGGTTTTGCGGAATCAATTGCGTCTAAGTACCATTTTACAATATATAAATAATAATTTTGAAAAATTATGCACTTATGCACGCTCAAAGTCAAGAACATCTCATCAAACATAGCAAACTTCGATAGGCACACCATACAAACACAATTCAGCGCAGAAATAGCAATCAATCACGTAAAAATTTAAATTGCACACAATTTTCATACTCAACCATCCCCCCCTCGAAAACTCGGCAATCCCCTGATCACCATAAAAATAAAGAAAAACAAATCAAAAGAGGATAGGAGTAGGAAAAACGTCCCTGAAAATTGATGGTCGAATTTCCCCAATTGAAGTGGTGTCCGTTGTCTAGGGTCTCGTGATTGGATTCGTCCTACAAAAATAAAACAAATAACAAAAACAACTATGATTACGATCAATTTCCATGCGCAAGTGGGTGGCACAACTTTTGGGATTTGAAATGGCCGGATTGCGGCTCAACATCGTAAGTGGCTGGATTGCAGCTCATCGTTATCCCTGATTGCTGCGGCTAGCGGTAGATTCAGTGGTTGATCATCATTGTTAACGCCTCGAGTGGAACTAGCGGTAAGGCCTTGCGGTAGCGAGCTACTGCTGTAACCGTTAGTTGTCCAGAATAAGCGATTCTATCGTATTTTCTGCACATCAATACACACATAAACGTACCACGACAATTGACTCAATATAAAAACAGAAATAAAATAAAGAAAATAAGGAAAAGAAAATGAAAACTAACTATCGCTTGGGTTGCCTCCCAAGAAGCGCAACATTTAGCGTCCTATGCTCGACGTGATTCCATGCGATCAATTTTCAGCCCGTGAGGGCCCCACTAATTCTTCTTTATCACGATCGCGATTCAGCCCATGTTCCTTGTAGAAAGGTTTGATTCTATGCTTGTGGACTTGGAATCTCGACTTCTTACTCTCATCGTATAGAGTGGCAAATCCGTACTCATCCATTTCTGTTATCATAAATGGGCCACTCCATTCAGCCTTGAAATTGGTCGGTTCAAATTTACGTTCGAAATTGTAGAGCACTAGTTGACCAACCTTGATTTTCGTATCATGAATCTTCTTGTCATAAACCTCGCTCGACGTCTTCTTCTTTGTCGTCCAATCCTTGCTATTGTATGCCTCGCCTTTATTCCTTGCACGTTTGAAATTGTTGTAGGGGTCAAGGAAAACGTACTCCGCACGAGTTTGTGGTGGTTTCAACTCCACTTTTGGCCTGATTTTAGGTACGTAGCTCTCTTTGCGTAATGCGGCACTACAACCAGCAATTCCATCTATGACCTCTCCTATATCAATTCCCAACAATTCGATCAATTCTTCTACACTCAAATGCTCCTCACCGTCCCCGACGTCAAACTTTTCTATAGTGGTAACGCTTTGGAGATCATGGATGCAAGAATCGATTAAATCTACAAATGAGCACTCATCTCGCATATATGATGAAGGGGTGTTATGGATGTCTTGAAGTGAAAACGTCACTGTCTGTCCTAAGACGGACATGGTCATTCGACCTTTGTTCACATCTATTAGAGTATGCGTAGTTGACATAAATGGACGTCCCAATAAGATGGTATGCTCCTTGCTTCCGCTTGGTACTTCACCAACATCTAAAATCACAAAATCAACAGGAACAACCAGCTCACCAACCTGCACCAAAACATTTTCAACAATACCTAGAGGCTGCCGAATCGACCGATCAGCCAATTGTAGGCGCATAGTGGTAGGCTTCAATGCCCCAAGATCGAATTCTCTGAATAAAGAATACGGCATCATATTAATGCCAGCGCCAAGATCGAGCATCCCCTTTGCCGTTTGTCCATTCCCAAGAGAAATAGTAATACAAAAACTTCCGGGATCCTTTTCCTTGGGTGGTAATGGTTTCTTGATTATCACGCTGACTTCTTTTGTTAATGCCACATGTTGGGTTGCTGCCAAGCGCCTTTCTCGTGATGCTAGTTCCTTGAAAAATTTAACGAATGCGGGCATTGTTTTTATCACATCTAGCAGGGGAAGGTTGATATTAACATTCTTCAATAAATTGTAAAGTTCCATGAACTTTTTGTTTTCTTTGGCGGGGCGTAGACGACTTGGGAAGGGGACATGATCATAACTAGTCAACTTCTTTGGGTGGTCAGTTGCCGAATCGTTCCTTCTTTTTAATTCTCCCGACACATAGGGATTAGTCGATTTATGCATGAGATCGGCCGGTTTGGTTACATCTACTTGCAGTTGGATCTCGGTCTTTTCCGTGTCTTCTTCCTTTTCTAACTCTATGCCATTATCGACCTCCTTTCCACTTCTCAGCACATGAATAGCTGAGGCGTGTTCCGTTTGGCTCGGAAACTTATTTTTCTCCTTCGAAAATATTGCTACAGTCGCGGACAATTATCCTATAATCATATCTGAATGCTGTGTTAGAATAAGGTGACCAACAAGCCAACCTGTGGCTGTGGTCTGACCATTCTCTTGTAATACAATCGGTTTTTATTCGTAATAATATCTTTTATACTTATTGGCATTCCATATCTTTTATCCCATGCTTGTTGCATAGGTATGGTCCTGATGAAGTTACTTTATTACGGTGGATTATTGGCATTCCATATCTTTTATCCCATGCTTGTTGCATAGGTATGGTCCTGATGAAGTTACTTTATTACGGTGGATTGGTCTAGCATAACCGTGAGATAATCCATCACGTAATGTAACTCGTCGAACTTGTTCCTAGTCAAAGGGTTACGCCATAATGAGGATARAGGCCTTTCCCATTAAGACTAGTACTTAGCGTATGTGGACCGCATCTCATCGGTCACGGTGTTTGGACATCGACATATATAAGTAGGTGCTCATAAGATGAGTTCACTGAACTCCCTCACCTAGAAATCTCTAAGTGGTTCCCACTCATCGAGTAGACGATTTATATGGTATAGCGTACAACATTAATCCTTAAGACCCAGACCTCACCGTGACTTCACTAGAGAACAGGCTATGTTGTGACCTGTCTCTGTGTCTCTTTGGAGGCCAATCAAAAGGGGCAACGTTCACATAGTCGGGAATCTAGTGGGAATTCTGTGCATGGTAGTAGGGGATTCGGACGCATGATAAGTCATGGATGTCCTGTGTGTTCTGATGGTTGATAAATCCTCGGATATGATATATATATATATAAGTATGTTGTTTGATATGTTTAATATATATATATGATATATATGTGTGTGATGCATTCTGTTATATATATATATATGCATGTGTATGGTATATGCCATTATATATATATTTAATAAGTGATGCATGCATGTTGGGTATGTATATAAATATAATGTATATATATATGCATTCTGAATATATAAATATTATATATATATATATATATATTATATAATGTATATTTGATGTGTGTATATAATTTTATGTATATAATATATAATTATAAATATGAATTAATATATTAATATATATATATATATAATATATATATATATAA
>BMAC01000821.1:388249-417627 GCA_014905375.1 Phtheirospermum japonicum | reverse complement strand
TATATATATATATATAATTGTTATGTATATGTTTAATATATTAAATGAGAAACCGACCATGCTCGTTCGATTTTACGAAAATCGAATTGTTTCATTTATAAAGTAATTAAAACATTGTTTGAGTTAATTGAAATTTAAAATGGGCCATCGTCAATTGAATTCGATCCAAAATTCCTTTTATTAAAAAAATTTTGTTTTCCGCTGCGCGACGGCACCATCGAATCCCAACATGCTGCTGCCCTTTCTGCACAGCCTTAACAAGCTCATGACCTTGTTGTACAACCTTGACTAGTTCATCAAACCGTGACTCGAATTTTGCATTGAGATCCGTAATTTGCTTATTCACTTGTGAAGTTAATTGCGTGAGTCCTTCTCTATTTCGTACAGTCTCCGCCACTTGATTTTGTTACCATACTAAAAGTTGATCATTTGTTTTCACAGGCGCAGGCGCTTGTCCGGGGCCATATGTGAAGTTTGGATGATTGGGAGGTCCTGGATGATATGTGTTTCCCGCTGGAGGTTGAGGTTGGAAATTTTGAATAGCCTTGACCTCCGTTTCCTCCACTTTATCAAACACGGTTGTGCATACGCTCGCTACATGTCCTTGCAATCCACATCGTGCACATAACTCCACAGTCTTCTTCGATTTTGCCATCTCTGCTTTTAGGGCGGCCAACTCTTTGGCCATCTCTTCGAACTTAATGTCTCTCTTGTTTGGCATCTCGGGGGCTTCTTTGGTCATAATTGTTCGTGGTCGAGAATTAGTTTGTCTCGATTTCTCGCTCATCCTCTCAAACAGTTGCTTGGCTTCCGTCGCTGTCAAGTTCCCAAAGTCTCCCCCAGCAACTACTTCTACGTTATTTTTGTAAGAATCCAAAAGCCCTTCGTAGAAAAGTTGATTTACCATTCCCGGAGAGTTGTGATGATGTGGGAAAGCTTGCAATAGAGATTTGAAACGTTCCCACGCCTCGTGAAACAGCTCCCTGTCTTGCTGGACAAAATTGGCTATTTGTCTCCTTATGTGGCCCGTCATCTGAGCTGAGTAGTACTGATTAATGAATTTGTCACTAACCATGAGCCAGTCGATCAGAGATCTCGGTTCCAGTGATAGTAGCCAAGACTTGGCTTTATCCTTCATGCAACTCGGAAAACACACCATTTGAAGGTCTTCATGATGCAGTCCCGGAGATGGAATCCTACTAACTTCGGCGTAAAACTCCTTTAGGAAAGTCATTGGATCTTCGTTGGCGAGGCCATGAAATGTCGGGAGGTTGTTGATGATATGAGGTTTTAGCTCGAAGTCTCTTGCAGTTCTTCCCAATACTATAGCAGAGCTATAGGGACCTACTTGAGGAGTCGTGAACTCTCTTTGTCTCGGCTCGCGTACCCCCTTGGGTGCCTCTCTTGATTATTCGGCATCACGTAGTTTCTATCGTACTCGTTCCTCTCATCGTAGTTGTTATTCGCAAACCAATCGTTAATCCGTTCATCGCCATGGTAAGATCTCTCGGAATAGTCGTCCGGAATGTGGTGGTGGCGATTTCTATTTCCTCTTCCTTGGCCGTCATTCTGGTCCATTACGTTTCGCTGAATATTCTCCCAATATTCTCGAGGTTGTACCGGCCCATTGGGGTGAATTGGTTCACTAACGTATTCGTTTCTTTGTCTCACCGGTGGMTTCCTRGGTGGRTMATTGTCCTCGTTGTTATGGGCAGGATTGTKCAGCCGCAGCATCYTTTCGGGAAATGGGTCACAACTAAAATCAGTCGTGGCTGATGATTACTTGCGGATAAGGGAGGTGGTCTTGCTTTATTGGAACGATGAACGTTATCGATAAACGGTGCAAGTTTGAGTCTCAGTGATCTCCGCCCTTGCATACACTCAACAACTGGTTAAACGTATCGACTATAGAAGATGATTATACAAATAGACGGTAAAAATAAAAATAAGATGAACAAACATATTTTTGAAAACTTTTGCAATGTTCCCCGGCAACGGCGCCAAAATTTTGATTCAAGCTTTTTGGTTACCTACTTATGAAAATTTGTCAGAAGTTCAAAAGCTTGCCCGCAAGAGAACGGGGTCGCGTGTAGGTTGGCAAACTGACTCGAGTCGTCTCTCGAAGAACATACAATCGGAAATCTCAAATAGTTCTTTCAAATGCAATAACTTAAACTAAAAGGGGGGGTGGGGGTGGTTTGATTGTTTTGATTATCTAGAAATTGAAATGCATGAACCATAATTAAAACTAGGTATTTTAATTTAGCAATTGGAACTTTATAAACTATAGAAGTTAATCTAAGAACTCAAGCAAGATTAACTAGCGTAAAAGAAAAGCAATTATCTAGAATGAAATATAAACGAAACAAACTAACCAAGCATGAATAATAACTAAGCATTGATTAAACTAAGATTACGAATTGCGATATCAAAAGTATCTAAAGTTTGAAACATGAAATAACTCAAGAACAATTATTATAAACTACTACTTAATTGCATAAATTAAACTAAGAAAGCGATTAAAGAGTTTAGAGTACTTATTAAACTAGAAAGCGTAGTAAATTCTCCAGCTAATCCGGAGAGATTGCGTAGACCTTGCCCGAAAATCGAGTCACGAACTGACGGTTGGAACTTGGAGCTTCGCGATCCTCGAATCTTCGATCTTGATCTATTATTGTTATATGGGATGTGGATGGTGTTGTTCTCGAACCAAAAGGATCGAATATTCAGAGTATGGGAGAGAGGTCTCTCTTTGGGGACGGATTTAGAAGGGTTTATATAGTTTTCCTTTAACTTTGAGCATAAGAAACCCTAAAATCCCGATTCTGGGCCGCCACTTCGACGGTGCGTCGATCGATGCTTGCAAGGTCTCGGCGTCGACGCGTCTGGCAGGCTTGCGTCGAATGGGCAGGTGCGCCGACTGACGCGTGCTTGGATCGACGCTTCAGAAAGTTGCGTCGACCGACGCCTCTTCAATCGACGCTTCAGAAAGTTGCGTCGACCTTGCGTCGACCGACGCCTCTTCAATCGACGCTTCAGAAAGTTGCGTCGGCTGGGCGTCGATCGTCGCGCACCATAACTCGCGTCGATCGACGCGACAGACAGTCCGTCTCAACTTCTCGATCTTTTTGCTACTCGTTCACCGGAAAGCTCGTTCTCATTCCTTGAACATCAAACTTCATCTACTATCGTGCTGAACTCTTCCGGTTACTTAGCTGTAAAGTGAAAAATCACAAATAATCACTTAATTGCATCAATCTAGTTCAAAAAGCGGTAAAATAAGCTGAGAGTACAAATATACGAATTAGAGCTTAAACTACCCAACTTATACCAAAAACAATAAGAAAAACAAGTTATAATACTACTAAAAATAAGGACAAATATGTGCTAATCACCCTTCGGTAATTCCTTCGGAAAGTTTACCGAAGCCATATTTCCCCTCGGAAATTTTTACAAATGAGGGTTTTTTCGAGGGAAACTTGCCCTCGATAAATTGATTACCGAGGGCTTTTTGCTTATTACCGAGGGTTTTCTGCTTGTTAAATCCTCTTTTTTTTGTAGTGTGATACATATCTTCACAAATAATTGAAATACTAAATCTAAAATGAAAAAATAAACCTAAAACAAAGAACTAAACCCTAAAATAAAATATTAAACATTAAACCCTAAATTTCTATAATATATCATCACATATATCTAGTAGAACGGTAGATTTCTATCGGGACTCTAAGATGGAAAACTAAACCAAAAAATAAAAAATTAAATCTTAAAATTAAAAATTAAACCTTAAAAATGAAAAAGTAACCCTAAAATTAAAAAGTACCCTAAACTCTAAATTTTTATTATATATAATCGTATATAACTAACATATATTATCACATATAACTATCATATATCATCACATATAATTAAATAATAATAAATTTCTATAAAATTCTCCTAATACATGTAATAAGTTCCAACCATTTCCATCTTAGAGCATCTCCAATGGAATGTCAATTAGAGCATCTTAAGTGTTTTTGTTATGTTTCAGCTTATTTCCTGTAATTTTGTATTATTTTTATGGATTGTAGATAAGAACAGCAAGAATTGTTGTAGAGGGAATAGAGAGAGACTTGGGAGAGAAGATATTAGCATGAATGTAATTGCTTGATTCATCCCATTCCATCACTCCATAAATAAATACACACATGGGGGGACCATTTGTAATATGTCGTATGATCCCTAAAAACCGGAAATGCAACGACTTGCTACTCTCTCTCTCTTAACAAATATAAAATGGACTTATAATATAATTGGGCTCCACAAAATAGTTAATAACTAAATGGGCCTCTCTCCATTATTATCAGCCGCAAGTCCAGCCCATTTTATGCATCCTGTACCCGTTTTGCTGGGTGTAACCGAACCAAACCCGATATGCCCCTTATCATCTTGCTTCTTCACAAAACCCGATCCTTCTTTCAGTTTCTCATCCTCAATCGGTGCCCTAATTCCAAATTCCTTCGAGCACAAACACTGATTCACGACAATACTCCTCCCCTTCTGAGATCCTTGTCCCAAAGGGTCGAACTTGGGGAAGCATATGCGTAAGTACTTCTCATCCTCCCAAGTTGATTGTTCAATTCCACTGTTGCACCATGTAATTAGAAATTGTTGTACCATTTCCTTTCTCCAACGCACCACTCACTGACCGATTGATTCATTTGGTGTTATCAGGAACTCGTCGTCGTCGTCAGTGATAGGGAGGTCTTGAGTTGGTGGTGTTTGCAGCGTGGGACTAAGTTTCTTCTTCAGGAGCAACACGTGGAAAACGGGATGGATCCGGGCTCCATCCGGAAGCTGCAATCGGTAAGTCACTTCTTCTATCCTTTCCGTGATTTGGTATGGGCCGTAGTACTTTGTTGATAGCTTAAGGTTTTTCCTGAGTACCACTGAGTTTTGCCTGAAAGGTTATAGTTTCAAATAAACCCAATCCCCTACCTCAAACTGCCTCTCTGTCCTCTTTCTATCTGCAAAGAATCTCATACGTTGTTGAGCTTGTAGTAGGTTATGTTTGAGGTCTTGAGTTAATTGCTGCCTTTGTTGAATGAACTCATCTGTGTCTTGATGCTGTGTGATAATATATGTTTCCAAGAATGTATAAGGGGGTTGGTAACCGTAGAGAGCCTGAAAAGGGGTAGTGTTTAGGCTAGTGTGGTGGTTCGTGTTATACCAAAATTATGCCAAGGTTAACCATTTAGCCCAACTCTTAGGGTTTTGCTGCACCATACACCTAAGGTAGTTCTCCAAACACTGATTTAATCTCTCAGTTTGACCATCTGACTGAGGGTGATAGGTTGATGTAAAGTTTAATTGTGTCCCATTGCCTTAAAAAGCTCCTTCCAAAAGGTACTAGTGAAGACCTTATCCCTGTCAGTAACAATGTGTAATGGTTATCCATGTAGCTTGTAGATGGGATCCACAAATAGTTTAGCAACTGTATTGGCTGTGAAAGGATGTGATAGGGCTATGAAATGGCCATCTGGTGAATCTATCTATCACCGCTAGGATGACATCCTTCCCTGCTGATTTAGACAATCCCTCAATAAAATCCATTGAGATATGAGTTCAGGCTTGGTGGGGAATAGAAAGAGGTTGCAGCAAGCCTGGGTAGGGTCCATTCTCTCCTTTGCTTTTATCACACACCTCACACTGTTTCACCCAACCCACTACTTCTTTCTTCATGAATGGCCAGTAGAAAACTCTACTAATCCTCTTATAAGTGCCCATAATACCAGAATGCCCACCATAAGCTGAATTATGCATCTCAGATAGGATAGTGTGCCTGAGTGTGGGATATTTCCCTAGCCCTATCCTCCCCTTGTGCTTTATGATTTCCCCTTGCAGTTCAAACTCAGGGTATGCTTGTGGGTCCAGAGATTTGGCTTCCAGAATCTTGGTGAAGAACGGGTCATCTGAATAGCTATCAGATACCTGTTGTACCCAAGTGGGAGTGATAATAGATGTGCCATAACAGAGTGCAACAGGGAGTTCCTTCCTGGAAAGAGCATCCGCCACCTTGTTTTTTGCTCCCTTTTTGTATTGAATTTCATAATTCAACCCCAAAAGTTTAGTTATCCACTTTTGCTGCATAAGATTCATAATCCTCTGGTCCAATAGGTGTTTTAGTGCTTGTTGACCTGTTTTTATGATGAGTTTATATCCTTGTAAATAATGCCTCCACTTCTGAATGGCCATCAACACTGCCATGAATTCCTTCTCATATATGGATAACCCCTTATTTTTCTTACATATAGCCTTGCTCATGTCAGATATTGGCCTTCCATCCTGCATGAGAACAGCTCCCAACCCAATGCCACTTGCATCTGTCTCAAGAATGAAAGGTTTGGAGAAATCTGGAAGGGCCAATACAGGAGTTGTACTCATTGCTCTTTTGAGGCTATTGAAAGCCTGTTCTGCCTCATCTGACCATAGTAATCCCCCTTTTTTGAGTAAACGGGTAAGTGGTTTGCTTAGCAATCCATACCCTTGTATAAACCTTCTATAATAACCTGTGAGTCCAAGAAACCCCCTGAGTTATTTGACATTAGTAGGTCTTGGCCAATCCACCATACTAGAAGTCTTGCTAGGATCAGTAGCTACTCCCTCCTTAGATATAATGTGGCCCAAATACTCAATCTGTTTTTGTCCAAAGTGACACTTGCTTCTTTTTGCATAGAGTGAATGCTCCCCCAGTAAGGATAGGACTGCTCTCACATCCTTATAGTGTTCCTGCTTGGTTCTGCTATAGATCAGAATATCATCAAAGAAAACTAAGAATGTTTGCCTTAACATGGGTTGAAAAACCTAGTTCATCAATGACTGGAAGGTTGCTGGTGCATTGCACAATCCAAAAGGCATCACTAGGAATTCATATTGCCCATTATGAGTATTAAAAGTTTTAAGGTACCTATCATCAGGCCTCATTAAGATTTGGGAATATCCTGACCTCAAGTTAATTTTTGAAAAATATTCAGCCCCCTGTAGCTCATCCAACAACTCATCAATGATAGGAATAAGATAATCATGTTTTATGGTGAGGTTGTTCAGGTACCTATAGTCCACACACATCCTCCAAGTATTGTCCTTCTTCTTGACTAGTAGCATTGGTGATGCAAAAGGGCTGTTGTTGTGCTATATCACCCCAGATTCTAATAATTCCTTCACAATCTTCTCAATCTCACCCTTCTGACTGTGTGACACTCTATACGGGTATTGATGCTTAGGATTTCTCCCATCCTTGAGCAAAATATGATGCTCCACTCCCCTGATAGGTGGTAACCCTTGAGGTTCTTCAAAAACATCCTGAAATTCCAAAAGTAGGTCCTCCATTCTGCTGTTATTGTTCATGTTCTTAGTATCTGGCTTGGCCTTAATCCAAAACATCTTTTGAATTTGAGTAGGGAAATCCTGATGTACCATCTTGTACAGTGTGGGGCCAGAAATCAAGTGGCATTCATATTATCATAATCAAACTCTATAGGTGTACAGGATTTCAACCAATCCCCTCCAAGAATGAGATCACAACCTTCATTTGTTAGAATCCTGGGAGAAAAAACAAGGGAGTGCCCCTGCATTTTCCATCTAAAACTTGCAACCCTAGTAGAACTAACCATTTTCTGTCCATTTGCAACCTTGACCAAAATGGGCTTAGCAGGTTCTAGCATACATCCCAACCTCTTAGCAGTTGATTCTTGTATAAAATTGAGAGTGCTACCCGTGTCAATGAGTATGTGTAGTTTATCAGCTCCCACTGAACCATTTAGTCTCACGGTGGCCATTCCTCCTTCTCTAGATATTGAGTTTATGGACATCTGGATCTCCTCCATAGCTTTAGGGGCTGGTTGATCTGAAAACTCACTGTTGGGTGAGGAATCTTGGTAATGTATCTCCTCTTCTTCAGTCATTATCATGTAGGATATCCTGTTCTTGCATCTATACCCATTAGAGAAGGGTTCATCACAGTTATAACAGAGCCCTTTCTCTCTCCTGATAGCCATTTTTGAGGCAGTAAGGAGTTTAAACTGGGGTCTGATGGTGGATTTGGGTGGTTTTAGGGTGCTGCTTGGTTCAACTCTCTTAGGATTAAATGTTGTAAATGGTTTAACAAGTGTCCTGAGCCTCTTGGTTAGTGCCTCTAAGGTGTGTAACTGTCTCTTCTCCAATTCAATGGCCTGTTGAAGTGATGTTGGTTCAAACATATGCATAAAGGACTGTAACTCCTCACTTAAGCCACTAATAAAACTAGCAATGAAATACTCCTCAGAATAAGCTCCCTTGTTCAACAACAACATACAGGCCCTTAGTTCTTCAAACTTATCAACATATACCCCATATGATTGTGTATGCTTTGATTTATTAAACGCAACAATAATTATGGATTCCTTTAGTTCTTCAAACCTGAAAGAGATTACTTCAAGGAACCAGGACAAAGTGAGGTCCAATTGTTTAACAGAAAATTGCTGGTACCATTGGGCATTTTTTCCTTCAAAATGCATAGATGCTAGGGTCACTTTCTGGGAATCTGGTATGTTAGGTATAAGCTTGAAATAACCTTGGCACTTTAAGATCCATGATCTGGGATGAGAGCCATCAAATCTGGGAAAATCCAGCTTGGGTATGGGTGTAATTATGTTGGCAGCAGGGTGATCCTGGAGCATTATGCTAGTAGTGACTTGCTGTTTTGGGGTTGTTCCGGGTGAGGACCAGCCTGGTCCTGGGTCTCCCAAAATCGACCCTTCATCCACCTGTTTAGGGCCTATGTCTTCATTAAGTAACTGTAACTGGATAGATGCAAGACTCTGTGATAGATGATCAAACTTATTCATCATTTATGTGTTGATTCCTGAGATTTTTTCTTGCATCTTCATCTATGATGCTTCTCTTTTTGCAGATTCGGCTTGGAGAACTTGATCTATGCGTTTTTGGGCTTCTTGAAGGTCCTTGAAATGGGTAATTTCAGCCATCGTAGGGGATCAAATGACTCTGAGTACCAATTGTTATGTTTCAGCTTTTTTCCTGTAATTTTGTATTATTTTTCTGGATTGTAGATAAGAACAGCAAGAATTGTTGTGGAGGGAATAAAGAGAGACTTGGGAGAAAAGATATTAGCATGAATGTAATTGCTTGATTCATTTCATTCTATCACTCCATACATAAATACACACATGGGGGACCATTTGTAATATGTCGTATGATCCCTAAAAACCAGAAATGCAACAACTTGCTACTCTCTCTCTTAACAAATATAAAATGGACTTATAATATAATTGGGCTCCACAAAATAGTTAATAACTAAATGGGCCTCTCTCCATAATTATCAGCCGCAAGTCCAGCCCATTTTATGCATCATGTACCCGTTTTGCTGGGTGTAACCGAACCAAACCCAATTTGCCCCTTATCATCTTGTTTCTTCACAAAACCCGATCCTTCTTTCAGTTTCTCATCCTCAATTGGTGCCCTAATTCCCAATTCCTTCGAGCACAAACCCTGATTCATGACAATTTTACACAATTCACATTTACTATTGGAGAAGATTTTTAAATAATAATATTGTATTTGCCATGTCATTAGAAACTCACATTATCCTATTGGAGATGCTCTTAGTGAGGCGAAATGGTTTACTACCTTCATCCTTAAGAGCTAAGGAGCTGAGAGGTTAAATAAATAAAGAGAAAAAAAAATTTTACCTCCTGAACTATGGTCATTTTGACAAATTACCTCCTAAAATGTACGAATTTTGCACTTAACCTCCCGAACTCCCGTTTTTTGGTGGAAATTCTAGCCACATCTCACTTGTGTGATATGGACATGTAAAATTGACTTTTCATCCTCTTCTCATGACTTCCGCTCAAAATAATAGCACGTGAGGACTACGTAAATTCCAAATCCTACGTGTATACATATATTAATTTGAACATTATCTTAACAGGTCACACGAGTGCTCACGTGCCATTATTTTGAGTAAGAGACATCAGTAAGAGATAGAAAGTCAGTTTTACCTCTTATATGTAAGCGCACATGTCACACGAGTGAGCTCCGACCAAAAGTTTTAAAAAAACAAGAGTTCATGAGGTTAAGTGCAAAATTCGTACAGTTTAGGAGGTAATTTGCACGAAAAAAAAATAAAAAGCGAAATGTCAAAATGTTCATAGTTCAAGCGGTAAAAAAAAATTCTTTGATTTAAATGTTATTATATTTTAACAGTATCGAAATGAAAACAAGAATTGGAAAAAAAAAAGAAAAAAACAGGCGTAGCTTCTTTCCTTCACTCTCCAGTTCTTTTCATTGCCGCACCCACCCCACTCAACACCTCTTCTCTCATTCGTGAAAAATAAGTAGCTAGGGTTTGAATTCTCCGTCGCCGTCTATCTCGCAGCCTCCGCCCAGCCTTGCTCCGACATCTAGAAAAGGTAATTTAGGTTGTCTCTATTTTTTCCCCCAAATTTATTTCTTATTAATATCAGAAAATTTTTCTTATTGTTGGAGTTTACATTTGTTGTTTTGTTGTGGATTGATGTGATGATAAGACTTAAGCGCGCAAGCAGCTGTGTTTTGATGATAAGCTTTTTATAATGCACCGTACAATATATAATTTTCATTGGTGGGTGTATATATAATGCCTAATTATGTGGGGCTTGCTATCGAACATTTTATGCTATGTTGGACTTGTAAAGATTTTCTATTGGCAATGTTAGTATCAATTATTCAGGTTCTTGCCGAATATCCAAAATCAATCCTGTTATATTTTATCTTAGAGATGTTGAGAAATAATACCCTTTGCAGACTCCCAAGAGAGTTTATTTGATGTTCCAGGAAATGTTGAAGAAAACAATACATCTTTAAATTCGGGTCAGGTACTGGTGGGTATACTCTTATAAACTGATTTTGGATACCTACCCGTCGGATATCCAATACCCAACGGGTAATACCCGTAGAAATGGGGAAACAGGGCAGGTAGGGTACGGGTTTGACCCGTTTACAGCTCTACTTCTGTTATTAGTAGTGTAGATTTACATATGAAGCATGATCTGGTTTGGTTTGTTTACGGTGCACATTTTCTCTAAGAGGTTTCTTAATTATGCAGTTCTAGTTTTTAAAAAGCAGCTGGATTATGAAGTAAGCCGTTTTGTTGAGATGAGTTGTATTCATATCACCGCCTGCCAGCTTTCTTGTTCACCTTCTGCCTTCCCGACCAAGGCTTTCCAACTTAACACCCCATCATCAACTTACATCGGAACAAGATTCCCTAAGATCTCCCTGAAATCGACCCCGAAATCTAGGTACCAGCCAGCTGCAATTGTCTCTTTGTTTGGTGGTATAGGGAAGTCCGAGAATGAGAATCAGGTAACTGACTCGGTCAGCTTATTGTATTAACTATTTTGTTATAAAAGTTTTTTTAGTGTGTGTATTTATTTTATTATTTTTATTTTTTTTTTACGATTTAGGAAATGTAAGTTCACTTTTCCAATGTGTACCAGGATTCTCCATGGAAAGTTCTTGAGAATGTTGTTGGGAATTTCAAAAAGGATCAGTCAGTTGAGGATGTATTGAAGCAGCAGATCCAGAAACAAGAATATTACGATGGTGGAGATAGCGGTGGGAAACGTCCAGGTGGCGGCGGCGGGGGTGACGGTGATGGTTTTGGTGAAATTGAAGATGAAGGTCTTTCAGGAGTGTGGGATGAATTCGGACAAGTGATTTTGGCGACTATGGGCTTCATATTTATCGTACGTGTTCTCTACTTATAGAAGAAATCTCCTCAAGTGTTTTCCATTCATTATCACATGAAAGTTTGATTGTTGTTGTTGGTTTTGCTTCTTCTTATTCTTCTTCTTCTTTTTTTTAATACCGATTGTTCTCTAATACAACTAGTTTGACAAAAACTTGTGTGCACTTAGTTTTTTTATTTAATTTAAAGATTTTCTTAGGGTTTTCCAGTTTTTCTTTTTCTTTTTTTTCTTGGGTTGTGTGTGGGTGGGGTGGGTGTGGGTGTTATTGTTATTGTTTTTTTTAAGGATTTTTAGGGTTTGTTATTATTATTATTATTTTGGATATATATATTTTTTAAATTATTTTAAAATTTAGTTTTAGGGGACCTAACAGTTAGGCTGCCTGACAGGAGTGTGCCTCTTAATTTTCCCTTGAGAACCTGTTGGTTTTGTTTTCCTTTGAGATCAAGTGTTATACTCATGCTTATCATATGAAAGTTGGTTTGTGAGTGTGTATTAAAAAAACAAAAAAACTGTTTCTTCTAATATATTTAGTTTTTTATTTCTTTTTTCTTTTTTTATTTCTGTTTTGAATTGAACTTATATAAGGTTAATGCTCAAGTGGTGCCTGATAATTTTTAATTTTCTGTACCTAAGACGTTGTGGTGCTTCATTGCAGTACATTTACATCATTGAAGGCGAGGAGATTACCGTACTAGCAAAGGACTTTCTCAGGTTTGTCTTCACACGGCAAAAGAGCATCCGACTGAGGCGTCTGATGGATCAATGGAGTGGGTTTTTAAGGATGATGAAAGAGACACGTGAGTATGAGGACCCGTATTGGTTGGAGCGCGAGATAATTAATACCCCAACGTGTTATGACCACCCGGGTAAATACAGGTGGCTGATCGAGGTTCTTGAGTCGAACACTGATGATGAGTGATTTCAGAATTGGCTATATTCTAATTTAAGTCGTGTAATTCTTAGTGTTGGCCACTTTAATCCTATAACTTATCGATGTTGAGTCTTTGATCTTTAACAATTTTCCATATAGATACTGAAATCGAACATCCATCCAAAATTGCACGGAATGAAAATCTTGTGGGACCAAAACTGATAAATTAAGATGTTTTTGGGTTCTGAGAGGGCCTAAATTGATAAAGACAATGCTGAAAGAGGATTCAGTGTACTCTGTGATGGAAATATACCTAGGGTAGGAGATGCATTGCATTTTATACAACAAAATATGTTTGTTTGTTTTTTTAAGATTTAATTCACCATTAAATTTTCTCCAGCGAACCCTATATTATCTCCGTGATTACTAGACTAAGAAAAACACTTGTATTATGTGATTCGTGTGATATTATTCTTTTGTTCCTTGATACTATAATTTTCGCTATAATATATATTATATTATAAATTGATATATATTAAATCAATATGCAATAATTTAGCATACAAATTACAAAGTGATACATTTAAAATTAAGAGTGAGTCTTAGAAAAAGATATTGATGGTTTTTATTTAATATGCAAATAACACTTTTTTAAGATCAGAACTTGTCAAACAAAATTAATATTACAACCACCATTGTCTCCTTATTTTTTTGGATTTGTTATTATACTAACGTATAGCAAAGTCCATAAATTAAACGTGCCTGTTTAAATTAAGCTGGAAATATGCATTTTAATGCATAACATAAGATCGTCGAGGGGGGTGGGAGTACTTAGATTTATAATTATAAGGACCCTTTCCTTATTTATGTTTTTTAATTTGGAACAATTCACAAACGATTACATCTCAACACTAATATTATTTTATATTTAAAGCCGTACAACCAAAATGTGTAAATAAAAAAGAAAACACATACCCTTAAAATTAAAATTTACAATTGCAACTGGAAAAAACCTTTGACATGAAAAGTTTTTATGAGTATAATATTAGAGAAATTCTTAATAAGAACCTATATTTTTTTATTTTTTTTTGTAAAAGATGTTTTTACGGAGTTTAAGATATTGGTTTACACTATTTGGGCACTTGTATATGTTGTTTTGAACATTTTTACGCTCGTGCTTGTCTTTGTCGTTTCATTTATATGTTGTTTTACATATTTATATTTGTGTTTGTTCCTACTTTGTTCTCCTGTTATTTCAAAAATTATGAAATAATGAAAAGCATGAAACAAGAGCTCATTTTTAGCGTATATTTGAGATGTATATATAAAATTGTCATTATACAATAAAAAGGATATTTTTGTTATTTTCCCTTAAAATTAATAAAAGCTCATTGAATATTAGAGAGAAAATCAAAAAAAATACTCCTTTTGAAAATGTATATAAAATTTTGGATGAAAATAGATAACTCTGGCAAGGAATTGTAGTCATTGGATTAAATAAACATAATAGTGTTTTAAGTATAAATAAAGATCTTGCCCATCTTTTTATTCAAATGAAACCCTCACCTTCGTATATTTTTATTTAGATCTTCCTCTTACTGTTAACAATTTCATTGATTACTAAAATTGATGAATACGACTCTTTACAAGCACATATTATTACTGTTAACAATTTCATTGATTACTAAAATCGATGAATAGGACTCTTTACAAGCACATATTATTATTACTGTTAACAATTTCATTGATTACTAAAATCGATGAATAAGCACATATTATTATTACTGTTAAAATCGATGAATACGACTCTTTACAAGCACATATTAATATTAATAATGATATTAATAATGAGGGAAAAATCAAATCACTGGAAAATGGAAGATGGTTGTGAATCAAAAACCGAATTGATCGAAAAAAAAAAATTAACCAAAAAATTCAGTTCGATTTTTCGACCGGTGTTTCGGTTTTCGGTCGTAGAATTTTTGGTCAATTCGGTCGGTTTCGTTTTGACTACCAAAAAACCCGATATAACCGAACCGACCGAATTATATATATACTAGTTTAAAACTCGTGTATTATTTATAAAAAAATTAAATATAAAGAATATTTGTAAAAATTACAAAGTTTTAAATTTAAAGTAATTGAATGGATGTGTTTTCAATCCGTTCCCCTGTTCAATTTATTAATAATTATAATTATTAATTAATATTATATTTTAATATTTAGATTAAATTCGTTAATAATGTTTACATACTTATAAAAATTCAAAAGATGTCACATTATCAACCCGTCTCTGATCTATATTAATTAATTATTATTAACTCATTCATGTTTTTATGTTTATATTAATTTTGTTAATAATTATAGTTACATACTTTAAAAAAATTCAAAAGATTTCATACTCTCAAGCCTTCTCGCATTGTGTCATTTTTTAATAAATATTAATTAGTTATTATTATATAATTTTTTTATTTAAATTGAATTCATTACTAATATTTAGTTACATACTCTAATTATTGCAAATATATCATAACTTACCTATACATAATATTTAAAATTTCAAAAATAAATTATTTCGACTTTTATTATAAATACAATTTATTTTATTATTTTCAAAATTTTTTGTAATTAAAACTACTTCATATGTAATTTTTCTTTTAATTAAAATAATTAATTTAAATTTTTCTACTAATTATATGTGACTTATTTATATTTTTATATGAGGAGTATAAAAGGATATTACTCGATTAGACAAAATATAATAAAAGAAAACTATTAAGTTAGGCTAAATATAATAATAATAAAATATTAAATTAGCCAAGATACAATAAAATAAAAATATTAAATTAGGTATATAAGACACATAAGCAACCGAAGCACCAATTCTTTTTTATTATCCAAACGAAGCATACGAAGCAAACACATAGATTATGAAAATTTTGCATTAATATATACTTGTTTAACACACTTGAATTACACAAGACTTATCAAAAGATAAATATATAAAATATTTGTGATAATTATAAAATCTAAAATTTAAAATAAAAAATTAAAATAATGTATTCTCAACCCGTGCCTTATACATGTTTAATCTGTTTATTAATTATTATAAATATTAAATAATTTTGTATTTGATGTTTAAATTAAATTCATTAATAATCTTAGTTACATACTTAACAAAATTCAAAAGGCGTCAAATTCTAAACTCGTGTCTAATATCTATTTTATTGATTATTATTATCAAAATATTTTATATATTAATATTTAGAATAAATTCGTTAATAATTATTAGTTACATACTTTGAGATATTCAAAAGATGTCATATTCTCAACCTGTGTCGCATTGTACTGGTGTCTAATCAATGTTTATTAATTATTAGTATATAATTTAATATTTTATGTTTAGATTGGATACATTACTAATATTTAGTTACATATTTAAATTATTGTAAATAACACATATTTTACATATATGGGATATTTGAAACTGCAAAGATAAGATTATATTAAATTCTATTATCAACAAAACTTATTTAATTATTTTTATAATAAAGTTTTTTTTCTGTAATTAAATTTATTTCATAGAGTAGGTTTTTTGTGAGACCGGTCTCATATTATGAGACCACTTTTTACCACATCCTATTATTTGACCCACCCTAATCTGAATGATTTTGAAAAGAATACACCCACATTTCATTGTTTAATAATCGTACAATTATGGACGCACACTCATACATACACCCGCATATTATGCGGGATTTTAAAAAAAGTAATATTCATTAAAAATACCAAAAGAATAATATTGAAAATGGTACATAAAAATCGTAACATTATTTGATCTGTTATCACAATAAATAATTCTACACACAAATCAGAAATTACTTGTTCTAATTATAGTAAGACTGATTTTCACAATTAAAAATCTTCAAGTTTTTTTTTACCGTGAGTCATTAAATTAGTTGTAAAGTATATAAAGAAAATATGTGTTCTAATTACAGTAAGACTGGTTATCACAATATAGAAATTTCAAGTTTTTTTACCATGAGTCACGAAATTAGTTGTAAGTATATCAAAATACTCTAAACTTGACGATAAAACCCGTAGAAAATTGATTTTGAAAAAAAATAAATAAAACATACAACACCCGCCTGTTACATGTTAATAAATGATATAACAAATAAAAATTTATAAGGCACACTGATAATTCTATTGAAAAAACGTCGTGCATCTAACTTGTAGTGTATGTAATATTATTTTATTTTTGTGTCTACATAATATACTAATTTGTTCGTATAGATATATAATATGTATATCAATGCATTCTATTGGGCTTAGATAAAGAGATTTAAAATATATTTAATATTTATTTTCCTAAGCGTAATAATTTATTATTATTATTTTATCATTTTGATTTCATTTTTTTGTTGGCATAACAATAGTGTTCCGTATATATTTTTAATGTTATTTTCAATTCATTATATCAGGATTAGATAAAAATATTAATTTTATATTTTTTCCCCTTTTGTAATAATTTTATATAAATCATATTTTTCTTAAATAAATTAAAATTATAATAAAATTATTTTAACTTTTTATTTTAAATAAAAATGAATTCAACTTATATAGATTTTCTCTAGTTAGATATAACTTATTTATATTCTTATATTGGAAGAATAAAAGTAAAATTATTTAAATATTAGGCTCGGATGACACCGAATCACCAGAATTTTTTCCAAATCTAACGAAGCGTGGAAAGCAGACATATAGGATAGGAGGATTTTGCATTAATATATAGGGGATATATATATATATTTAATATAATATATATATATATATATATATATATATATATATATATTATATTAAATATATAATTTTAATTTATTTTTATGGCTTAAAAATAATGGGAATTAAAAAAAAAAGAAATTGGTTCGGCCGAAATCGACCGAAATATTTCGGTTCGATTTCTCAAATTTTTTCGGTCGGTTTGGTCCGACTAACGACCGAATTCGGTCAATTCGATTTTGACAATTCGGTCGGTACGGTCGACCGAATCGACCGATGTACACCCCTAGTTGTGAATAATGATTTTGAATGATAATAAAATGTTACGATTGATAGTGATATACGTCAGTGCCAATAATAATTTAAAACTCAAAAAAAAAAAAAAACCAATTCGCAATTATACAATATATATAAAATTAGTTTAATAAAGTTATGAGTACTAATTCAAAGATGATTTTAAAATATGGGGCACATTTGTAATTATAACAAAATTTAAAACAAGAAATACCTTCTCCAAAATTAATGTGAGTTTGAAAGTTAATTTACAACGAAAATAGAAACGTTCATTTCAAAAGAATTTATACCATACAAGTGTCGGTAACAACACTCAATACAGAAACGTGTAGTCAATAAAGATCAACATTTGTCCCTGAATAATCAATATATTAAACAATTAGATCCCTAGACATTCAAGCAAAATATCATGTACTTTAAAAATTATGCCACCTGTATACAAAAATTGTGCATCCCCTCCGTTTTTATAATACATTAGTAGAAACAACTTAAAAACTGTTGTTGGTTGTCGAGCCATTATATTTGAGTAACAAGTACAGTGTAATATTAGAAATACTAGTTTAACACCCATGTATTACACGAGATTTATCAAAAGAAAATTATAAATAATATTTGTGATAATTACAGTATCTAAAATAAAAAATTCAAATGATGTTTTCTTAATTTAAATCTATTTATTAATTGTTGTTATTATTGAATAATTTTATATTTTAATTTAAATTAAATTTATTAATAATTTTATTTAGATACTCCAAAAAATTCAAATGATGCACATTTTCGACCTGTGTTTAATATTTATTAATTAAATAATTTTAAATTTTAATGTTTATAATTGCATGATTAGAAAAATTCAAAAGATGACATACTCTCAACTCGTGTCGCATTGTTCTAGTGTTTAATCAAAAGTTATTAATTATTATTATATAAATTTTTATTTAAACTGAATTCATTACTAATATTTAGTCACATATTAAACTATTGAAAATAACTCGTAATTCTACCAATATAGAATATTTAAAATTACAAAAATAAAAATTATTTCAACTTTTATAATAAATACAACTTATTAAAAAAAGTTCATAATCAAGTTTTTTTTAATTAAGATTATCTCACATATAATTTGTCTTTTAATTGAGATACTACTTTAGATTTTCTTTTACTAATTATATATGACTTATTATATTTTTATATTAGGAGAAAAATAATATTAAATTATATAAAATATAATAAAAGAAGAAAATCAAATTAGGCAACATATAATAAAAGGAAAGATTAAATTAGGAAAAATATAATAAAAGAAAAATATAAAATTGGGTATATATTAGGTTCGGATGACACATAAGCAAGCGAAACACCATGATTTTTTATTTTCTAAACGATGCATGCGAAGCAGGTACATAGGTTGAGAGGGTTTTGCATTAATATATAAGGGTGATTTACAGAAGAAAAAAAAAACATGAAAGTTGATGGACAATAACAGAATATTACAAAAACTACTCCTACGGTGTTATTGAGTTTAATATCTAAGGATGATTGTTATTTAGTATGCTCGTACAAGATTATTCTTCTTAAAATAAAATAAATAGTTTTTTTAAACAATTTAAATCATAATAAAGCCCTAAATTTATAACTAAAATACCATTTCTTTAATTTTCTCTTACAAGTTAGCTCCATGTCTTTTTAATCTTCGTTTTTTTCCTTTCTTTATGATAGAGCAATTTAGAACTATAAACATATAGCTCAAGTGGTGTCACTTGCCATTCAATAAATTGTCCACAAAGGCTTGAACCGTGCATCTTTCATTTTATACTGTTTTTATCCCATCTCTTCCACTCCGCCACAACTATTAAAAAAACTATATAAATCTAGAAATCAAAATCAGACAATAACTTAAATCATTTTATCCATTTTAAATGAAAATACATTTAATTAATTATCTTTTTACTATGTAAGTGATGCGATATCAAATATTCACGTATGCAACATGCAGGTAATTATGCAGGTTTAGTGAGCGACCTCATTTACTAGAAGGTGTAATCCTTCTGGGAGGAGGGCGAGCTGTTTTTGGGGGCGGCGACCTCTTGTATAAGAGTGGTATTTTTAATGTAATTGTGGGGTTTTTCTCGTATTTTTAATTAGGGTTTAGTGTTGTCTATAGTGGTTTTGACTCGAGTTTCGTTAAGTTATTAGGTTGTTTTCTTATTTTATTATTTTCTTCAAGTTTCTTTTTGATCTTATACTTGATTTGGTTAAATGGGTTCAATTAATTTGTGGATGGGTGTGATTTTTGCTAGATTCTGACAAAAAAGCGAAAAAGAAGGTAAAATTGGTCCTTGGCCTAACCTTGGCTCGAGCCAAAGTGAGTCTGGGCACGCCAAGACGTGCCAGGACGCGTCAAAATCCACGCCACGAGTTAGCTCCAAAACTCCAAAATTTTCTGAAATGGTCGCCAAGACGTGCCTGGACATGCCAAGACGCGCCAACCGATCCTTGGCGCGAGCTGACACAAGCCAAGGCAAGCCACCCGCGCATGCCCGGCAGCGCCCGCGCGCAGCGTTCAAGCAGCTGCCGCACACGCCTGCAACTTCCTGCCCACGCCGCGCGCAAGGCTGGCGCCAGCACTCGCCACGCCTATGCGCAGCGCCTACGCGCCTGCCAGCGCCCACCCGCCCGCTTGTTTCACCAGGCCAGCGCAAGCGCACGCCAACCCAGCAGCACTCGTCCGACACTTACGCGCGCCATGCCCGACAACGCCCAGCCCTGCCGACAGCCAGCGCCCAAGAAACTCTCGCCCATGTCGCACCAACTCACCCCTTGCCCGAGCCACCTCGAGCCAAATCGTTCCAAACACTTAGCCAAGTGGTTAGCAAGGCCATTTCGGGTCAAACTGGGAAATCCAATCTTTTAAGGATTATTGGACCCAATTACCCCCCAAAAAACTAGTAGAAATAGATATATATCTCATTAGAAAAAAGAACACATCCCCCATTCTCCCAAATCATGCATGGGTCTGAGATTTAATTTCTCTCTCCAGTTCTTAAATTAATTTCAAACTTTTTATTGGGTTTTTAAGCTCAAGAAGAATTCAAGTCATCACTTGGATTTTATTTTGGATTGTAATTTCATTCAAGTTTGTGTTTCTCTTTCTTAATTCAAGTAATTTTTCCTTAACTTTCTTCCTTGTTCTTCAATTTATGCATTTTGCCTTAACTCTTAGATTTATTGTTAGATTTGTGATTTGGTTTATGGAATCTAGGTGAGTGATACACCTTGATCATAGATCGGGTACTTGATCATTTTTATTTCGAGTATTTCATATGCTTTATTTTAGTTTTTATTTTTATGCATGATTTAAGTTTGATTCATAGATCTACTCTTCGTTTCTAGTTAATTTTCGAAAAGATTTTAACTTTCACGTCAACTTTTATTGTTCTTTCTATTGGTGCTTTCGATTTATATTAATTCGCATTATTTAAATTTCATGATTATGCATGCATAGTTGTACCTTAGGTTTTCATGATTGTACTTTGTTGTTTCTTTGCTTTTTATTGCTTATTTTGATTATTGCTTGCAATTTCAATATGGCATAAACACGAGGCATCCGAAATACTTGCTTTACTTTTTGTAGTTACTCGTAATTTTTTGTAGTTTTTCGTTTACTTTCCTTTTCATTCAATCTCACAAGCTAAAAACCCATTGATTCCTACGAGCACTTGAATTCCGATAATACCAAGCCATGAACCCCTTATATCTTTTACACCACTAAAAACTCACACTTCAAAAGGCGAGCTCTTATGTGAGGTGGCGAGCTCTTATTGGATAAATGATATTGAGGCAGCTCAGCATTGAGTAGTAGCTCGATGCTGCGAGCTGGGTCTCATGATTTAATATGGTTTTGGGCCCTGTTGGGCTAATATGGATCTTATGGGGTCCCGACGGAATAAGATTATGGCCCATGGCTACTACGATAATTTAAGCGAGAGTTCTTATATCTATGAAAACTTAGCATACGGAGTAGTCCTAATTCTAAGTCGGTCGCTATTTATGGTATATAATTTTAATAGGAGAGACGGGAACCCTAGATTTGGAACACGTTTCTCATCTATATAAACATGACTCAGGCCTCATTCTTTTTCTCTCTAAGTTAACTTTATCTTACGTTTAAGCTCTCATAACTCTCTCGAACACTTTCTGAATTAAGCATCGGAGAGCCTACGCCGAGGCTGTCTACCGTCTGGCTTGGGTTTTGTTTTTTACAGTATCTATCAGGTCGACAGGAGATTCTTGGAGATCTATCAGGTCGTTGTTCACATATCTAAGGTTGATCAGGTCGCTGACTGCATATTCAAGGTCAGTACTTTCTATTCTTGAGGCACCAATCTTTTTGATCGCATCAAGTGGCGCCGTCTGTGGGAAAGAGGGATATCGAGTCCTTGAGCAAAAGACGTGAGGATTTTAACAAGCGTAACATTAAGGGAATATGTATCACACCTCAAAACATGAATTTTACGGGGAAGCAAGTAAGATGGAAGAAGGAGACACCGGAAAAGAACAAACACCATCGCTAGGGAAAACAGCAAACAAAACAAAATAACCACAACCACACCGCCACCCTCACTGGGGAAACAAAACATGAAAAAACCAGAAGGGGGGAGTAAGAAAGAAGTTCCAGAAATATCAAACAAAGGGTCATCCACATAGAAACAAAAGAGTGGAAGGAGTTACCAAAAGGGAGAACTTGTCATGTCGACAAGGGATTCCTTGATCGATTGATGGGATTGATACCTCCAGATAAATTGGAGAATCAGGACGAGATCTTGGCAGGCGATACCGACAGTGGGAAGGATGAGGATGGCAAGAAGGATGAGGAATATAAGCCAGAACAATTGACTGCTGCTCAGAAAAAAAAAAGCAGAGAAAGGGAACCATGGAGGCCAAGTCCCGAGCTACTTAGTTTGAGAAAGAGAAAATACTCAATGGAATACATATCGACATCTGAAGAAGGCGATGTGGACGATCGACTACTCATGGATGGCGGGTTGCGTGGAAAAACCTTATAAATGTCAGATTCAGCAGGATGAGGAAGGAGATAACGGTGACGATTGGAGATTCATGGATAACGAGTCACGAAGAAGGCCTTGTAAACGTCAGGCCCAGAGAAACAAGGTGGAAGACGGAGATGAAGTGGGACCAGGTACCCGCGCATTTAGAGACAGATGCAAGAGGCATTGCGAACTTTACAAAGATAGGTCGCTGGGACAGGACTTGAGGAATCTAGGGGGAATCCTTTCTCAGAGAGGATATTAAGAGGAGTATTACCTCACAGGTTCAAAGGATTAGATTTTCAATATGATGGGTTGTCCCACCCCACGCATCATGTGAAAGGTTTCAAAAATGAAGTAGTGCTATGACAGTATACGGATGTCGTAGCATGCCGAGCTTTTTTATCTATGTTGAGGGGGATAGCGCAAGATTGGTTTCACCAGTTACCACCGGGAAATATCATTAGCTTTCAAGTCATGAAAACAGCTTTTCTGAAGATAGAAGTGGCGCCAAGTTGCACAAAAAAACGCACAATCTCTCTTCACAATGGTGCAGCGGCCAGGAGAAAGTTTGAAGAATTACATCACTCGGTTTACTAGAGCTACCTTAGAGGTTCCCACAACCACAGATGAAATGAAGGTTGGAGCATTACACCAAGGGTTGAGATGGGAAGATCTGTGCAAATCACTGGCCAAGCGATCTGCACAAACATATGAAGAAGTTCAAGACATGTGTGAAAAATACATACAAGTGGAGGAGACCGAATGAGAATATAGGTTATGTTTTGGGTTAGAGTTCGCAGAGCCGGAAGGAACTATTTCTAAGAGTTCAAAGTCGAGGAGAGAACCAACGCTAGCTGCTTGCGGGGGGGGGGACTAGAAACATGAGGAGAATATGGCGAGAAGAGGATTTCACACCCTTGGCATACTCGTAAGCTAGGATGTTCACGATCATGGAGCGCCAAATACCTGATGATATTAGATGACTGGAAAGCTACACGCGAATTCCTACTAATCCAAAATCTGAGTTCTTTTGCAGGTTTCACAACAATTACGGCGATCGAGCGGTGCGGGCATTTACGAGAAGAAATATAAAGACTCATTAAGGTGGGGCACTTGAAGGAGGTCATATATAAAGATAAGGAGCCACGAGAACCAGTACAACAACTACCACCACCTCCACTAGGTCCACCGCTGGCCCAGGCAGAGAGACAAACACAACATGAAGAAATTAAACTGAATGAATGGGGAAGAACCACAAGGAATAACAATAGGATAATAAATATGATTTCCGGGGGCAACGGATGGAGACATAAATAATGCGCAAAAGAGGCAAACGAATGCAGCCCAACCTGGACCATGTGAGGTCGTAGCTATTAATAGGCGACCTTCGGCATCTGGACCAGTGATTTCATTCAGTTCCGATGAACGACGTGTCTTGCAAGTAGAGCATAAAGTACCCGGCGAGAGATAAAGTGGGCGAGATAGTATCTGAGTAACGGGTCGCTAGGTCATGCTATCAGATGACCGTGAGGAAAGGAATGAGCGAGGTAAAATGAGAAAGGGCAAGTGACATACAGGAGGGGATACTTAGTTCCAAAAAGATGAGGGAGGAGGAGAATTATGCTAGCCCTCACGAAGAACTCATGGAAATCTCATTAGAAGAAGGTCGGTCAGAGTACACTACTAGAATAAAGACCCAAATGACGGAGGGAGTGAGGGAAGATTGATAGCCTTATTAAGGGAATTCAGGGATATCTTCAATTTTGGAGAAGAAAGGTCGTCAAGAGTGTCTCCTGAGGTAGCATAACATCATTTAAACGCTGACCCAGAGGCGAGACCTGTACGACAAAAAAGACGACAATTTGGGGCAAAACTAAATAAAGTGATCGAAGAGAAGTGTAGTAACTACTAAAATCTGGACACATCGGGGTGATCTAATTCCCGGAATATTTGTCCAATGTTGTGATGGTGCCAAAACCTAGACAGAAGTAGAGGATGTGCATGGGTTTTCGCGAATTGAACAAAGCATTCCCAAAGGATCATTACCCATTACCGCGCATCGACCAACTGGTTAAATCAACTTCAGGATGCGAGCTGTTAAGCATGATGGATCCATCGCAGGGATACCATCAAATCCCACTAGTGAAATAAGACCAGCCCAAGGTGAGTTTCGTCACCTCGACAGGTACATACTATTTCGTTTCTATGCCGTTTGGGTTGAAGAATGTAGGTGCGACCTATCAAAGGTTGGTGGACAAGATGTTCAGAGATCCGTTGGGATCCATCATGGAGGTTTATGTGGATGATATGTCGGTGAAGATCAAAAAGGCGGACTCACATGTGGAGGATCTACGAAAGGCCTTTATTATACTAAGGCAATATGACATGCGCCTTAACCCAAAGAAGTGCGCATTTGGGGTACGATCAGATAAAATCTTGGGGTATATGGTGATGGAGCGAGGTATCGAGGTGAAACCTGAGAAGGTGCAAGCCGTTATGGAGATTACCCATCCCCAAAAAGTGCGAGACGTGCAGGTATTAACAGGTTAGATTTCAGGGCTTAGTCGTTTTATTTCCAGGTCGGAAGAGAAGGGGGTCCCCTTCTTCAAAATGTTGAGGAAAGGATCCAAGTTTAAATGGACAAAGAAGGCGGCAGAAGCTTTTGATAAGCTTAAGAAGTACCTGGCTAAAATCCCATTGCTAACTAAACCAATGCCACGTGAAGATTTGATTCTGTACATATCAGTTGGCGGGGTCACGGTAAGCTCAGTACTTATCAGAGAAGATGTAGGTGTGTAGAAACTCATCTATTATATCAACAGGATGTTGAGAGGAGATGAGTTAAATTACTCAGAGTTGGACAAAGGTGGATTTACATTGATCTATACGGCGAGGAAGCTCTGACCATTTTTTTGGGTCATAAGGTTAAGGTACGCACCAGCTTAGCTCTTACGCAGATTTTGACTAACCCCGATGTGTATCGTCGATTGGTGAAATGGGCAGTTGAGCTCAGTGAATACGATGTGGTTTATGAACCAAAGACGGCGATTAAGGCTCAAATGTTAGCAGATTTTCTACAAGAGATGGTATGTTCGGCAGAGAACGAAGCTGAGCACAAGGCATGGTTGTTGCATACTATAGGTTAATTATGATATCGGGAGCTGGACTGGGGATTGTTCTAACTAGTCCAAAAGGGGAGGACCTCGATTTTGTGATCAAGCTGGGATTTAAGGCTTCTAATAACGAGTCAGAATATGAGACATTACTAGAGGGCATAGAAATGGCTAACGATCTAGGGGCAAGATGAGATAAGGCGTATACGAACTCACAACTAGTAGCTCGCCAGTATGATGGGTCTTTTGAAGCAAGAGAAGAACGCATGCAGGAATACTTAAAGAAGCTTAAGGAGGCAGCAGCTCCATTTGAGGATTTTAAACTGGAACATTTACCATGGGCTGACAAAACCAGAACGGATCAGCTCGCCCAGCTGGTGGGAACTTTGGGCACTTGTGATACAAGAAAATTCACGTTGATGGAGTTGGCGCATAACAGTTTCAAAAAGGGGAAGGAGATTATGGAGATAGACAAAAGAGAAGATCTGCGGACACCAATTTGGGAGACTCTCGATAAGGTGGCCGCTGGAGATACACAATTATCTACTAAAAAAGCCAGAACAGTGGAACGATTTTTCTCGATGAATGGGGACTTATACAGGAGGTCGCATTTTGGCCTGTACTTGAAGTGTTTGTCAAAAGAAGAGGGATTGGAGGTATTACGGGAGATACACGAGGGATACTGTGGCGACCATGCAAAAAGTAGAGCATTAGTTGGAATAGCTTTGC
Source organism: Phtheirospermum japonicum (assembly GCA_014905375.1). Taxonomy (NCBI): domain Eukaryota; kingdom Viridiplantae; phylum Streptophyta; class Magnoliopsida; order Lamiales; family Orobanchaceae; genus Phtheirospermum; species Phtheirospermum japonicum. Next base: position 391,016 of record BMAC01000821.1, on the reverse strand, counting down.
GAGTTGGGTTTTTCTGGCCAGGAATGAAGAGTATGGCAGACGAGCTCGTTATGACTTGCAGAAAATGTCAGATGCACGCACCTATCATTCACGTGCCCGCAGAGGATATGATGGTAATGGGCTCACCCTTCCCATTTCCATAATGGGGAATTGATATTGTGGGGCCTTTTCTGAGGACGCCTTGCATGAAACGCCACCTGGTGGTCGCAGTGGACTACTTTACAAAGTGGGTGGAGGCAGAGGCTGTGAAGGGCATTGGCGAACAAGACATCATCAATTTTATTTTTAACAGTATTTTTTGCAGGTAAAGCATCCCGTGAGTGCTGGTTTCAGATGAACACAATTCAATGGGCACATGATCCAGGATTGGTGCAAAACAATGGGGATGAGACAACGCTTTGCTTCTGTGGCGCATCCCCAAGCTAATGGATAGGTTGAAGTCACTAATCGTATCATTGTATAGGGAATCAATTTAAAATTAGAAAAGGCAGTAGGACTTTGGCTCGAGGAACTTTCTTCTGTCTTGTGGGCTTATCGAACAACTCCACGAACCACTACAGGTGAATCACCTTTTAGCCTGGCCTACGATATGGAAGCTGTCATCCCAGCATAGATAGTTGGAGGATCACATCGGCTAGAAACATTTGACGAGGAACAAAATGAACGAATGACTGGAGGAGCTCTCGAAACAATCGATGAAATATGGGACAAGGCTGCAGCACGCGTGGAAATATATAAACAGAGAATTCAGGCGACCTCTAACAAACGGGTAAAACGAAGGTACTTCCATGTCGGCGATCTTGTCTAGAAGCGGGCTGATGCAATTTACACTACCAAAAAGCTGGATCCGAATTGGATAGGACCATTCAAGGTCATCAAAGTATTACAAGGAGGAGCATATGTGCTCGCTGACGCAAAGGGGAAAGTTTTACCAAGAAGCTGAAACATCTGCCACTTGAAGAAGTATTACGCCTAACTCTATGGGCGATGGGCTCGTACTTTTCACACTTCTATCTTTATTTATTTCTATCATGGGCTGACACTTCTATAGGTTGGCAATGAACTCATACTTTTTTCGCACTTTCACAAACTATGGGTTGATGCTTACGTAGATCAGTGATGAATAAAAGGTTATCATTATGGCACTCTATGAATTTTTTGGTTTATGGATATGCTTAAGCCTCGACGCTTTTATTAGGTTGGCAATGGATTTTATGAATATGACAACGTATGTTTTTGTGCGAGAACATGTTTGATTTACATGTTTTTCCATGTCTTAGAATATGTTTGACTTACATATTCTAAGACATTTGGAAGGAGAACGTGTTTGATTTACATGTTTTCTTTTGTTTTTACACATGTTTGAATTATATATTGATTATTCGTTTGATTTTGTGGGGGACCATGTTTGATTTACATATTTTTGCATGTCCTTGAGTATGTTTGACTTACATATTTTGGGATGATTTGAGGGGAGGCATGTTTGATTTACATGTTTTCTTTCAGTTTTTTGTATGTTTGATTTACATGCTCTTTGCGTTCAATTCCAACTAACTGGTTTTTTTAACTTATGCGGAAAGCAGGTTTATTTGATATTGTGGAAAGGCTATGAGTATACGTTTTTTTTCATATAATGGTTATTGGTTTTTGCACATTGCAGGTATTTGGGGGGACTTAATGTTTTTAGGGTGACCTGGTTGTATTACTTGGTTGCATTGACCTGGGAGACTAATCATCTTATGACAGGTTTTATAGTATTATAGAATAGGTTGCGCACAACAAAATTTATAAACAGAGAGAGCTTTTTGAAAAGACAAGAAATAAAATATATTAAATCAGTTCACACATGACACTTCAAAACTTGGAAGGGTCAAAACATTTAGTACAAGGAAAGCTCGGCGATTATGAAGGGATGCAATCAAAAACTAGTTCATCGAAAGGGGCATCGAGCTCGTGGGCGAGCCCGGCTTTCATAATTGCTTCACCCGTGCAAATGCTCCACCAATCCGCATGAAGGGGCCGGTTTTCATTGCCACGCCAGAAGGTGAAGGCAGGGAGATCTTCTTTCAACTTCGCTTCATTAAACTGAAAGTTGATTTCTTCCGTTGCGAGCCGAGACTTGACCCGCTCAATAGTTATGTTGAACCAGTACTTTGCTCATCTCCCTACCTTCCTCAGGAAAGTCGTTGTATGCTAGTACGTCCCCATCAGTTGGGTTCTGTATGCTTCAAAAAATTATTTACCCACTTCGCTTCTCAAGAACGTACGACGACCCTCCGCTATCCCTTCAGCTCTCCCCTCATCTTCCTTCAATAACCCCCTCAGTTTTTCCTTCGGCAAACCCTTGCTGACGATCTATGCGACCTACCTCCTCTATTTGTTTATCTTTGTTTTGCAGGAGTCCTTCTAGCTCTCTCTCTCTCTCTCTATATATATATATATATATATATATATATATATGTGTGTGTGTGTGTGTGTGTGTGTGTGTGTGTATGTTATTTTATTATTATTATGAGTGCAACAATATCAAATTCGTCACTTTTTCTCAAAAATAGATTTACCACTTTTTTAATTAAAATATGCAAGATTGCACAATGCAATACAATGTAGTATTTGTTTAATTGGTTATCAACATATTATTTATCAAATATTATTATGATTCAATACTTTTGATTTGAATTGATTTCTTAAAATAATGTATTCGTTACTATCTCAGTAATCATGCAAAATAATACAAGTGCGAAACCAGCATCGAGTGGAATGAACA
>BMAC01000821.1:360006-381324 GCA_014905375.1 Phtheirospermum japonicum | reverse complement strand
TCCCCCTCTTGAAGGTGCACTTTTGTAAGAGAAAAGTATATGTCTGGGGCTATTTGTAATTTTGAAAGATAATTGTTTTCTTTTTGGTAATTAGACTAAAGCTCAGGGGTAGTTTTTGTAGGTATCCCTAACATTAACATTGTATATAAAAATTCTACCTGTGGATTCGGACCCTTCGGATTTTTTTTGAATTTATTTTTTAATGGGTTTCAAGGTATTCTGAGCTAGACGGCAGTTCAAAGGCACTGTCTGAAGGGCTTTGGAGAAGGGCATCTGCTGCTGGTGCTTACACTCCAATGGAGAAAAGAGCCTTTGGAGTAGCCGATGATATGTATGTAATGTATCGACTTTGTTTGTTCTGTCTTCTAATTAAATTCAGCAAATTAACTATTTTTATCTTTGTTCAATACAGATACGAAGCTGGTCTTCTTTTCGCGTATGTATCTTTCGTTCCATTTTGTGAACCAGGGGTCATGGACAGTCTTTCATTACGAGTGAGTCAAACGTGCATCTTACTACACACACACACACACACACATATATATATATATAGGGGTGGGTTCAAATGGGAACCATGTCATTATAAGCGAACCTGCGAACTAGTGCTTTTATTATACAATTACAGTGCTTTATTGATATTTTAGTTATATACACCAAAAGTGCTTTTATTATACAATCCAAATGTTTTTAATCAAATAAGGAAATACACAAAAAATCTGCTTCATCCATTTAATTAGATCTAAGGCCCATAATTGACCATGTGTTCACATATAAGAACATGGTTCTCATTTGAACCTAATCTTATATATATATATATATATATATATATATATAATGTATATATATTCTAGGCATGTGCCTTAAATTTTCAGTAACTGAGGCATTTTTGTGTAATGAATTACCAGAGGCTTCTAGAGAATACGTTCCAACTCGATGTCCAAGCTATGAGAGAGTAAGTTGCCTCATACATGTTTCAAAAATTGAGTACAATATGTTTCTCTGCTGTCGAATAGCAAGTTTCTATAGGTTTGCCTTCGAAATCAAAGTTAATTTGCGTCCCTTTTTTTGGGCAGATACAGTTTAGCCGATGATCGTCTTCTTGAAGCTGTTAAATTTCTAGACATTGCTAATGGTGCTGGTTGGGAGTTACTGCAGGTTTTAATTTACTTCTATCGTGATTATTCAATGTTGCATTACGTAGGTGCTCCACCCACCCCATTCCCGTCCAGGTAGTGTTAAAATAAATTATATAATAAACAAAAATAAAAAACCCTAGTGGATTTTAATGATTTTTTTTAAAATATGGTTTCTAGGTGCCACCCCAGTTTATCCACTGTGATCCGTCATTGTACACTATTGATTTATTAAAGTAAATTTACTTAATACTTTCGCACCATTAATTAGGCCTACAGAAAAAGTTAAAATGTACGTCGGTGAAAAAGCAAATTTCGCTCAAGTGTTTGTGTATTTCTTGTACGCTTTCTGTTTGTATCATCTCCTTTTATGGATATTTGCTCGTTCATCAACATTTTCAGGCGATGCTAAACCGTGATTTTCGACAGAGGCCTATTGCAGAGGCTGTGCTGAACCATAGATTTATGGCTGGAGCTTTCCTTTGACTCGTAGGTTCTTGGAGCTCGGCATGCAATATATGTATCCATTTGGACTATTGTTATATACGTGATAGAAATGTTATCGTGTAATCCAACTAATCGGGCTTGTACTTCTTACTTGGCTCCTAAAATGGTAAATCCCATTTGGTCATTTAAATTATAAAGGCAATATGGACATTTTTACAATCTTACATTCACAGACTACTTGTTGTTAGTATTTTCTGAAAAGAAGAGAGCGGTGGGAATCGAACCAGACTTGAGTTATCTAATCATTTTGATTAGACGAAACGAGGCTTAATTGTATTGTTGTAAGTCATACAAAGACAGGCTTAAAACATTTTACACACATAATTAGAAAAGTATTGGTTAATATCATTATAATAATGCAACTTTGTTATTTGAATTAATTATTATTATTTTCTTTCATCCGCTCCACTATAACTATTAAAAAATATATTTATTCATTGTCAATTAAATTTTTGTAAGAGTTAAAAGTTTATATGAATGAAGTAATGTGATTCCAAAATAAATAAATTGATGGAAAGAAACAATTAATTAATTAATTAATAACTGGATATCATTTCGTTCATTTTCGTTTCGTTTCACTAGAAAATAGTGAAAATAAAAATTTTAGGGAGATAATTTGGTAAGATAATGATTGAATATAATTTGTGTTTTGTGAGTAACTGAATTGGATATAAAATTATTTGATAATAAAAATTTAAATGGGACCCACAAGATTTTTGTGTGGTGGGAATTAATGATGGTAGAAAGATGAGAGAGATGAAATAAAATAAATCTTTTATGTGGTAGAAAATTAATGATAGTTGAGAGATAAGAGTAATGAGAAAAATAGATGAGAGAAAAATGAGGAAAAATTTTTTTAAGAAAAAAAGTGAATTGTTTTTTTTGAGTTAAAAACAATTATTTGTTTGCCATTTTTCTCTTTTGCTAGGCGAGGGAAATAAAAAAAAAAATTGGATTGTAGTGGATTTGATATTTATTAACTAATTTAATTTTGAATGTTCTAACCGACATAAAATTAACTCCTATTTTTTAATTAACTGTCATTTTAAGATTTATATTAAAATTAAAAAGATTTAAAATTTAATTAATATATTTTTAATCAATTAATAATATTCTAATTAATTTTTTTTCTCTTTACTCATAATTATCTTATTACTGTAACTTTATTTTGATTTTTTAAACGGATAGAGGATAAAATTGAAAAAATAGTAAAATGTTTTAAAATAATAATTATTTTAAAATAAGATTTAACCTCTCCAACTATAAACAGAATAGTACATAGAAAATCCTGGTTTTGAAATGTCAATTAATCTCATTACCCACAACGACTAGTCCCATAATAAAATGAAGTAGTACAATTTATATTTTCATTCCAGTTGACTTTTAACTGCCGGTCAACAGAGTCGTGATGGAAAATTCTCCACCCTACGGCCCTTCCCCAATTATCCACTCAAATTCTCTACGTTTAATACCTAAAAACGGAAACTCAACATAGCGACTTTTCCTAAACACAACTAACTGCAACAAAATCGAAAGTGGGCAAAGCAAAGCACGGAACTCAAAAAGTGATCTAATCCCATTTTGCAATTAATTTGCAATTCCGAAATCTCACCGCTGAAGAAGAAAAGTGATTGAATCGGTTCTGGTTTTCATTTCTCTTTTCTCAATTCCGATTCTTCCATCTATGCGACTCTGGTTAAAGGTATGGACTTTTCCCCCCTTTTTTTTCAGGGGATTCAATTTCCCATTCTTTTGATTTGATGTTACCATTTTTGAAGCTGAAGATCTTTCTTCAATGATTCATGATTATTTTTGTTGTAAAACTTAGCTCTTTTGGTGTGATATTAGTTTGTTGCTTATATGAAATGCAATCTTCAATATTTTATTGATTCATCACCTTGCCATTTTTTTTCTTTTTGTTGCATTTGGTGAATTATGTATTTTCTTGCTTCATTCTTGTTATCATAATCTGGTTATTTTGTGTATATTTTGATTTGGTAAGATTTGGCTTCGCCTTATTCAAATCAGAAATTTTATAATATCTTGTAGACATCTTATTTTTCAGAAATAACAATGTCTGGAAAAAAAAAATTAAATTGTTTTCGGTGAAGGTTTAATCATTCCATTTGATTTTGGTAGAATACAATTACATTATATGTTTTGTTTTAGTTTTGAGAATGTCATTTAATTACATAAACAAAATTGGTCCCGATATTTTGGAGGCCTTGGACCAAAGACAAAAATGAGGCCCTTCAAATTGCATCTGCACAAAAAATAAAACTGCATAATGGAAACAAATAGAAAGTATAAAAAAAAAAAAATTGAGAAGCAATCATATTTTCATAATCAATTTGATCCAAATTACATACGGAAATGTTTGTTATAGAACTTAAAATTTTAGATTCGGATCATTCTGAACCCCAATACCCCATTTGTTCTAGTATTCAAATTTTCAATCTCCGCCTAACATTTTCTAATTTCTAACGTCTTACATTTAATTTTTACAACTGAAACCACCACCTTTCAATTCACCAACTTTTTAGAAATGATTCGACATCTACAATAAAAAGTACTCGATTCCAAAACCATTAAACTAGCAAGGATATTTACTATTCACATAACTCTCAACACCCAAGATTTTGAATATCAGGATTTTTCTTCAGCTCGTAAAACTGCATCTACAATAAAAAGTACAAGATTCCAAAACCATTAAACTAGCAAGGATATTTACTATTCACATAACTCTCAACACCCAAGATTTTGAATATCAGGATTTTTCTTCAGCTCGTAAAACTGCTTGTAACACTTTCAATTTAGTCAATAAATCATCTGAATTAATATCTAAAGAGCTGCCATGATTTTGAGCATTTCCAAGATTTTGACAACATTCTTTCAATTTATTATCCTCTAAAGAATTTAACTTCTTCGAATTAACGTCTACAATTTATCTGTTGGTGATAGTAATTGAATAAGAAGGAAAAATAAATGGACCCATAGATAATACATATGTTATATATCTGTTGGTAATTGTTCATGTGAATGCTTGTTATTTAAAGGTCTGATGAAGGTTAATAATCTTTAGTAGGATTCGCAAGGCTGCATGGCTGCTGCAATTGTTAATGTTGCATAAATGGAAGAAACTATTCACCCTCGGAGTTTCCAAATATACAAAATATTTTCTGGGGATTGATTCCAAAAGTTCCAATGGTGAATCTCAAGGTTCCATGCCGTCCGATTATAACTTATAGGCCGATACGACCGTCTGACATTGTGATTCTTGAGCAAATTCATGGAGATTTGTTCCCCATAAGGTCTGAATAATCTTCTCATCTTGTCCCTAAAGAATAGTTGTTTTTGATTTTTTGCTAAAGACCGTCTGATCATTTTTCAGGTATGAATCTGATTTCTTCCACAATGTTGTCAATGGCCGTGATATCGTGTCGTGGGGAGCTGTCGATCACAGTCGCCCCAATGCACAGAGCGATGAACTTATTGGGTTTGTTACTGCGAGGATTGTTTCTGCAAGAGAAAGTGAGGTGAGCCTTGTTGGACTCGGTAGTGATGATTAGTTGTTTAGATGCTGGTGTTAGAATGATTTTAATAATTTTGAACCACAATGATACCATGTAATGTAAATACTTGTGCTTTTGAGAGAAGGGTTTATTTCTAAAATACCCTTGAGTTTCAAGTATCCTCTTGGTATTTGTTCTTATTTTACAAGTTACATTCCCGATAGGGGTATTTTTTAAGAAGGGTTATTATTTTTAGTACCTAGTACCCTATGGTTTTATTTTTGGAAAATCAGTACCCATGGTATACATACATATTTGCTCTTTTGGTGACTAAATCTGTCCGACGGATGATTATCCACCGACGGGGCAATTTTAGGTACCAAAAGAGCAAACCCGTGTTTAGTGGGTACAAAATTTCCAAAAATAAAATCATAGTTACTAAAATTGCAAACCCATATATTAGGGTACTAAATATTCAATCACCTGAAAATGGATTGGTAATCTAGTAATTAACCTAAGACAAAAGGACTAAAACTAGAAAATTACAACCTCCTACTTATCATACACTACTTATACATTTTAAGAAAAACGAAAAAAAAACTAAAAATTCGGAGACCCTTGTCAAAGATGAGTTTTTTAAGCTAAACCCATATGATTATTTCCCCTGCAGGCAGTTAGGTACCAAAAGAGCAAACCCGGACACTATGGTAGTTTCCAAAAATAAATTCATAGGTACTAAAATCACAAAATCTGTATACTACAGGGTACCATAAAAATCCATAACTAATAGACATACAATCTTCAGTGGGGTCTTCGTAATACGTTAAGGGGATATTAGTGATTTCCAATATAATTGTTGTTCTTGTGTGGTATTAGGCCAAGCTCAAGGGTATATTTTGTAGTTATTATATTCCTACCTTTTATTCCATTTCTTAGGTCTTCATTTTGAATCAAATCTGTCATTTTCTTGCAGATAGAAGATGTGCTCAGCTTCGACTCTTCTAAAACAGACCAAACTTTAGTATACATCTTAACACTTGGAGTTGTAGATTCCTACAGAAATCTTGGAATAGGCAAGTTGTTGGATTTCTGTTGCATATTTTGTTAGGGTTAAAGCAGTTTTTGTGCTGAATATTTAACTAATAATAATAATATGCTTATATTGGATTTTCAGCCAGTTCACTAATTCATGAGGTTATGAAGTATGCCTCGAATATTACAACTTGCCGTGCTGTTTACCTGCACGTGATCTCATACAATATTCCAGCCATACATTTGTACGAGAAAATGTCCTTTCAGTGCTTACGGCGGCTTTACAATTTTTATTATATCAACGGGCAGCATTATGATTCGTACCTCTTTGTCTACTATGTCAATGGCGGTCAATCTCCTTGCTCACTTCTGTAAGTGAAATAGTATATTTATGCCCGCTTTGCAAAAATTGCATGAAGACATAGTGTGCTTGGATGAGCTTTCGTTTTTTTTTTTCCTTTCATTTTTTAGAGAAAATAATATGAAAAAGTTATTTAAAAAATATGAATTAGTTTGGCGAGTGTGATTGGTTGTGAGATGAAAAATGTAATGATGATAGTTGTTTTGATACGAAAATAGTAAAATAATGATTGGTAGTTCAAAATATGTAAGTAGCTAAACTGTGAAATTTGTAGGAACATTTTTTTTGTTTGTTTGTTTTTGAAAAGTGTGCAGATGTGATTGAGATAAAAAAAAAAATGACAAATAAGTGAATAGTGTGTTTTTCTTTAAAATTATTTAATAGAAAATCATAACTTTGGGATAAAAAATTTCGGTGAAATGGAATGAGAAAATTGAAATATCTTGTCTTCTGACATGCTGAAAAGTGAAATCTGTAGAAAAATAGTTGTTAAAAGAAAAGGAAATGATATTGTTTATTATTTTTAACCATTGCATTGTACTCATTTTTTTCTCCTGGCTTCGATTAGCACATTACATTTATTTTCTGCATAAATTTGATATTTCTGCTGCTTATACTTGAGGATGTACTCATCATGCACACACCAGTTTCTCCCTAAAACTTAATATTGGGTCGCATCTTGCAGAGAACTTGTCACACTATTGGCTTCTTATGCGAAGAATGGGTTTAAATTAATGGCTGCAAAGCTATGGAAAAACGAAGAAAGAAAGATATCCAAGTGGTCCAAATGTAAAGAGACCGGTTGCCTTCTTCCTACGGTGCAGAACAAAAGGATTGTAACGGTTGAAGGTTCTCGGTGTCAGTTTGTCTAATCAAATCTCTGCACATACCCTAAATGCTCAAGACTGAAATGCTACTAACCCACCCCTTTTTTTTTTTTTACATCTTACCTTGTTTACGTTGAAAACTCGGGAATAATGTCATATTAATAACAGTTTCACCTCTATGTTTATACCATGCTTATGGGGTTGTTGTCTGTAATGAGGATTTGTATACATCACATCTTCCTTTCTTCTTGAATCTTGGATGGCAAACTGCATTTGTTACAAATTTCTTCCTTTTTTTTTTTCCTTTTTTTTCGAGTTAATTGAGAAACCAAAGTTTGCGCTTAATCTTGTACAGGGTTGTGTTGACCGTTGAAAACAAACTCACTCACTCACTCTTTTACCAATATGTTTACTTTACAAAATGGTGCAAACTTTCACCGGAAAACTCTACACTACAGTACTGTACCTTGTGCATTGTAATCTATTGATCCGTTTTACTATTTAAAAAATGATTACAATTAGATGAGGAATGATACATTGATTGTACCGTAAAACTTCCACTTTCACTTGCATAATATGATTATATTTTTATAGTAGTAAAAAAATCATGTGTTTTTTTAAATAATTAAATAACTGTTATAAAAAGTGCGACTCTTTTGGCCGTAAAAAGTATGATTGTCTTACATAACGTAAGTGTAAGATGTAAGCGTAGCATACCTACTACCAAACAAATACTCCACCTAAAGAAGCCGAAAATACGAAACCATTTCTGATTGCATGTCTCGTTAATCTTAGACGATGCCCAAATTTGTCGAGACGAACTGTGGAGGTACGGCTTTTGAAACCATAACAAGCCCTATAAAAAATAATGGCCAAGAGTCTCGATCAAATGTCATAGCCAAGAATCGGCCCAGACGAAAACAAGAGCCACAACGAATGAACCCAAAATAAGTTTTTGTAACTATATCAATTTTATCAAAGAGTGCTATTACCAAAAGTATATCGGAATAATACCAAAAGAAATGCATCCATAAAGATCTTAGAATAAAAACCACCGCCCAATCGAACAGTAAAATAGCCACATTATAACAATTAAACTGGCTACACTTGAGATAATAATAAAGTTAGTATAACTTGCACAAAATGTGAAAGAAACAACACAAAATCTGGAAGAAAGCAAATGCTGACATGAAATTGTTCCTTTTATTGCAAACAAAAATGTTACCAAAACAGTAAAAAACACCAAGATTTGGTAAAAATACCAAATAAAAATAAATAAAAAATCAGCTACCCGTAGGTGGTTTTTTCACAACGTCGAGGAAAAAATCAGTCAAAACGGTCTCGTAACAAGGCATCTTGGCGTAACCGGGAAAGTAATTTATATCGATAATAAGATACCGGCCATCAACCCGACTATCTCTTATCATGTCAAAGTTAAAAAGGTTCAATTTCAAATCCTGCCTGAGTTGATTACCTACCTCCTCCACAAAATCCGGCGGTGGCAACTCAGCCGCGTCGCTGCTCTCGTCGTCACTCGGATAGTCTTGGGCCGCCACGTTCGAGATCTGCGAGAAAGGTATTAATTTCTCCGACGTGCCGACTCTCTCCGGCGAGATATCCGGCAACGACCGCCGCTTCACGCACCGGATGTGCCGCCCCGCCACGTAGACCTTGAAGATCACGCCGCCGTGGTTGACGAACTCCTGCAGCACGAATGGGGAGTTCAGCTTCAGCCCTCCCAAACCCTCGCCGTCGAGGGCCAGGTACATCTGGTGGGACCCAGCGCTGCCGTTGGCGAGCAATGGTTTCGCGATCACCGGGAAATTGAGCCCTTCCGAGGCGGCGGCGGCGAGTAGCGACTCGGGACATTCGACGAGCACCTGGTGTGGGACCTCGACCGAGAGTTGGGGAGGTTGTTTGAGGTGACTGACGGCTTCGAGCATGGTGGCGCGGCTGTGGACGCGCTCGATTGCCTCGGGATTGTCGATAACGACGACGTTTGGGTTGTCGGAGATGAGATTTTTCAGCTGATTGGTCCATTCTGAGTCGGATAACTTGTGGATGATGCAGTCGAAGGGGAATTGATCGATCAAGGGTTTGGTTAATTGGATCGGGACGAGGTCGATTCCACGTTCCTTGGCTAGATTGAGGAGAGATGGCTGAATGATGGTCTGAACTTTCTTTGGTGCGAGGGCGTATCCTATGCGGTACCGGGTAGCTTTTTCCGCCATTGTTGGTTGAAGTTATCTGCTGCAGATGCTGAAGAGGTGAGAATATAAATAGGGCATCAATCCTTCTTTTTGGGGAAAAAGGTTAAATATGGTTTATATTTAATAATATTTAAATGTAAAATTATTAATTATTTAATTATTTACACACACACATATATATGTATCTATATATATATAAAAAAGGCTAGTGTTTTTAAAAATATTTCTCAAAATTTTTCCGCCCATTTTACTTACTATTTCTAAGTATACATATTAGTTATTTATATAATTATTTATGTAAATATTCTTTTGCAAATTATGATTTATGTAAAGAAAGTATTAAATATATAGAAGAATCATGTATAATTATAAATAAAATCTGCGAAAAATAAAAATAATATAATTTTTTTAAAAAAAATACAAAATATAAAAAATTATTTAAAATAAATATATAAATATATGTAAATAATACTTAATAAATCCAAAAGATCTGAAAAATCAAAAAATAAAATATATATTTTTTCAAAAGCTGTAAAATAAAATTAGAGATATTAAAAATATCTTATAGTTAAAAATATAAAAACTTATAATTAAATTATAAATATTATTTAATAAATATTAAATAAAATTGAATATTCAATAATCGAATAAAATAAAAGAGAAAACTCATAAAATAAGTTAAATTAACTTAAAATTTTTATTATTAGATTCTATAAATTATTAAATAAAACTAAAAATAAAAAAGAAAATCTAGAAAAGTATAAAATAATATTTGAAAATAATAATATCAATTAAAAAATTATATATATAAGAAATCTCAAAAATAAAATATAAATATATAAAATATAATCTATAAATAAATCTAAATATTTTGTTTATATATTTTAAAACCTGGAAAAGTAAAATAATAATATAATTATGTCAAATGCTATCAAATAAGTTTGTTTTTCTTATAAATAAAATATAAGAATTTATAATTATATTAAAAGTACTTATTCATAAATACGAGAAATGAAAAAAAAAACTTGCTAATATTATAAAATTAAATATGAGTTTATAGCTACAAAAACAGTTACCGTTAAAGTATAGAAAATTATTAACTAAGTATAAAAATAAAAAATTACAAGAAATATAAAATAATATAAACAAAATTGAAAAAAAAAAAAGATTCCATTAGTAATGAGGATACGCAATATCACACATTGATCAATAAAAGAGATATTCAACAACTAAAAGAAAGATCGATTATTTGGGATCCTTCCTTTATTCAAATGGAAGGAACAAAGATAGAATCAGATCTATTCCCGAAATGCCTTTCTGGATATTCATCAATGTCCCGACTATTAACGGAACGTGAGAAGCAGGTGATAGATTAATCATCTGCTTCCGGAAGAAATCGAAAAATTTCTTGAGAATTCTACAAGATCGGTTCGTTCTTTATTCTCTTCAAAAAATTTAAAAATTATATTATGAACATAAGTGAAAGGTAAATAACATTATACATGGGAAGAACCAAAAAGAAAAAAAAAGATTATATAATCGCATAATATAAAGAATTCAATACATTATTTTAAAATTTTTAATTAAACAATTATTTATGAACATTTGTATATTATCAGTTTGTGACTAATTACTTGACTTTATGTTTTTAACATTAAAAATCCACAAATAAATAATTTATTACTCTTGGTTTTATAATTAGTTTCGTATAAACACTTTTATATATATATATATATATATATATATATATATATATATATATATATATATTCTAATTTATTTATCGGGTTCATCAACTGATACGATAACTTGATGTTTAACTCGATTACTCAGTGGCTATCTCGAGTCAATTATCGTCTAATTTCAAAAATATTAACTATAATAAAATAAAATAAAAAGACCCTCAATTAAATTTGAAATACGATGTCTTATTTATTGATTGATTTTTGTAGTGTTTTATATATATTTACAATATTTATATATTTTTTATTTTCTATGTTTAGGAGATAAATTTTTATAATATAACTTTAATTAAGTATATTACTTTTTGTTTTAAAATATTTTAAAATTTATTTTATTAGGTATAACTTTTTGATCTTTGTTATTGTTTTATTATAAACTTTCAATAGATAAAAAATTATTTAGAATTAAGTTTTATGTATTTATTTAATTTAGTTTATAACTATCGTCAATTTATTCTTTCAATGTCTTTAAAATAAATATTTAGAAATTATTTATAATCTTATTATATTTCTATCTGAAAATATTATCATATTTATTATATTATATTTTATTATAATATTTTTATTTCTTATTTTATTTTAGAAATTATTAATAATTATTTAGAATTAAAAAATATATGTCATGTTTATTTAACTAAACTCATAATCTTTATGATTTATTTTATTATTTATAGCATTTTAAGTGTGTGTTTGTTACTTTTAAGATTTAGTAAATTATTATTCAGGATTTAAATTATCTTTAGTTTATTCTATAGTATTACTTTTAAATAAGATTTATTTTATATTATTTATTCGTAATTATTTTTATTTTTAATTATTTAATAAATATTTGTATATAAAATATATTTCTTATATATACTCAACGTATTTCATATTTCTTTATGATTTATTTTATTATGTTATAACATTTTTATATTTTTTTTATTATTAAATAATTAATTAGAATTCACAATATTTTAATCTAATTTTAAAATATTTTAGGATTTATTTTATATTATTTAAAATATATATATGTGTTTTTGTGACTTAATTTTAATTTAATTAATATATATTTATAATTTAAATACAAGATTTTGTATTAATTTAGTTGATTTTATAATTTTTCTAAATTTATATTACAAGTATTATGTTTTTATTGGTTAAAGGTTGATTTGGTAATTTATAATTATGTTGATATAAATTATTTCTAAAATAAAGAATACAAAAAATTACGACTAAAGTACAACTAGATTATTCAGTTGTAGTCAAACAAATTGATATGATTAAATTATGACTAATGATAAACTTTGGAGTACCTGTTGCAAACAATTACAACGGGTACCGATAATTAGAAAAGTATAAAGTTATTTATAAGATCTTCACTTTGTCTTTGAATACAAAGACTAAACAAAGAGATGCACGAGTGACTAATATGAGTGTTTCGCGACTAACTAAAGGGAGAGTTTGAAACTATTAACATGTAATGATAACAAGTTAAACTATAAGTAAACTTATAATGTAATCTGCAAGAAGTTGTTTCATAATATATCAATGTAGAGTTATTCACATTTGATTTGTTTTGGGGCACGAATATACGCACCCCATCTATTTATGAGCTGTCTCTTATACACATCTAGATGTGTATAAGAGACAGGCCATTATCATCGCCCATCACACCGTCACCGCCACTGTCGAGCAGTAAGAAGAAAAAARGGTGATGGGTGGTAAAAGGTAAGTAACGGATAAGGGCGATAACAAATGCAAAATAGGGGTGTTCGTCTCTGATTTCTCAAATAAAACTCATGTGTTCGAATTTTAAGAACGAACTTAACGTTGTTCGAAAAAAATTTCGAACAACACTTTTTAGTTTAAAAGGGGCGTTCATATCAATTTTTGAACATATATTTTGTGTACAAATCAATTTTTAAACATGTATTTTGTATTTGAATCGACTTTTTGATGTATTTTGTATTCGAAAATTTGGTTCGAACGACATTTTTTCAAGGCCATTTTTTTTCTTTCATCAATGGCAAGGCTGTCATGGCGGCGGCGGCAACGTATTTCTGTGCGCATGTTTTTTTATATTCTTCAATAGCCGACGGCTATGACGGTGACTGCGATGATGGGCGGCGGCTGGAGTGGTGGTGTAGAGTTGAAGGAGATGAAGTATTTGGGGGTGTAGGGTTTAAGGGTAATATTGACAATTTTGTGATAACATTTTTTAGTGGGGGTGAACTAATAAATAAACGGGGTGCGTATATCCGCGCCCTTTGTTTTTAAATTTGCTTATATTGACCAATAATCGTGACTTGAGTATTTTAAGTTATTAAGTTACATTAATAAATTAACAATAATACACTTACATTAAATGAATTACACCATTCATTTTAATTCGATCCGTGCATCGCACGGGTTAAGCACTAGTTAGTTTAACACACGAATATTACACGGGATTTATAAAAACTAAATATGAATCTTGGTACTAGTCCATAATCAACCGATGGATTAAAAGTATAATTACTATCATTCATAGAAAGTCTACTAAATGCACGTCGATATTTCAAAGCACTCTCAAGCATCATGTATGTAGAGTTCCACCTAGTAGTTATATCCAACCTTAGATGAACCTCCATTTTAATGCCCACTTGTTTAACACACTCTTCAAATATTTTTATTCTGCTTTCTGACCCCTTCACATATTTGACACTTTGTCTAATCTTACGCAGAGCAGTAATAGCAACTTTCATACCTTCTTGCATAATAAGATTTAATATATGTGCAGAGCAACGAATATGAAAAAGTTCACCATCACATAACATACTATTTTGAATACAAAGTTGATCACGCAAAATGTCTTTCATGCAAGGCATTGTCTAATGTGAATGAGAATATTTTCTTGTCAATTCCCCACTCGCTCAACAACTCAGTCAAACCGCGATCCTATTAGTGAAGCAAATTCAATAAAACAACAACTGGTCCCATAGAGAAGCGGCCATAAACTAGAGAGTCTTGACCAATTTGAAAGCCTCGGAACGTACCGTTCTTATAGAGATAAACGCGCTTTCACATCTTCTTAACCCGAAATGGTTGGGGAGAGGAAAGGTTCCTTTTTTGAGGGTACTCCCGGGAACAGATCCAGTGGAGACGGGGTGGGGCCTGTAGCTCAGAGGATTAGAGCACGTGGCTACGAACCACGGTGTCGGGGGTTCGAATCCCTCCTCGCCCACAACCGGACAAAAAGGGAAGTACTTTTCCCTCTGGGGGTAGGAAAATCATGATCGAGATAGCGGATCAAAGAAAAATATTTGTGAAATTATAAAGTTTTAAATTTAAAATAAAAAACCGAAAGGATGTGATCTCAACCCATGCCCTGTTCAGTTTATTAATTATTATAATTATTGATTAATATTATATTTTAATGTTTAGATTTAAATTCGTTGATAACTATATTTACATACTTATAAAAATTCAAAATTTGTCACATTTTCAAGCCGTCTCTAATCTATATTAATTAATTATTACTAAGTCATTTTATATTTTTATATTTAGATTAATTTATTAGTAATTACAGTTACATACTTTGAAAAATTCGAAAGTGTCATACTCTCAAACCTTATCGCATTGTGTCATTGTCTAATAAATATTAATTAATTAATATTATATAATTTATTTTTTTATATTTAGATTGAGCTCATTACTAATATTTAGTTACATACTCCAATTATTGCAAATATATCATAATTTACATATATAGAATATTTAAATTTTCAAAATTAAATTATTTCAATTTTATTATAAATACAATTTATTTACTTATTTTCATAATATTTTTTTTTGTAATTAAAATTATTTCATATGTAATTTGTCTTTTAATTTAAATAATTAGTTTAGATTTCTTTCTACTAATTATACATGACTTATTTATGTAATTATATTAGGAGTATAAAAGAAAATTGTTGAATTAGACAAAAAATAAAAAAAAAACTATTAAGTTAGGCTAAATATAATAAAATGAGAATATTAAATTAGATAAGATACAATAAAAGAAATATATTTACTTATTTTCATAATATTTTTTTTTGTAATTAAAATTATTTCATATGTAATTTGTCTTTTAATTTAAATAATTAATTTAGATTTCTTTCTACTAATTATATATGACTTATTTATGTTATTATATTAGGAGTATAAAAGAAAATTATTGAATTAGACAAAATATAAAAAAAAAAACTATTAAGTTAGGCTAAATATAATAAAAACAAAATATTAAATTAGGCAAGATGCAATAAAATAAAAATATTAAATTAGGTATATATTAGGCTCGGATGACACATAAGCAACCGAAACACCAAAAATATTATTATCCAAGCGTAGCTTACGAAACAGNAATTATATATGACTTATTTATATTTTTATATTAGGAGTATAAAAGAGAATTATTGAATTAGACAAAATATAATAAAAAAAAACTTTTAAGTTAGGCTAAATATAATTAAAAAATATTAAATTAGGTATAAATTAGGCTTGAATGACACGTAAGCAACCGAAACACACACAAAAAAAAATTATTATCCAAGCGAAGTATAGAAAAAAGACACATACATTATGAGGATTTAGCATAAATATATACTTGTTTAACACCCGTGTATTATTATACGGGACTTGTCAAAATATAAATATAAAAAATATTTGTGATAAAATTTTATAATTTTAAATCTAAAATAAAAATTAAATAATGTATTCCCAAATTGTGGCTTGTACATGTCTAATCTATTTATTAATTATTATAAATATTAAATAATTTTATATTTGATGTTTAAATTAAATCCATTAATAATCTTAGTTACATACTTACAAAATTCCAAAAGGCATCACATTCTAAACTCGTGTCTAATATCTATTTTATTAATTATTATTATTATTAAATTATTTCATATATTAATGTTTAAAATAAATTCATTAATAATTATTAGTTACATACTTTGTGATATTCAAAAGATGTCATACTCTCAACTCGTGTCGCATTGTACTGGTGTCTAATCAATGTTTATTGATTATTAGCATATAATTTAATATTTTTATATTTAGATTGAATACATTACTAATATTTAGTTACATACTTAAATTATTGTAAATAACTCATATTTTACCTGTATATAATATTTGAAACTCCAAAAATAAAATTATTTTAAATTATATTAACAATAAAACTTATTTAATTATTTTCATAAAAAAATCTTTTAATTAAAATTATTTCATATGTAGTTTTTATCTTAATTAAAATAACTGAGTTAGATATTATCTACTAATTATATATGACTTATCTCTATTTTTTTATTAGGAGAATCAAATGAAAGTATTGAATAAGGAAAAATAAAATAAAATAATTAAATTAGATAAATACAATAAAAAGAAAAGTATTAAATTAGGTAAATATTAGGCTCAGGTGACACATAAGCAAACGAAGCACCATAATTTTTTATTTGTCAATCGAAACATACGAAAAAAACACATAGGTTAGGAGGATTTTGCATTCATATATATGAGTGATATATATATATATTTATAATATAGAGTAGGTTTCCATGAGACGAATCTCATAATATGAAACCATTATTAACATCATTTTTTACATAACCCGTATGCCCATCAACCCGCTAGGTTAGAAATCACACGAATAACTCAAAATCTCTCCCTTAAATGAAAATGTTTTGTTTTTTTTGTCATTCCTCCAAATTCAACCAGATTCTTATCCGACCACAAATGCAAATTCAGGAAGCCCGAACGAAAGAAATCAACATTTTCTTCCAGGATTTATACCCCACCCATTCACACACTTAGAATATCTTAAACCCCTTTGTTCATCGTTCTATCAAACACGCCATTCTCATTCGCAATCCAAGTTATCTTCCGATGTCCCGTTCGAGCAACACAACGACACTCAACAAATTTGTAGGCGAAAAATGTTGTTGCAACTATTTTTACCGTTATGTAATATTCAATTGTTGACTTGTGATTATTTGATTGAAGCCCCAATTTATATAAATATGATTGGATTTGATTGCGAGGTTGATAAGGAGTATTGTTGATTATTTCATTCCTTGCCCATAATTTGTGTTATATTAATTGGAATTAAGAAGAATAATTATTCACGAAAAGTATTTCCGAAGGTATAGGTGCCAACAAATGCCATGAATAATAAAAGTAAATATTGGATTTTGTTTGGGCAGCATCTTTATTGACTTGAGTGGTTATGATAATGTGTTGGTATTCCCATGCTTCAATTGTGTGAACTTGCGGTTCATATATCACTGATTACTGAATTATCTAGACCCTCTATACAAAGGTTTTCAAGATATTATCTTTGTATGTAATCAATCTTAGTACTACTTATGTATAAGCACATTTTATACTCTTCGTTTCTTCTAACTTCTTTTTCCTATAGCGATGATAAACTTTTGGCAATTACATACATGAATTCTAGTGAAGATGTTGAGCAAAATGATTAAAGATAATATTTACATGTATTTTAAATAACATATTTCTATTATGTGGCACTTTTACAAGTATTGGTGATACATGTAATAATACTAGTATTATGATACTTCAACTACGATAATTATATGTTAAATATTGTTATTATGTGATACTTTTACTAGCATTTGTATACATTCATTGGTAATTCTAATGCTTCGTATTCGATTGCAACATAAACTACTGGGGATGTTTCCCATGAAGGTAAATGTATAACATATTTATTAGGTGATACTTGTACTAATATTGATGTTACATTTATGATATTTGAGATACTTTTAATTAAAATAGTTGAATACGGAATTTAGATAACATGTTGTTATTATGAGATACTTTTTCGGGCATATGTGATACTTTTACTAGTATTTGTGATATTTTTAGCTGCAATGGTGGTATATGAAACTAGAGTCGATCACATTGTTATTATATAATACCTTTACTAGTACATGTTATAATTTAAATGGTATTTATGATACTTTTTATTGAAGTTGTAATAATTTAAATATATAATCATTATTTTTTGGCAGGTAACGAGAATTTGGTGGACACCAGAGATTCTCCTTTATTTATGAACTGTATTATGATCATGATATGGCATGAAAGTACTACAATACAGTGATCTGTGATAATCACGCAAGGAGACCGAAACAACTGGAAAAAATCCAGATTCAGTAGAGATTGCCTTCAAACTAATGACTTGATAAATTTATTGAGATCTAAAAATGCTATGTGAATTAGCTGGCACAACAACAAGCTCAATCGATCTCGTTATTGATTCATAATATACAAAAATAGAAGGAATATTAATATAGAAAAGGCTAAAAGGACACCTTTACAAGTGACATCGTAAAGATCCAGATAAACTAGTCGCGAGCAAAGAGTATGGCTCACAAACATCAAAAAACTATCAGTGTAATTTCTGTTTTTTGTAACTAATTATTTGTAAACTAATTGTGATACTTTATTATTATTATTATTATTATTATTATGATACTTTAAGTTTACTATGTGATGCTTTTCAATGAAGTATATATAGATTCACCGTGTTCACATTTTTTTTTTTTTGATACTATGAGTGGATAATGTGATATCAAATGCCAATTTTTTTATACTTCTACTTGAGGTTGTAATATAATCGAACTGGGAGATTTTATGGAGTGTGCCCTGAAGATTTTGTGATACTTTTAGGGGGCGGTGTTATACTTTGCACTTATTTTGTGATACTTTTTCTTGGGGTTATGACACGATTGGACATTACATCTTATATAACTTTTTAGTGACCGAACATGACATATCTCGTACAGCTTTTAAGTGTTTGACTCAAACTTTTGTGCACCCCGTTTTAATAAATTAATTTTAAAGCACGTTAGTTTGCTCGCAAGAGTACGAGGTTACTGTAGGGTGATAAGTTTGACTCGAGTCGAATCTCTCGAGGAAACAACTGTTCGGTCTTTCGGATGTTTTTCTCAATTTACGAATTAAAATACATGTACAATTGGGGTTTTGAAGAGATTGAGTTGATCATTATGAACTAAAGTAATAATTAAACTAAAACTAATTAAACTAATTATTTTAAACTAGATTATCAACTACGAGCTATAATTAAACTATCAATAATACGCAACCTAATTAACGAATCTAAGAGCATGAGCACAAGAAATTATCACTAAGCAATGAATCATAATAATCTAAAATTAACGAATAACTAAGCATAAATCAAATCGCATAAATTAACTAAATTAACCAATATCCAAGCATAAAAATGATTAAACTAATTATCAAAACTAGAATTAACTAAGAAATTAACTAAGCAATTATCTACGAATTTAACTAAGAGTTTAGAGTAATTGTTGTAACTACGAAAAGCAGTAAAAAGCTCCAGCTATTCCGGAGTTTGAACGTTGATCTTGGGTGAAGAATGAATCCCGAACACGAATTCGATGTTTTGAAAGCGTTGTTCTTCGATCCTTGATCTCCATCTTCAAATCTCGTTATGAGATGTGGAATTATGTTTATTATCAGCTAAAATACCCTAGGGGATCGTATCTTTGGTGTCTCTCATCTAAAATCCGAAATAAAAAGGGTTTATATAGAAATTGCAAGTCTTGGCGCACAAGAAACCCTAAAATCCGAATTATGGGCCGTCGCGTCGACGGTGCGTCGACTGACGCGTGCTGGTGCTCGGCGTCGGTGCTGCCTAGGCGTGCGCGTCGGCTTGGCGGGTGCGTCGACATCGACGCTTCAGCAAGTTGTGTCGACATCGACGCTTCAGCAAGTTGCGTCGACAGTGCGTCGACGCTGCATCGACTGATGCTGCATCGACTGACGCGGATCATGGCCCGCGTCGATGGTGCGTCGACGGTCGCGTCAGTCGACGCGACTGCGCGTCTGCCTCCATCTCTCTCTATCTTTTGCTACTCGTTTCGCCAGAAAGCTCGTTCTCCTATACTTAAACATCGAACTTCGTCTATTACGCGCTGAACTCTTCCGGTTACTTAGCTGTAAGGTGAAAACAATGAAATATCACCTATTTGCATCAATTATGAATAAAATACGGTAAAATAAGTCAGAATTATAAAAATACGGAATTATACTTAAATCGTCCAACTTATACCAAAAACAAATAGAAAACCGTACTAAAATACTAATAAAAATAAGGACAAATCTACTCTAACCAAATACCCCACGCTTTATTGGTTTGTTCATCCTCGAACAAACGATAATTTCAAAGTATAATTAGAATGAAAATAAGTTCAAGCAAAGAGTCGTGCTATGCTACATACGTAATTTTGAAAATATAGGTACAAGTAACGCAACGTCAAACACTTGACCATTATTACATTGTCGCTTCAAAATAAAATCATGCTTCCTCACGAAGGAAAATATATATAAGTACGCTCAAAAGCACTCAAGTATTTTCTGCATGGGACGTGTATACACTCAAATCATACAATTACATGCACAAAAAAAAATAAGCACCGAAAATCAATCTCTTTTCAATCGCAAATTAAGTGTGCTGTCAAAACTAATAATTGGTAAAGGTCTTTGCGGGTTGTAATGTAAGGCTCTTTGGACGGGTATGGAATATATAAGTCGTGTGGCTAAATAACTCACTCAACCTAACCTAATCACTAAGCAAATTGCTTCACCTAGCTCAAAAATAAAAACCTCACTTAACTCTCATAACGTAGCCTTTAAAATATAGGCTATTTCCCAACTCGCAAACCGTAAAACCGACTTGAAGCTCAGAAACCACTTAATCACAATATTGAAGCTTATAGTATGCTTCTTCTTTCAAACACAACTTTTGCCTTTTAAACATTAGGCTTTATGAAATAAATAATAAACTCAAGCCTTAATTAAAGCGCATAGGCAATTAATCAACACTATCCACCATCCCTTTTTTTTTTCTTTTTTTTCTTCCCCCCTTTTTTATTTTTTATGGGGTATTCTTTTTTTCTTTTTTTTTTTTTTTTTTTTT
>BMAC01000821.1:325437-354731 GCA_014905375.1 Phtheirospermum japonicum | reverse complement strand
CGTCGTTCCGGATTGCCAAAGTGGAGAAAAACTCGAGCATGAGCTCTCTAAATCCGGGAAGGTGCATTTGGGCGAAGTACCCACAACCAAGGCCATCTACATAACGCGAAAGATCGGTGTGGTGGTCCGACCCATTCGAGGCCTCTTCCGCAAGTCCTTGGACGTTCAAGATCCTATGCGTAGCGAAACCCCACTTGCGAATATTCTTGAACATGTCCCCTTCCTTTTTGTCAAAAATCGGGAACGGTGCTCCATATTTCCCCGAGATATCTTTACGTTTACCCGCTCGAGACATTACCAAACAATACGAAAATGAACGGGATTGAAAAGCCTTGAAAATAAAACTTTTTGTTCTTTGGAGAATTTTGTCGAACACTTGGTGCGCGTGTTCAACCAACAAAATTTTTGAGCAATTCTTGCACCAACAACTTTCCAACACAACCAAATGATGATTATATGGTCCCAAGATAAGTCTCAAGCGAAGTACCTTGTGTATTTTCCGTAGAAACGACCGAATTGCCCGAATTTTCCCGGAAGTTGGTTCAACCCTTGTAGCCCATTTTGGTAGAATTGGCTTGTGTGTTAGGTGGTTGATGACTTTCTGGGTAATGTAGTATTTGGGGGGGCAAATTGCTGGAGATCTTTGAAAAACAAACGAAAAAATTTTGAAAAACGAGAAGAAGAAAAGTTCTGAAGAACAAGAAGAAGTTAGAAATTGAAAAGTGGGAGAAAGGGGGGGTTTGGATGATTTTAAAACTATTTTTCTGGGCCATCCCCGCGGGTCATATGCGAACGGGTCGGGTCGGCGGGCTAAAATCCGAATTAAAGCTCTTCTGGGCCGGGCGCGTGGCTCGCGTCGACGCCCGCGTCAGTCGACGCGACAGAGATTGATTTCTCAGCATTTGGCGTCGACGCCGCGTCGACTGACGCGAGCAAGCTCGGCGTCGACACGGGCGGAATCCTGGGCGTCTTTTCTTTGCTTGGTTGATTAATTCCCCTCGTCCGAGTTCTCCCATCTGTTCTAAAAAGATAAAAACAATAAATAAAACAATAAATAAAAATAAAAATAAAATACAAAAGGATACATAATGCTCGGGTTGCCTCCCGAGAAGCGCAATTTTTAACATCGCTTGCTCGACGCAATTTTGTTCGATTAGTTCCAACCTTACGGTGGATCTCCAAACTCCACCGAGTTATGATCGCGACTCTTCTTCCTTTTGTCATAATAAGGTTTCAACCTATGCTCGTGAACTTGAAAGGATAATTTTCCGATCTCATCATACAACGTGGCTACGCCGTACTCATTCAATTCTTTTATCGAGAACGGTCCGCTCCACGCAGCTCCAAAATAAGTTGGGTCATATTTACGCTCGTGATTATACAGTACTAGATCTCCAACCTCAAACTGCAAATTTTTTACTTCCTTCGTGCGAAACTCCTTTGATTTCTTCTTCTCCCTCGCCCAATCGTCGAAATATGCCTCGCCCTTGTTCTTTTTACGTGAAAATCTAAATTTTTTGTTAGGGTCGAGAGAATCGTGACTTGGGCGACTTATTGGTGGTTTATGCGGTCTCTCCTCATCGAAATCGTCTCCAAATTCTTCTACGATATCGCGCATGTCAATACCTAATAACTCGATCAAGTCTTCTCCACTTAAGTGCATATGCTCTTCAAACTCGTCGTACTTCTTGCTTGAATCGACTCGTTTATCCCCTCACTCGGTAGAAAAACCGGCGTCGTCCCCGTCGCTTAGTTTGTGCAAAGTCGCGATTTCTCGTAACTCGTTTACGCATGAAGTAACGGGATCAACGAATGAATCATCCTCATGCATGATGGGGGAGGGAGTGTTTTGAATATCACTTAAAGAAAATGTCACTGTTTCGCCCAAAACAGTCATGGTCATCCTTCCTTTGTGAACATCGATTAGCGTATGAGAAGTAGACATAAACGGGCGTCCCAGTAAAATGTTATGCTCAGGACCTTCAGTCGGTACTTCGCCAACGTCCATAACCACAAAATCAACCGGAATTACGAGCTCTCCAACTTGTACTAAAACATCTTCGACTATTCCCAAGGGTCGTCGGGTCGAGCGATCGGCTAATTGTAGGCGCATGGTTGTCGGCTTGAGTGGTCCAAGATCAAATGCCTGGTAAAGTGAATATGGCAGTAAATTTATCCCTGCTCCAAGATCTAACATTCCTATCGCTTTCTGTCCATTGGCCAACGAAATAGTGATGCAGAAACTTCCAGGATCGCATTCCTTGGGTGGCAATGGCTTCTTAAAAATCGCGCTAACCTCCTTTGATAATGGTACGTATTGATTCGTCGCCAAACGTCTCTCTCTCGAAGCAAGTTCCTTAAAGAATTTTACGTAGGCGGGCATTGTTTTGATTACCTTCAAAAGTGGTAGGTTGATGTTGACATTTTTCAAGAGGTTGTATAGCTCCATGAACCTCTTGTTTTCTTTTGCCGGGCGCAACCGGCTTGAAAAAGGAACAGCATCCTTAATTTGCGTCGTCGATTGCTTCGGTAGTGATGGTTCGTCTTTGCCAAGGGTGTTGTTCGGAATCATCCCTTGAATGGAACCAGACACGTATCTATTGGTGGATTTATGTATCTTGTCTACTGGTTTAGGAACAAGTTCCTCATCTTGGTCCTCTATGCCATTGTCGATCTTCTTCCCACTGCGAAGGACGTGAACCGCCGACGCTTGCTCCGGTTGGCTTGGTAGCTTGTCTTTCTCCTTATTTGACCTAGCAATATCAGTTGCTATTTGTCCCATAGTTCTTTCCACCCTATCCATGTTTTTAGCTAGATCATACACAATACCGGAAAGATGGTCAATTCCGCTCACCTTCTTCGAGAGTTCATCAATCTTTGTGTTCACCTTCGTAAGTCCCTCTCTATTGCTAATCGTCTCGGCCACTTGATTTTGCTGCCAAACCAACAACTGATCATTTGGTTGAGTCGCATTAGATGCCTTCCCTTGCGTATGAAAGTTATTTTGTTGTGGCGGCACTGGTGGTGCTTGAGCATATTGTGGTGGTGGATATTGTGGATCAGGTGGCATATGATTTGGATTTCCAGGGCCCCACTTGAAAAGAGAATTATCACGTTGCGGTGTGTACTTCTTTTGATTCGAATAATTTTGGATCGCGTTAACATCCTCGTGTTGCTCAATGTTGTTTGGACACACATCCGCTGAATGCTGGGGTGATCCACACTGGTTACATGTTACGGCCATCTTTGTGCATTGGCCTTGCTAGCTCGCTCGGCTTTCCAAGCAGCTAATTTCTCGTCAAATATCTCCTCACATTTCGCCTTCACTAACTTACCGTCATCTAAATCAGGATCAGGGATGGAAACTTCGTTAACCCTCATTTTACGAGGCCGAGAGTTGGTTTGTCTAGACTTTTCGCTTTGCTTTTCCAACACCCGCCTCGCCCGGTGGCTGTCAAATCTCCAAAATCTCCTCCCGCTGCTATKTCTACTTCTCGTTTCCCATGGTCCAACAAACCATCGAAGAAAAACTGGTTAGTTATCTTCGGAGAATAGTTGTGGTGGGGGCAAGCTTGTAAAAGCATCTTGTAACGCTCCCACGTTTCATGAAATAGCTCTCCATCCAACTGTTCAAAGGTAGCAATTTGCCTCCAAAGATGCCCCGTAGTTTGGGCCGAATAGTATTGATTTAAGAATTTCTCCCTGATCATATCCCAATCAGTCAACGAACCAGGCTCTAGTGATAGTAGCCATGATTTCGCCTTGTCCTTCAAGCTGTACGGGAAGAAAATCATTTGTACTTCCTCTTGGTGAAGGTCATGAACTACAAATCGCCCCACTTCATCAACAAAGTAGTTTAAAAATGCCAAGGGGTCCTCATGGACGTTTCCGTGAAAAGTTGGGAGTAAGTTAAGTTGATGTGGTTTGATTTCGACTGCCCTTGCGGTAGGTGCAAGAACAATGGCGGACCTAAAGGGTACAACCTTTGGACGTGCTAAATCGCGCTGTCTTGGTGCTCGATCTCCCCTTGGTTCCCTAACTCGGTCATCAGCTTGCTCGTACTGGTCATCATGCGCGTGATGGTGCTCGCGCTCGTATCTCCTTCCGAAATTGTTTTGCTCGTAACCATGATCTTGATTTTCCAACCACTCGTTCACGTGCTTTTGATTGTTAACATAGGCGTTTCGCTGCAAAACATCCTCATTCCTAAATGCCACGTTCTCGATGTTGTGTTGACGCATGACATTGTTGTTCATCTCTTCGTTTTGCCTCAAATTCGCCATGTTGGGCAGGTGATTGACTATGTTGTGCTGCTGGTTAACTCCTTCGTTTCTCCTTTCATCTCGTCTAGTCGAGTGTGATTTGTTTGGTTCACTACCATACCCAGTTCGAATAGGGCGTGGTGGTGATCTCGGTGGTGAATCGCCGTTTCGAACCGAATGTGCTCCTAACATAATGTCGGGAACTTGATCGCAAGCAAAATCAGTTGTTGTTGAGGAATTGTCCTCGGGAATAAAAGCGGGCCTTGGTCTTGGCGGATTTGAACGGTGAATGTTGTCAATGAATGGTACAAGGTCGCGTTGAAGTGATCGCCTTCCTTGCATAAACTCAACAACACGTCAACGTAACAAATGGCAAAAACCAAGTGCGAAAATTTAAATAATAAAGAAAAGAAAATAAATTAAAAATAAAATGAAATGAAATACATCTTAAATTCCTACTCGTTGCTTCCCCGGCAACGGCGCCAAATTTTTGACTCAAACTTTTGTGCACCCCGTTTTAATAAATTAATTTTAAAGCACGTTAGTTTGCTCGCAAGAGTACGAGGTTACGTAGGGTGATAAGTTTGACTTGAGTCGAATCTCTTGAGAAAACAACTGTTCGGTCTTTCGAATGTTTTTCTCAATTTACGAAGTAAAATACATGTACAATTGGGGTTTTGAAGAGATTGAATTGATCATTATGAACTAAAGCAATAATTAAACTAAAACTAATTAAACTAATTATTTTAAACTAGATTATCAACTACGAGCTATAATTAAACTATCAATAATACGCAACCTAATTAACGAATCTAAGAGCATGAGCACAAGAAATTACCACTAAGCAATGAATCATAATAATCTAAGATTAATAAATAACTAAGCATAAATCAAATCGCATAAATTAACTAAATTAACCAATATCCAATATCCAAGCATAAAAATGATTAAACTAATTATCAAAACTAGAATTAACTAAGAAATTAACTAAGTAATTATCTACGAATTTAACTAAGAGTTTAGAGTACTTATTGTAACTACGAAAAGCAGTCAAAAGCTCCAGCTATTCCGGAGTTTGAACGTTGATCTTGGGCGAAGAATGAATCCCGAACACGAATTCGATGTTTTGGAAGCGTTGTTCTTCGATCCTTGATCTCCGTCTTCAAATCTCGTTATGAGATGTGGAATTATGTTTATTATCAGCTAAAATACCCTAGGGGATCGTATCTCTGGTGTCTCTCCTCTAAAATCCGAAATAAGAAGGGTTTATATAGAAATTGCAAGTCTTGGAGCACAAGAAACCCTAAAATCCGAATTCTGGGCCGTCGCGTCGACGGTGCGTTGACTGACGCGTGCTGGTGCTCGGCGTCGGTGCTGCCTAGGCGTGCGCGTCGGCTGGTTGCGTCGACATCGACGCTTCAGCAAGTTGCGTCGACGTTGCGTCGACATCGGTGCGTCGACATCGACGCTTCAGCAAGTTGCGTCGACGCTGCGTCGACTGACGCGGATCATGGCTCACGTCGACGGTGCGTCGACGGTCACGTCAGTCGACGCGACTGCGCGT
Organism: Phtheirospermum japonicum; assembly: GCA_014905375.1. NCBI lineage: Eukaryota > Viridiplantae > Streptophyta > Magnoliopsida > Lamiales > Orobanchaceae > Phtheirospermum > Phtheirospermum japonicum. Next base: position 348,905 of record BMAC01000821.1, on the reverse strand, counting down.
CTGCCTCCGTCTCTCTCTATCTTTTGCTACTCGTTTCGCCGGAAAGCTCGTTCTCCTATACTTGAACATCGAACTTCGTCTATTACGCGCTTAACTCTTCCGGTTACTTAGCTGTAAGGTGAAAACAACGAAATATCACCTATTTGCATCAATTTCGAATAAAATACGGTAAAATAAGCGAGAACTATAAAAATACGAAATTATGCTTAAATCGTCCAACTTATACCAAAAACAAATAGAAAATCGTACTAAAATACTAATAAAAATAAGGACAAATCTACTCTAATCAGTGTTATATCATATGTTTATTATATTTGGTTTTTTGGTTTCATATCATTTTTTTAAATAAGTACTTACGGTATTGCAAAATGTTATTCAAGTATTACAACATATATTTAAAGCATCACATGTTTTTGATATCCTGATTTGCTTTAACTATATTATGTGACACTTGATCAACATATTGTAAAAATAAATAAAAAATATATATATGTAAAACTAGAAAATAAATATCATAACTTGTGATATTTTAACTATGATTTCTAATAATTTAATTAAATTTTGTAATATTTAATTAACTTGAGATAAAACATAGATAAACTAAAATCTTGATACTTTAACTGTATTTTCTAATATTTAACTGAAATTGTGATACTTTTACTGTAGTTTGTAGTACTTTTATACACAACTGTAATATGCATATTCTTACCGAAAAATGTGATACTTTTTAGATGAATGTAATAATTTTATATGCAACTACAATATGAATATTTACCCAAAATTATGATACTTTTAAATAAAATTGTGACACTTTTACTATAATTTTAATACTTTTATATATCAAATAAAAGTATTACAATTGATCTTCAACAGGGAATGCCCCTACCAACAACGGATACAGCATTTTGAAGGGTCATTACTCTTTTTTNTTTTACTCCATGATAATTTTATAAAATAAATCGTGTTGTATTAATAGCACTTACAATTTTTACACAAAATTACTTAGTATAAACAAATTTGTCGTATTTTACTGTCATCTCATAAGCAAATATTTTGATAAAACCTGCACCACACTAGTTCTACTAAAACTAAAACCAGTTGCAGTGATTGAAGGGGGAGAATATTGCAACAACAAAATCACTTCAGACAACCAAATTTTGGAAATTTCATTAATAGCTCATAAGGTTAAGAAAAATCTAACCATTGTTCTCCTTCTAAACCTAATCATCTATTAGGATACAAAAAAAAATAAAAAAAAATAATAATAATAAACAAAGATGAAAGAGACAAGGGAATATATATCTTTCTTGAGATTTTACATATTAATTATCTTCATAAGATTTAATACTATTTGACATAGGGCGTGGATATACGCACCCCATTTTTTTTATTAGTTAACCCCATTAAAAAGAATTCTTATTAAAATACCAAAATTACCCTTAATTTTAAACACCCCAACTTCATCTTCTTCAACCTCCACCACCACCCTCTTTCGCCGCCACCTCTGTTGCCGTCACCACCGCCACCATGGCCGCTGCCACTTCATCTCTACCGGTAAGGAAATTCGGCCGTGAATAAAAAAGTAATTTTTTGGGGACTAAGAAGAAGATAAGGAAATTTGTTGGGATTCGATTGAGAAAGTGGGGAAAATACATGGCTAAGTTTAGAGATCCAATCCAGGAAAGGCGTGTTTGGCTTGGGATGTTCACCACGGCCAAGGAGGCTTCAAAAGCTTATAATTCCAAGAAGAGCGAGTTCGGGGAGATGTTGAGAGCCAAACGGGGTGATCGAAAATTTCCTAGCACTTTAAGAAATCGTCTCCGTAACGTGGTGCTATATTTTCTTCTCATTTTTATTTAATTTTAAACATTAAATTGACGACAAAATCCTATTTGTCCTTCATTTTTTTTCCTTGAATCAAATTAATATATTTTATTAAATAAGAAATTTAAAAAAATCAGTGATAAATATAAAATATAAAGTAGATCTTACAAAATTATAAAATAATTATACGAGTTTTTATAATTAATAAAATTTTAATTGATAAAAAATAATATAATTAGAAATAAATATACAAATATAAAATGAATTTAAAAAAATTATTTAAAATATAGATATTTATAAAATAAATCTAATTTTATTTTTTTATAATATATCTTATAGTTTTTTTATTTGTATCTAATGGTATTAGCTAATTCATTAATAACCATTTCCTAAGTATAAGTTTCTATAATTATTTTATAATGTCTTAATATTTATTTTATATTTTTATATTTATCTCAAAATTTTAATAATTTTTTATTGATTCAAATTTTATTGATTAGATTAAAAAACAAGGGGAAAGAAAAAGGTTGTGCAAAATATATTTCTAATGTTTATAATTACAGAAGAAATGACAAAAAGAATATAGCACCATATCACGTTAGAAAAATGCCCCAATCAAGCTTTTCTGAACCATTTTTGATGATTTGACCAACTTAGCAGATGTGGTTTGACGATGACCAATTCCACGTATATTTTTTGAATGTGGTAAATATAATGGATCAAAATGAATTTCTTTCTCAAGTTTTTTTGTTCAATTAATGTTTAAAAAAAAATGATAAGGAATGATTAAATCACGCCACGTCAGCGAAAAAGCCCCGATCGGGATAATTTTGTACCTTTTTTGATAATTTTACCAACTTAGTGTAGGTGTTTTGATACTGGACAATATCACGTTTCTTTTTTAGAAAGTGGACAATATAATGGACTAAAAAAGCAATCCCCCCCCCCAATGAACAATTTTATGACTAAAAACTGATGAAGAAACGCACAAAATAGCAATGTGATTATTGTTACACTGAAAATTGTGGAGAAAACGTGGATCATTCATTTTGTTTATACTATCATCCTCCATTTATTAAATTTTATTTTAGGGTGGGTTTTGAAATGAGTTTTGAGGGAGGAATAAGATAATTATTTTTTAATATTCAAATTAGCTTTATGAGAGTGTTATATTTATCTTATCATAAATATCTATTTTGGTCCAAAAAATGATGGTGTTAACTCATCAACTTTTGGGGTGTCAATATCTAGCCTGTTTCCTTTTGAATATCTCTAAGGGGCCGGATATTGACACCAAAAAATTTGATAAGTTGACCCCATTTTTTTAATAACAGAAATAGACATGTTTGAAAAAACAAAAATAACCCTCTTATAAAATTAATTTTAAATATTAAAAAAATATATATCTTCTTCCTCCCAAAACTTTCAATAGCCACCTCAAAATAAAACTCAATAATGAAGAATGCTATTATAAACAAAATAAATTATACAAGTTTTCTCTACAATTTTCAGTTTTATTTTAGGGGAAATTGTCAAATACCCCAGGTGGAGGTCAATTTGTCAATTAGTCCTTCATCCAATTTTAAATCAAATAGTACATACTTTTTGCCAAATAGTTCAAAATTGTGATATGAATATACCACAATATCCTTACTATTAAAATAATAATAATAAAAATAAATTGGGGCCACCAGCTGCTTTTACTGTATGTCTGAATTTCTTACTACATGTCAGTGCAGTCAGTTTTTATTTTCAACCTATATATTTTTCTAACTATATGTCTGGATTTTTTTACTATATGTGTATATTTCTTACTATATCTGCAAATATTTCTTACTATATGTCCAAATTTTTTTTACTTAATATTCAAAAAATAATTTCGGTCAACGGAAATATTTCTTACTATATGTCTGAAGTTCTTACTATATGTAACAAAATTTTTATTTAATATCCAAAAATTCATGCTTGATGACAAAAAATATTTTATTTGATTGCAAAAGTTTCTTGCTTTGATGTGCAAATGTTGTTATGTATTTTTCACTTATTACACACTTTTTTTTTTTACTTATTACACACTTTTGTTTTGTCAAAAAAAATAGAAAAAAAAAAGTTCTTGCTCAATAACAAATTATTATTATGTATTTTCTTATTTAATGCAAATTATATATTATTTTATAGTGAAATTTCATACTTTATGTTCAAAGAATTAATAAAATTTATTACTTTATATCCTTTAAAGTAAGAAAGTTTGTTATTTTATATTCGGAAAAGTAGGAAAAGTTTTTATTTTATAGTGGAATTTCTTACTTTATTTTCTAAAATAAAGATATTTTTAATTTATTTAAAAAAAGAAAAAGAAAAAAATCTTACTTTATAGTGAAAATCTCATATTTTATATATGGAAAAGTAAGAACATTTCTTATTAAAAAATTCTTACTTTATAGTTAGATTTTTAACTTTATATTTGCAGCGGCGGTGGGGGTGGCCGGCGGGAGGTGGTGGTGTATTATTTATTAATATTATTATTATATTATTATTATTAGGAGTAACTTTGTAATTGTATATTTATGGTTGGATTATTTGACATTTTGTATAATTAGTTATAGTATTTGACAAAAATATTTTTTCCTACGTAGTATTTGACAATTGCCCCTTTATTTTATATATAATTTTCTATATTATATATTAGACAGAGGGCTTAAAGTAGGGAGTTTATGTGGTTGATTTAGTAAAATTCTAATATATTTAGAATATTATTGGGGTGTCAACTCATCAAATTTCGGAGGGTGGGGGTGGGGTGGGGTGGGGTAGTTGCCTCCCAATGTATGCTTTTTTTTACACTCCTCCCCCCCACGAAGTATTTTTTGTTCCACTTTGCCTCCTGATGTACAATAATTTTCGACGTTTCCCACTAAACTTTATTTTCGGCGAAATATTCCTTCTAAATTCCATCGACGGGCAGCTAGGGGGGGTAAAGTACAAAAAAAAGTTAAAGTTTGGGGGGCAAATTAAAAAATAAATTTGGGTTTTTGTCTTAAGTTTTTATATTTGAAAAGGATATAGAATTTTTATCTTACACACACACACAAAGTTGTCAATACAATTTAAATTGAAAAAAAAAAACCCAAACCCCATAAATTTTTAATTAATATTTATAATTTTCTAAATATTAATGTTGTCAATACATCTTTTATATTATTAAATATGAACATATCACTAATTATTATGTAAATTATTAGGCTAAATAATATAATAATATATTATTATGTAATATGATTGAACAAAATAGAATAAAGGTGTATTTCGTATATGCATTATAGTATAATGATACGAAAAATAAAATTATCATTCTATATTATTATTTTATAAAAAGTGGGATTAAATACTATTTTAATCACGAGTACATTGTTATATAAGATTGTATCACCACATTACTTAGAGAAAAAGTGTAAAAACGACTTTAATATTTGCGTTCAAGTGCTATTATACTTATATTATAAGATAGTTTTTAATTATATCTTTTTAACTATGACATCATTTCACGATTATACACACACACACACACACACACACACACATATATATATATATATATATATGTTTTTATATATATATAAGATATAAATTCTAATTTTTTAATAAAAATAATAATTTTACATAAAAACTCAATATTAATATTATTTTAATTTTTATCCAAATTATAAGATTTTTGCACTTTACCCCAAATTTAAGATTTTTTATATTTTACCGTCTCAACTATAAGATACTTACACTTTGCACTCTACCTTCCCGTCGATGGAATCTAAAAGGAATATTTCACCGAAAATAAAGTTTAGGGGGCAACATCGAAAATTATTGTACATTAGAGGATAAAATGGAACAAAAAATACTTTTTGGTCAAAGTGTAAAAAACAACATACAATGAGGAGAAAAAAACAAAATTTCCCCAATTTTGGGTGGAAATATCCGGTCATCTCTAAAGCGTCATTTGTTTTAGCGCGATTTTTTTTTTTTTTAATACGCTCTCCTTCCTCACAGGCTAAAACCCTAAACCCAGCACGCACGTCGCCGTTTTGCTTCCATGGCGACCCTGAAGAAGAACTACAGGTGCTTCCAGTCTCTGCAGCAATTCTACGCCGGCGGGCCATACGCCGTCTCATCCGACGGCTCGTTCCTCGCCTGCGCATGCGACGACACAATCAAAATCGTCGATTCATCCAACGCCGCCATCAAATCCACCATTGAAGGAGATTCCGAGCCCGTTACAGCCCTTATCCTCAGCCCTGACGATAAACTCCTCTTCTCTGCCAGCCACAGCCGCCAAATTAGAGTCTGGGACTTGTCTTCCCTAAAATGCATCCGCTCTTGGAAGGTTCATTTTATTCATTTACTTTTGTTATCAGTTAGGTTTTCGTGTTATTAAGTAGTTGGAGCTTTGGAACTGGTAATAGAAAGTATGCAGTCCAAATTTGAACTTAAATATGAAATCTTGTAATTTTGGTGTTGATGGAAATAGGGGCACGAAGGGCCAGTGATGGGAATGGCTTGCCACGCGTCAGGCGGATTGCTGGCAACGGCCGGGGCTGATAAGAAAGTGCAAGTGTGGGATGTTGATGGAGGCTTTTGCACACACTATTTCAAGGGGCATAAAGGGGTGGTTGCTAATGTTGTTTTCCACCCTGATCCGAATCGGTTGCTTGTGAGTTTTTTTTTTTTTTAATTACCTTTTTTAAAAGAAAATTATTGTGGACTGAGTACTATTTTTTTGAAAAGAAAATTAAGTATGATTACTCTCAGAGTTTTGTTCGTTGTTTTACAGCTGTTCTCTGGTGGCGACGATGCCATCTGTAAGGTTTGGGATCTTACAAGCAAAAAATGTGTTGCGACACTAGAAAAACATCAATCGACGGTCACTTCAATAGCGATATCTGAAGATGGATGGACCTTGCTTACTGCTGGAAGAGATAAGGTACTTTCCATATATTCATCTGATTATTAAAATTTAATTATTTACAAGATTAGGACAAAGAGTATAGAATTTCAGTGAGCTGAAATTGGGATTTTTTTTTGGTCGGGACTCGGGTCGTTGGACCGTTACTAGTGTTTGTTTAGTTTTTAAAATTTTATCTCTCCGCTCTGTTTTTTCCGTTTTGTTCAATCCACTTATTTGTCATGATGTCTATTGTGATTTCAGGTTGTTAATATATGGAACCTGCGCGATTATAGCTGTGCAACAACGGTACCCACTTATGAGGCGCTGGAAGCTGTGTGCGCACTTGACTCAGCATCCCCATTCGTGTCATGTTTGTCCTCAATTATACAGAAAAAGGGGAAGAAGATCAATTCATCTTCTATTCAATTTATAACAGTTGGTGAACGTGGTATTGTACGGATATGGAACTCAGACGGGTATGTCATTCATAGTTCTGTAGCGCCTTTTTTTTTTTTAAATAATGTTACATAGCATGTAATAGGTAGTTCATTGTATGTTTCTGTCTCAGACCAATGTTTCTTGCTTTTTTACATGCAAACATATTTGGGACTGTGATTTAAATTAGCTAATTACTTTGATTGTCGATCTTTAAAAGAAAGTTATAATATGTGGTCATTATCTGTAATACTAAACTTTCACAAGTTTAATTTTAATTTTTTATTGGGTAACAGAGCAGTGCTCATTTTTGAGCAGAAATCCTCAGATTTGGCTGTTAGCTCAGACAACGAAGAGGTTAAAAGAGGTTTTACGTCCGCAATGATGCTGCCATTAGGTCAAGGACTCCTCTGTGCTACAGTTGACCAGCAGTTTCTTATTTATGATCTGGATAAGCAAGATGATGGAGGTCTGAACTTAGTGCTTAGAAAAAGGTTGATTGGATATAACGAAGAGATTGCAGATATGAAATTTTTGGGCGAGGAAGAACAGTTTCTTGCAGTCGCTACAAGCGTCGAACAGGTCAGCTATTTTAAATTGTCAGCATCTTTATTGAATATGGTCGAGATAGCATCTGGATGTTCTATGGCCTAATTTATCATCAAATAATTATTTGACTCACCAGAAAAAATCAGTATGCCCAGTTATTTTTAATAGCTTAAAGTCCTACTTTAAACTTTCTTTAATAGTCAAGTCTTTCGTGCTTGATTTACTCATTTTCCCTTGAATTTCTGCTGAGATTCCTGGATGCTTCTTATATGACATATTCATCTTTTTTTTGAACTATACATTATATACCTTCCAGTTAAAGACAGTAAGTAATTGGGTGCCAGGGACATTGGCATATGTCTTGTTTTTGTGATAGAATCACAGAGATGAAGACATTATCGGATGCTTCTTTGTTTGTGATCACATGCCAAATTTGATGTTCATTATGTTTTTTTAACTCTCTATAATAGATCTTTTGTCTTATATCTTATAATTTGTAGGTACGGGTATATGATTTGGCATCAATGTCATGTTCGTACGTACTGACTGGCCATACTGACATAGTTGTATCCCTCGATACCTGCGTGCAAAGTTCTGGAAGAACTCTAATTGTCACTGGAAGCAAAGACAACAGTGTGAGTTGTTCTCCGATACATTGGTTATTTGTGTGTGTGTGTGTGTGTGTATGTGTGTGTCTTATTATATTATCTTCACAGGTCAGGTTATGGGATCCCCAAAACCAACGCTGCATTGGAGTTGGCGTAGGCCACATGGGGGGAGTTGGTGCTGTTGCTTTCTCGCGTAAAAACAAAAACTTTTTTGTTACCGGTAGTAGGTAAATTATAGCATTATATCTGAATAAAGTATACCATTTTATAAGTTGACGTGTGTGGGGATCTGATTTGGTAAATGTTTTTGTACATTGTTTAGCGATCGTACGGTGAAGGTTTGGAGCTTAGATGGAATATCTGACGATGTTGAAGAAGTTTACAACTTGAAAGCAAAAGCCGTAGTAGCTGCCCACGACAAAGATATTAACTCGGTAGCGATTGCACCCAACGATAGCCTTGTTTGCAGTGGGTCCCAGGTCAGTAGATTGTGAAATCACTCAAATTGCATGGTGGTGACAAATAACATCTTATTGAGATAATTACACTTTGAGGCACACTCCGCCTAACCGTTAGGCAGGCCCTCCCTAAAACTAAATCTTAAAAAGTATATGTACTTTTAATAAATAGAAAAACCTAAAAAAACTATATTAAATAAAAACTGAATTAAAAAAAGAATCCTAAAAATTGGGGGAAAAGTCTGAAACCCGTAAAAACCTTAAAAAAATAATTAAAAAAAGACGCTACAAACTGGAAAACCCTAAGAATAAGTATACTAAAAAAGAACCCTAATAAACCAAGAAAAAAAAAATTAAAAAAAATAAATTTTGGGCCCCGTCTAATGGAAAGTACTCCGTTAGGCAGTTTGGCCCATGTTTTTGTCTTATCCTTTTGGTCTTACAGACATTTTTAGTCCCATAATCTGAAATTTCAGTCCCAAGTGTGTAAAAATTGAGCTAAAATATAATTTTTTTTAATCCCAAAAGGGCAAAAAACAAACAAACAAACAAAAAATCTGGTGGGACTAAAGGTGCAAAAAATCCTCTAGTGGGATCAAAAGTGCAATTTTCCCTATCATATCTTGCAAATTGTCCAATAATTGTGTTTTTCTCTTGATTCCTCCTGCAAATATGTAGGACCGCACTGCATGCATATGGAGGCTCCCAGATCTCGTTTCTGTTGTTGTTCTGAAAGGACATAAAAGGGGAGTTTGGTCTGTGGAATTTTCTCCGGTGGACCAATGTGTAATTACAGCCTCTGGTGATAAGACGATAAAAATATGGGCCATATCTGATGGGTCGTGCCTCAGAACGTTTGAAGGGCATACTACAAGTGTCGTTAGAGCTTCATTTATTACACGGGGGACTCAATTTGTTTCTTGTGGTAATCTAGTTGTTACTCTATACTATGCTTCTTATTGATCCTTTCTTTGGTTCTAACTAGATTTGACTCTATTGTTAGGTGGCGATGGCTTGGTAAAGCTGTGGACTGTCAAAACTAATGAATGCGTGGCCACTTATGATCAGCACGAAGAGAAGGTATGGGATTATTATATATCTTTGTATGTTAAACAGATTTCTAAGAAACAATTCTGCAAATTGTTTGTCATATCTATTGTTATTTTCTTCTCAGTCTTAAACGAATGCTATTTTAATTTTGCTTAAACTGTAGATATGGGCTTTGGCTATTGGGAAGAAGACAGAAATGCTTGCAACTGGTGGTGGTGATGCTGTTATTAATTTGTGGCACGACTCTACAGCTGCAGATAGAGAGGAAGAGTTTCTTAAAGAAGTGAGGAATCTCTTCATCAATCGAGAAAACCTTGTGTACACCCGCCTAACGGAGTGCATTCCGTTAGGCAGGGCCTAATTTTTTTTTATATTTCTTTTTTTAGTTTTAGGGTACTTTTTTTTTTTAATTTAATTTTTACTGTTTTTTCAGTTTGATTTTAATTTTAAATTTTCACGTTTTTTTACGATTTTTTAGGATTTTTACTTTTCTAAGGTTTTAATGTTTTTATTTCATTTGTAGGGTTCTTTTTTTAGTTTAGTTTTTTAGGATTTTCTTTTCTTTTCTTTTTTTTAAAATTAGGTTTGGGAACCTGCCTAACGATTAGACTGCCTGGCATGAGTGCCTCTTATTATTTTATCAACAATAGGACTTGGTGCACATATGCATGATTTTATCTTATATTTTGTTTTAAATTTTTTTTTTCAAGTTTTATGTCTCACTTGTCATGTTTTTATATATCTTTCTGGAATCATAGCTTGGTGGATCCCCTTTTTACTAATATTATTATAAATTATAAATATGGATATTCTGGAGATCTAATAAAACATTACCATATTACTATTGCAGGGTGAAAGTGCTGAGAGAGGGATAGATCTGGAAAATGCTGAAAATGATAAAGACTACACAAGAGCGATTCAACTTGCATTTGAACTTCGCAGACCTCACAAACTGTTAGATTTATTTAGTAAACTCTGCAGGTAACACGGCTGTTTCTATTGCAGTTTATTGCTTGATATATCTTTTGTAAAAATTGTCCATTTTAGCTTGATCTCTCTTTCTTTACAGAAAGACAGAAAGTGATGTTCATATCAAAAAGGCTCTTTCTACTCTTGCAAAGGAAGAGCTTCTAGTACTTTTGGAATACATAAGAGAATGGAATTCAAAACCGAAAAACTGTCACGTTGCACAGTTTGTGCTGCATCGCGTGTTTAGCCATTTTCCTCCTACAGAGATTGTCGAGGTACTTGCATTGCCTTTTTTCCCCCTCTCTTTTTGGGGGATAATTACAAGAACTACCCCTTGGTTTTAGCCAATTTACAAAATAAATACGATTTGTTTTTCAAAGTTACAAATACACTCCTCCCAACCGTGCAATTTGTGATTTTGAAGGATACTTATTTGGCTGAATCTCAAGGATAATTTTGTAATTAATCTAAATGGTTATGGGATAATTGCAATAGTAAGCGCACTCGAGTCAAACAACTAGACATGTCCCTGAGACTAAATCTTAAAAAGAAAACCCCCAAAAAACTAGAAAACCCTAAAAAATGAAAACCTAAAAAATCGTAATAACCCTAAAAAAATAAAAAACCTAAAAAAACTGGAAAACCCCAAGAAAAAACTAAACTAAATAAAAATTACAAATGCTCCCTTGAGGTTCGTATCTATTTTACGAAACACCCTCTCCAGTACGTGCAATTTATAACATAGAGGGTGTAATTATTATTTTAAAAGATAATTGGGTTTTTGGTAGTTAAAAGATAAATTTTCCTTTTTTTGGTCGTATCGTTATGAGATTTTGTATGATTGAATAATGTGTTGTTTACAGATGAAGGGCATCGGAGAAGTGCTTGAAGGGCTAATCCCATATTCACGGAGGCATTTTATGAGAATAGATAGGTTGGAGAGAAGCACGTTTCTCTTGGACTACACTCTGACCGGAATGTCTGTTATCGAACCCGAAACGAACGAGTCAGAGTCTAAAGATGATAGTTTGAAGCAGTCTAAGGTCGATGAAGAAGGGATGATGTCAGCACAAGGCGAGGATGACATCGAACCAAAAGTTGTGTCAAGAAAGAAGCGAAAATCGCATAAATCACAAGATAGGAAACAGAAAAAGACGAAGGTGGCTTACGTAAGTGCTGAGGCTATACCATCACAGGCGTAAAATACAGGGTATTCATGTATTTATTATTATCATCCCCCCCTTTTTTTTTTGACAAGTTTAGGTTTCTCTGTTTTGCAATTTTGAGGGGCCTTGTGATTTATTTAATCATGTTGCAACGGTGAGGGATTATTTTGGTCTTCTTAAATTCAAACAATTCATCAATGCATCACAGTACAAAAGTTATTATTGGGTCATTAATTAATCATATTTTGAGTGAATTGCAAGTATTAGTATATCCTCAATATTACCCACGCTATTATTTCTGCTTTTAATATGAAGAACATCGGTTTATGGTACGTATCATAAATTCTGTAATTTTGTCACGAAAGGAGTCGATAAATTCGTTTTTCCTTAGTTTTATCACTTTGTATTTATTTATTTTGATATGTTGCAATTTTATAATAAAAGTAAGACTATTCGATTTGCTTTCCGGTTACAGGAAATGGCCGTTCCATTCTAAAATTGTTGCTTTTTTTGTTCGTCTTTCTAACTATTGCTAGATGTCAATCTTTAGGCTGGTTTAGTTTTCTTTTCCCCTGTCACTGATTTTATAGTAAAACTCAATTTTGATACCCGAGTAGTTGTTAAAACTTTGAGTTTGTATGCATGTTACGTGGACAACATCCAACCAGACTTTCCAGTATTGTATCCCATCGATTCACGTCACGTTTGACGTTAATAATGATGCTATTAAACTTGGTGAAATAAAATATGAGATGTCACATGATTTTGAAATCGGGCATCTAATCTAGAAATTTCGACCGCATTGAGCGGTTGAACTAAGAATAAAATTAGACAACAGCAAATGTTCTAGATTCCAATGACTAATACGCATATGATTATTTAAGATTTTGGTCCAATGAAGCGGGTCAAAACGGAATAAAAGTTTGGGGTATCTTGACTAATACGAATATGATTATTTAAAACTTTGAATTTAGTTAGATGCGTTTTTCAAATGACTTTTTTTTTTTTAATCTTTTGACACTTGTATAACTATCTTGTATAGTAAAATTCTGGGTGTAATTAAAAAAAACACACACACACACAAATAAATTTAGTTATTTTAAATAAAGACTTCCTTTGACATTTGTTTAGACTTTAGTCTAGGAATTTATAAGATATAACAAAGCCTCAGGAAGATATATGTAAAATATAAACCAAGCGATTTTTTCTATAATTAGACTAAATTTAGAGGGTAATTACGTATTGCCCCTAGAATTTAATTTAATTTAATTTAATTTATGGGATCGATGATGTTGTAACTATTTATGTTCAACAATCTGGTTACGCATTTAGTGGAGCATCTCCAATTGTCTTCCGATTGTGAAAAAAAACAAAATGTCGCAAGTTTTTAATAAAATCACCTCCAATGATACATGTTAGAAGTTCAATTATGCACACATGGCATTAAAGAGAAAGGATCCGACCCAGAATGATGTCTTTCTAAATACAGAATGTATTCTAAACACCACCAAAAACAAACAAACAGGTAGATAGATTTTGGAGTTGTAGAAAAAGTTCATTGAAGTGAATTTTGGTCTTGATCATCTATACCGGTCAAGTAGTAAGGTCAATGCAAGAAACCATTTTAAATGCCCTCGTGAGTTAAATTCGTTCACATAATCTTGCATTTCCTAGAGAAAATAAATAAATAAAACCATACATTATGTAATTCAAATTTGAATAGTTATCCCCCATCAAATTTTTTTTTCATGGAAATAAAATTTATTTGGGATTGAACTCCGCACACCTAACCTAACTTCCCAAAATCACAAATTTAAGAAAAAAACAAAAAAAACTGATGGAGTTGACAAAGTCCACGTTTAAAAAAGTAGGTGGCTGTACACAACTCTCAAACCGTATATCCCAGCTTTAAAAAAAAAAATTATTAAATTTTAAATACAGTTGTGTTATTTGCTAGTACAATTATAGTATTTTTCACATGAAAAACTAAAATCTCCCATATTTTCGTCCATAACATAATAAATAAGTGGACATAATAAAATAGCTAGCAAACACAGATATGCCCCAAAGCCAACCCAACACCCTTTGTGCTACCAAATTTCTCTGCGTTATCTACTTTCTTCTTCTTATTATTATCCGGATTTCTATCGATGAGGTTTAGTCTAATTATTATACAAAAATGCCCTGATATTGTACTATTACAAGAGCCTTGGGAGATATTTGTAAGTCTTAATCCATTCGTCCCAAAATGTTAATCATACGATTAATTTTATAAATATTAAAAAATAGTAGTTTATACAGTTAAGTCATTAATTTAGTTAGTGTTTTCTAATTATACTTTTCTTGAATTTATTAATGTCAATTAATGCCTATAAAAATCTGTGTTGTAATAGTATTTCAAAAATATTAATTAAGGGCACGATGTGAAATAAAAAATTTAATGATATGTTAAATATTGGATTATTTTTATTTCACGGATGGATAGTGATTTTTTTTAAAATAAAAATTAGACTAAACTTGAGGATAATTTTATAATTAACGCTTAGTGACTAAATAATTAAACAAAGAGTTTTCTAGTTCAGCTCTGGGCTGTAGCTAACTACCACCCTCCCAACCATCTGCTAACCACACACTCTTTCAATGCCCCCACAAAACCCCCTTTTTCCCTCTCTCTCTCTAATTTCTTTTTCAATTATTATTTAATTATTTTTCTCTCTCTTTAAATACCTCAAGTAAGAAACCTCCAACCCGTAACTCAACACGCCATAGCTCAAAAACCTCTGATACCTCTTCTCAAAATTCTCTCATACTATTTTTCATCTCTTTCCTCTGTGAGATTGAGAGAGAAAGAGAAAAATGGCGCCAGCTGCTTTTTGGAATTCATCGAGGACGGTTTGTGTGATGGATGCGTCGGGCCGATTGGGCTCAGCTCTCGTCCACCGCCTCTTGCAGCGAGGCTACACCGTCCACGCCGCCGTGCACATCCATGGTAATTTCACCGACGCTATTTCTTTTTTTTTTTATTTTTATTATTATTTTCTTCATTTTTCTCTTCAAATTCAGTGTATGTGTTTGTTTTTGATTTCTCCTTGAAATCTGCCTGTTTTTCCGAGGCTCCATTTATTCTTCCGATCACGTTTAACCATACGTACAGCTGTCGTTTTGCTTTATTTATTTATTTTTTATTATTATTTTGCTTGCGTGTCTAAATGGGTGCACCTTTTTTCTTCTGTTTGGCTTGATTTATCGGGTTTAATTACAAATATGTTGATTTAAAAAAATAATAATAATAATTAGGCAAAACCTCTAGTTAATTTTTGTAAATATCCTTTTTTAGATATATATAATTTCAATTTAATTGGCTTGATTAAATATAATTATGACTAATAATTGGGAAAATATAATTGTTTCCATCCAGATGAGTTGCAGTGTTACAAGAGACAATCTAATGAGAATGAGAATTTGAGAGTTTTTCATTCGGACCCATTAGATTATCACAGCATTTTGGAAGCACTTAAAGGATGTTGTGCCTTGTTCTACTCCTTTGAACTACCCTCCGATCAACCCACCTATGACGTAAGTTTTTTGTTGTATTTTTTTTTTAAATTTTGAAACGTGTAATATTTTTTAAAACAATAAAATTATTAAATTCGCGTTAAAAATCTCTCAAGAAGAAAAAATATATAAATAGTAAGTAAAAAGGAATTTAAGCTTGTGGCTAGCTAGACTAGTTTATTAGCCTGTTGAGTTGTTGAGTATTTTTTTTTTTTTTTTTTTTAAATTCAAGTCCAGCTATAGCTCATAAATGAGTTTATGATAAAAAGTGCAGTTACTCGGCTGGCTGTACCTATATTTTTCTGCTCTTCTTTTATTTAATTACGCACCGAATTTTATGATAGCTTTGATTGATCATTTCAACTAGCTCATTAAATGATATCGATCTTTGATTTAATGTGACTAGCTAGCAATTCTTGAATTTCTTGATTGTGTTGCCTGTAATAATTAACGTCATTTTCTACTTGGCAAGTAATTTAATTACAAGTAACTAAGTATGTGATATGATTTCGACGTTAGAAATTGTAGTAGCCATCATCAACTCGTGAACACGACAAATTATATATTGTTGAAATTTCAAAAAGATACTTTCTAGAAAGATAAAGTGACTTGGTGTTCACCAATACTTTTGACCCTTAAACACGTTTTCTAGAAGAAGTGCAATTGGTGCACATGATGATAATTGTTTAATTATTTATTTACTTTTTTATTTTTTTAAGCTGTCTTAGTTAACATGATATAATTAATAGGTTTTGTTATTTTATTACAGGAATGGATGGGTGAATTGGAAGTAAGAGCAGCACACAATGTTCTGGAAGCGTGTGCTCAGACCGACACCATCGACAAGGTGGTCTTCACCTCATCGGCCACAGCCGTCATCTGGCGGGACCACCAGCACAACGGCCTACCGTCTGACATGGACGAAAGAAACTGGAGCGACGTTAACTTCCTTAAAAAGTTTAAGGTATTAACGACTCCATTACTTCTAGGTTTTAGCTTAATTACAAAAAAAAAACACCAATTATCTTTTGAAATTATTTTGGCATTTAAGGGCATTCCGAGAATAAATGAAATATTGAAACAATCATTTAGGACCAGAATTGTACCAAATTGAAATTTATTGGACTAAAATCAACTACAAGACTAAAATTGCTAACTAACCCTTTGTAGGTATAGGACCAATTTCACTTTTGGTAATTAAGCTGAACCACAGTGGCAGTTTTCGTAATTAATGGTTCTTGTTGTTCAAAGTGTAAAAAAAAGTCATTTTGATGTGATGTGTGTGTGCAGTTATGGCATGGACTGTCAAAGACAACAGCTGAGAAAACAGCCTGGGCACTGGCTATGGACAGAGGGGTGAACATGGTGTCGATAAATGCCGGTCTGTTAATGTGTCCCGATTCGAGCATTAAAGATCCCTACTTGCTTGGTGCGGCCGAGATGTTTAAAGACGGCGTCTTTGTCACCGTGGACCTTAAGTTTCTTGTGGACGCCCACATTTGCGTGTTCGAGGACCCTTCTTCCTACGGCCGATACCTATGTTTTAACCGCATCATCAATTCTAGTGATGATGTGGTTAAGCTAGCAACGACACTTTTGCCATCGTCGGCATCGTCATCGGACATGTAATTGTCACTAATTTTAATTTTTTTTTGGTAATTAGCATAATTAAAAAAAAAAGTAAACAATGAAGGTATTAATTTAGTTTTGTGGTTGTGCAGGTTGGAGGATGAGAGATACTTTCAAAAGAGGATCAGCAATGAGAAATTAAGCAAAATTATGATGGATTTTGAGAGTGGAGGCCAAATTTCAAATGACGCTGAATGATTAGGGATAAATATAAAATAGTATATATATATATATATGTATGTTGCGTTTACACTGTACATGCACGTCAAGTGAAAATGAACACTGCCCGTTTTAGATATTTATTATTAGATTATTATTATTATTATTATTCTAAGAAGAAGTAAAGTAGTGTTTATCTTCTCACCGGTGATTCTTTGAACCCAGCAAAAAAGTGTAAAAGAGCAAGTGAAAAGTGATGTCATGGGATAATTATTTCATTATTCCCTACAATGAACCCAGCCATACACTGTTAAACCAATGAATATCAGTCCACTCTATCTTATTTTTTGAAATTTCCTTTTTTTAATATAAATCTCGTCATACAATAAATTTCCGAGAGTCAACTCTGGTGCTGACAGTCCACTTACTGACAAATCACAACAAAACCAGTTTAAGGGTTTGCAAGTTTGGTTTCTAGTTGAGAGACCACTGGAAATATTAAGAATATTCCCAACCAAAATAATAAATATAAGGCCATGCCAACTAAGGTATTGCAATTTGCAAAGCCCACAAAATTTAGAGTACATAAAAAGGGGATAATTATAGAAATTGCCCTTGAGATTTAACCTAATTACAAAATTCCATTTGTTAACCTAATGTCGAAAGATAATCCGTTTTTTCTTTTTTTAAGTTTTTTTTTTCTTTTTTGGAATTAGACTAAATCTCAACAGTGAAGCATGTATTAGAAAGAACTACTACAAATTAATATTAATTATATGCAAGGACCATTCCTAATATTCACTTGCCACAATTGTTTGAGAAACAAGTTCCAAATAAACACACTCAAGCACTTAGCACCATGGAGACAACGGAAGAAAGCTTATACTTGCACGATTTTTTGGAATTTTGTGGCTGAAAAACTATCTCTGTGCTCGATCTAACCGTAATATCTTCCAACTTCGAAGACAAAGAAGGCCCTTCAATACGATAATCACGAGGAGAAAACCGTACTTGGACCGATGAAGCAACTGAAAATGCAATGTAAACGATAATTTTTTCACTAAAATATTCAGAAATATACTTTTTCACTAAAATATGTTAGAATATAAAAGCATTACCAAAACCGAACACGCTTATCGTCTGAATAGTCAGACGACTAACTTTTGATCTCTTGATCTTTC
Organism: Phtheirospermum japonicum; assembly: GCA_014905375.1. Taxonomy (NCBI): domain Eukaryota; kingdom Viridiplantae; phylum Streptophyta; class Magnoliopsida; order Lamiales; family Orobanchaceae; genus Phtheirospermum; species Phtheirospermum japonicum. The sequence goes on along the minus strand of BMAC01000821.1, from coordinate 330,389 downwards.
TCAATGCTTGAAGGTCGTCTTGTCTGCCTTTAAATTCAATAAATTCTCCTAAAATAAACTTACCGTCTTTGAGCTCTAACCTGCATTAATATTAGGCTAATGCTTAAGTCAATAATATCAAGAAGCTTTGACATTTCACATGATGTATAATTTTAACGCAAAATAGTAATATACGCTAAATAGAGTTTAGTACAAATAATACCTCTTAAGGTTTAGTCTAATTATAAAAAATAATAAAATAAAAAATCACAAGGGCATGTTTGTAATACCATCAGAGGATATTTGTAATCTGAGCTTTTTGTTAATTAGGCTGAACCTTAGGGCCATTTTTGTAATTTAACATATTAATGAACTCATCCTTTTCCTTTTAGGGAGTTTGAAGACCTAAAAGGCAAAATGGAATAATGAAAATGTAAACAGACCTATCAGAAATTGGGGCGGTGCTGAGAACAGAGTTGAGCTTCTCACAAAACGACTCTTGCATTTTATTCTTTCCACCACAAAGTGCACCTTTAATCCACCCAGAATACGAACTTCTTTGCTCGGGTATTAGTTTTTTCCACTGCTCGTAAGTGATGACCTCAGGTGGAAAAGCATCTGAATTGTTCGAACTGTTACAAGAGCAGCAAAATTAGAAATACCGATTAAGAAGACGATAATGGTTTTGCTAAACAAGAATATCATTTTACAAGGGTACCAATGATGGGAAAATACCCATTAAAAAAAAGATGGGAAAATATTTATTCAACTTGACCTAGCATTTACAATAGTTACACTACTTTGTTCTATTTGTTACTTTCCAAAATAAAATTTATTTCATTTCATTCTAGCTGTCACTTTTACATTACCAAGAGAATCAAATAATCTTTTTTCACTTGTATCAATATTTATACTTATTAGACATTCTTAACCTACATTTCTTAACCTTAACAGACAAATAGAACGAAACACAGGGAGTAATGTTCATGTTACAGATTCAACTGTACAACAAAAGTTTTTATATATGAAGTGACACGTTCCTCGTGATTTATATATAACACATAATTGATACTAATTAGTCACTAAATGATGCTACATTCAGTGGTGCATTTTTTACATACTACTCCGGGATGAGCAAAAACACCAAGCCACCAACATATAGTCAAGCTCCATAACTACCAAATTTCGCCGACAATAAAATGCTGAAGCTTATGGGTACATAATAATGGTAATCGACGAGCCCTCGGAAACTTACAACTGTTAGTTTTTACCGACTGTTTAACTTCTGTCATTTATTCGTTAACATTTATATAAATTGGGTCTGGATACTATAAAAGTGCATCCCCAGCAAAAAACAAATTTAAACAACTCTAAGCCATGAAGGACAAAGGAGATTAAAAAAAAAAGGTCACCAGAACATATATTAAAGATAGAGAAGGAAAATCGTACGGGGCACATGGGCTTGGAAATATAACTTTGTAAGACAAATATCCTTCCGGAAGAGCAACTCCCCTTTGTTCGAGATATTCTTCAAGGATGGAAACTAATTGTTTCGTTTCAGCTACCTGAATTAAAAATAAATAAAAATAATAATAAGCTGCTGTTGAGAAAACTAATTATTCGAGATATATTTACTTCTAACAAACTGTATATTATGCCAAAATCCCAATTGGCCTGCAGTTGAGAAACTTTATATTTATGCTGAGTAGGCTTTTTTTTCTTTTTCAATTCAATAAGAGCAATGCTGATAAATTCAAGAAGATGAATTAGCTTACAGGGTCCGGAAAACGCTCGGTTTGACGGCTCTTTGCATTAGTGCATGCCCAATTATTATCCTTATCAATGGATACATATCCTGATACATTATTCTTTACGGTAATCACCACTGCCTCCCTGCAGAAAATACAAAAAAATAATAAAAAAAAGGATAGAAAAAGAAACATAATACTTGCATTCAACCATTAGTATTCAATTCAATTTTAGCATTTGAATAACATAAAAGGATTTTTCCTTTTCAGCACTCAATTAAACTATCAGCCTGGGGAAAGTAATGATATATTTAAGGATAATTAATAGAGAATTTACTAGAAAATGGAAACAGAAAATTACTGATTAGTGACGAGAACAAGATCAATATTCTGGCGAGAAGCAGAAACAGGGTCTGGAATTTGGAGCCCAACGTATACTTTGCATCCTCGATAAAGCTTTTCAAACCTAAAATGCTCGCCACAACACAGAATTAAACACTCCACACACAAAGACAAAGTAAAATAAAATTAAAATTGAAAAACAAAAGAAATAAACCTTTTGGCGACGGCGAAGAGGGAATTGAAGTGGGATGAATCGAGATCGAGGACGGCGTCGTCTTCGCAGAAAAAGCGCTTCACTATGCGGTAAAGAACCAGGCCGCATATCAGCTCGGCCCACATCCTATTTTGCTTTGATTCAATGCAATATTGTTTAATGGGATTTTTTTTCCGGTTGATTTTAGAATTGATTAAAACTGCAGGTGTGTTGCATAAGAAATATACAATAAAAATGAAATGCTTTTGCTTCTTATTAATGCTTAAGAGTTAAGAGTCGTCTTCTACATGTCTCTCGTAATCTCGTTGAATAAAATTACAGTGTGATAACCTTTAAGTGAGGCATAAGATTTTGAGTTTTTTTTTTAAATATATTTTAAATACTAGAATATCCATACATTATTTAGGATATTGATATTTTAGTACATATAAGTTTTCCATACCTATAGTTTTATTTTTGATGATTGAACTTCTATAGAAAAATGTAATAGAAAAGGCATATTTAGTAATATTTTTGTTGCATTTGTTGATTTAAATAATATTTATCTAAATTGTTGCACATCACTCTAAGACCTTGAGTTACATGGTCATACTACGTTTATTTTTAATAAGTTTTTTTTTCCTCATTTCTCTTTTAATAGTATCCCATAATCTACCCTTTTATTTATACTTTTCATTTTTGTATGATAAATGAATCGAATTTTTTCACTTTAAAATAAAAAGCTCGTCCGCAAGAGAACGGAGTTATTGTAGGCGATAAGCTAACTCGAGTCGAATCACAAGAAAGACTAATAGGAAATTATTCCGGTATTCGATTTTACGTACTTAGAAACGAAAATAAAAACTAAACTAAACACTCGATCCAATTTAGTTTGAGGTGTTCTAACATCTACGAGCAATGAAAAAAAAACGATTAATAAAAGCGAGGGTCTAGTGCGCCGGAATCGTCTCCACGATCGGGGTTGTCAATCCCGATAGTTTTAAACGACCCTAAGCACACTAGACCGATAAACTTAGCCAACAAACATCATCATGATCAACAACATAATTTCAGCCCAAGCATGAAACCAAAGCATGAACATGAAAACTCCAATACAAGCATGAAATATAAACATAAATTAACAACTAGAAAACATGTAAAAGGATTATACTAAATTACGCTATTAAAGTTCAACATCAAAGTACAACGAAATCCAAACCTATACTATCATAACAAATAAGCCAAGTTCAGAAAACTTATTATCTAAGAAAGCAGAAGCCATCGAATGATCTTCAGCGATGAGAATCGGCCTTGAACGACGGGCGACATAGAAACGACGAAACTACGAACTATCTAACTCTAATTTTGCGTGAATTGAAATGGTGGCATGAACCGAGGGTCTTCTGTATTATTCTGACCTTTCCCCKTCGTCCCAYCACWCTCAAAACGAAGAAACCACCGGCTTTTTATAGAATTTCGAAAATAACCGCTCAAACTGCCGGAGCGTCGACGATGCGTCGATCAACGCGAGCCAGGCTGCACGCGTCGACCAGGCAGTGCATCGATCGACGGAGCTAGAATCGACGCAACAGAACATTTGCGTCGACGGTGTGTCGGTCGACGCGGGGCAGGCTGCACGCGTCGACCAGGCAGTGCGTCGATCGACAGAACTAGGATCGACGCAACTGAACATTTGCGTCGACGGTGCGTCAGTCGACGCGAGCCAACAAGATCATTTAAATCTATCTATCACATATATCTATCTAATCACTTTTATGTTATTTTGGTTTATATTGTGAGGTTTTTGTTATTTTATTTTACGCTTTTGTTTTAATTGTGAGTCCAATAATATTAAATTTGTCACTTTTTCTCAAAAGTAATTTGACCACTTTTTTAATTAGATTATATAAAAATTACAACATAATTTAGTATTTATTTTATTATCTATCAAATATTATTATGATTCAATGCCTTTTTATTTGAATTGATCTCATAAATAATATTTAATATTAATGATGATTTAGTTTTTTTTTAATTATGTAGGAATTTCTTAACATAATTAGAAAGGATACCCTAATTAATATTTAATAAAATTAATAAGATCATTTGAAATATATATATATATATATATAATATATATATATATTATATATATATAAGATTAGGTTCATGTGAGAACCAATTCCCTAGGTGTTCTTTCCCCTTTTTTTCTTAGTTTTGCATCATTTAAATTAGTATCACATATAATGTAAAATAGCAGTTCCTAAAGTTCCCACCTAGGGAATTGGTTCTCACATGAACCTAATCATATATATATATAATATATTATTTAAATATTTTAATACACTCAAACCAATTATTTTTATTTTTAAATAAAATAAAATAAAAATTATCGTGCAACGCACGTGCACAATACTAGTTAGAATCGAAAAAGGAACCGACCTTCATAGTTATAACCAAATCAGCTAAAAAGTCTATCCGTGCCACCCTTGATGTCGAGCCCGCAAGAAAGAGCCAAGAGTGAATGGGATTTACTTTTGGCTCAGCCCAAATCATAAGACCCAATAACTAAGATCAGCCAGGCCCAACCCACCCATTATAACTAATTGTGGCACTCTACTACTTTGTAATGGGGATTTATTTATAAAAAATTATATAAAGAAAAAAAAAAAAAAAAAAAAGTTGACAAG
>BMAC01000821.1:284790-298716 GCA_014905375.1 Phtheirospermum japonicum | reverse complement strand
AGGACGATGAGTCGAGAGAAATTCGACGATTATGAGGACCCCTGCCAGACATCTAACAATATATATATATATATATATATATATATATATATATATATATATATGATTGTTCACATTATCATTAACACTCATAAAATCTTTGATCCTCAACCCTAACTTTCAGACTCATCTTCGTAGCTTTCTTTGTCTTCTTCAGTTAATACTAATTCATCGCTTTCTGACTCTACTGAATCATCATTGACCGACTCGTCGTGTTCGTGATTGAGAGAGTCGTTTAATTGGAAGTCGACATCCTCCAATTGTATTGCAGGAAATATTTCTACAACATCTTCTTGGAATGACTGTTGTTCAGGCACGTGAGGCTCGATATAATCCACCGTCGATCGAGCTTTAATTTGACAAGTTGCCCACCAATCTAGTTTGTCTCACTTCAAACTCGGATACAAACTGTAGTGCACTTGAGTCGCTTGGGAGGCGAGTACAAATGGCTCGTATCGATTGAATCTACAATTATGATTGATATCAACGAGTATATATTGAGGGTGAATTTTCGTGCCGACTGGAGTTAGATAAAACCACTCACATTTGAACAAGAGCGTCCTTCCGGTCGTCTGAATCTCGTGATACTCCAATTGAAACACTTCTAGAAGACGACCGTAATAATACATGTAATCTGGCCCATAATTTGTTCCTCTTATACAAACTCCTGTACTCGACGTTGATCATTCAGAACCATACGTAAGCGTGTGAAATCTATATCCATTTATCTTACACCCATTGAATGTGTTCACAATACGTGATGGACCATACGCAATGGACCTTATATAATCGTCATTTACATTGTTCAAAGGATCTCGTGCCTACAATAATTTTATATTTTAAAATGTTATAATATATATTAATTGCCACGTAGTTTTAAAGATAATTAAGACTCATGTAGTTCTCAAACCAAACAGGAAATTTAGCCTCCAATTTTCGATTCAGTGCCTCATCTGTAATGTTCGGTTGATGATGTTTAACACCATCTTCGATCAAACTGCACATTTATGTTTAAAATGAAGAATTTTTATAATATTTAATTAATAGATTTCGATAATTATAATTGCAACGAGCTTGAATCGTTAACCTGATAAATTGTTGGAGTTCAGCACAATTTAGTAACACATATCTTCGGGCCTCGGCCAATTCTTCATCCGATAAGAGTCTTTTCCCTGCTTCTGAGAAAGCTTCACCATTATTTTTAAAAATAGATAGAACGTTTGGATCTCGTCTTCATCATTTTGAACTTCTTCATTACGATTTAAGTTTGTCCTTTTTGTGAAAACATTATCGTAGAAGTAGTACGAAACAAAATTCAATGCCTCTTCCACAAGATATGCGTTTGCTATCGAGCCTTCAACACACGCTTTATTCCTTACGTTGTTTTTCAACTCGCGAAGATACCTCTCGAAGGGATACATCTACCTATATTGCACTGTACCAGCAATTCTCGCTTCGTATGGTAAGTGGATGGGCAAATGTTCCATTGAATCGAAAAAACTTGATGAAAATATCATCTCAAGTTGACAGAGTATTAGGGAAATGTCACGCTCTAAACGACTCATATCAGCAATTCCAATGACTCTCGCACTCAGATCTTTGAAAAACAAACTTAGCTCTGTTAGTTCCTTCCACACGGGATGAGGAAGCAGTTCTCGAAATGCAATTGGGATCAACCTCTGCATAAACACGTGACAGTCATGGGTTTTCATCTCGTACAATCTCAACCCTTTCATATCAACACAGCGACCTAGATTTGATGCGTACCCGTCTGGAAATTTGAGAGCCTTTATACATTCACATAATGCAACTTTCGATGGCGTATTGAGCGTGTACGACGCTTTGGGATACTTTTCTGATGCGTCTGCATGAAGTTCGGGACGGTGATAGTATTCTGCTAACTCATCTCTTGATTTCGAAGTGTCTTTTGTCTTCCCTTTGACATTCATCACCGTGTTAAACAAATTATCAAAAACATTTTTCTCAATGTGCATAATGTCTAAATTATGACGAATCAAGTTAGTGCTTCAGTAAGGCAAATCCCAAAAAATACTTCTTTTTCTCCAACTACTATTCTTGACTATTAGTCCATTCACACGTTCTGCATTTTCATCGGTTACCTTCAGAAGTCATAGACTTTCAATTTCGGCCAAAATCTCTGTTCCAGAATGGGCGTGCGGCGGCAGAGCTTCAACCTTTCTATTTTTCCTAATTTTTTTATCTTTACGAAGTAGGTGATAACATTTTAGAAATTTACGATGGTTATCAAACTATGAATGTTTCATACTCTTTTGCAGGGTAAAAGCGTCTGAACGCTCCATGCAATACGGACAAGCCATTCGACCGGCCGTACTCTAATCGCTAATGGTCCACATAAGGTCCGCTCGCAACTGAAAGTTTGTATTTTAGATACATCGTACGAGAGAGCACCGTTAGACCACAACTGCTTCAACTCCTCAATCAATGGCTGTAGAAAAACATCTAACTTATCTTTAGGGTTCTGTGGGCCCGGGACGAGAACGCTGAGAAATATGTACTGCTCTTTCATGCACATCCAGGGAGGCAAATTTTATGGTGTGACAATCACCGGCCACGACGAGTATTGTTTTCCATAACTTCCAAAAGGTTGAAATCCATCTGTACATAGACCCAATCTTACGTTTCGAGTTTCAGCGGCGAACTCTGGATGGGTTTGATCGAAGTGTCTCCAAGCCTCAGAATCTGACGGGTGACGCATGACACCATCCTCTACAGTATGTTCTGCATGCCACCCAATATCTTTTGCCATTGTTTTAGATGCGTACAACCTCTGCAGGCGGGCCGTTAGAGGAAAGTAAAATATCCTCTTGTACGGAACTAAGTTGGACTTGCGCCATTTAGCTTGTCCCTTCTTCGCGAGTTTGAACCGTGGATGATCACAAAATCTGCACTTATCCAGATTCAAATCATCCTTCCAATAAATCATGCAGTTCTTCACGCAACAATCTATCTTCTCTACCGGTAACCCCATACCTCTCAACAACTTTTTACTTTCATAAAAATTATCTGCAATATTGTTGTCTTCTGGCACGATCTCTTTGATTAAATCAATAAATTGATCATAATATTTCTGAGAAATGCCATGCTCCGATTTCAAATTCATATGACGGGAAACTAAAGACAACCGATTGTGTTTCTCGCAACCGGGATACAAAGGTTATTTTGTAGCTTTCAGAATATCAAAAAATTTCTTCGCCCCGGGATTAGGTGATTCATCCAACTCAATATCATTTATATATAAATCGGGACCGGCAACATCTTTCACCATATCGACGTATGCATTTGATGATGATCACCCGACTTCAATATTAGCAGCCGATGAGACGAGATCTGTTTCCCCATGATGAGTCCAAATGTAGTAATCAGCAATGAACTCTTTGGTACTGAGGTGACATTTTATCTCATCGATAGACCTATAACTAGAGTTCCTACACTTAGTTCGTGGGCAAGGGTATTTTAGTTTATCATCGTCCCTCTCTGCAGAATCATGCGTGAGTGCAAATTGTACGAATCTACACCGGCCACGAACGCCGAACGCCGAATTTAGAAATTCGGCAATATTCCGTTTGTACGTCCAAATACGATCAGCAGCCATCCTAAGATTTTTGAGTGTTATTCGTGATTCTAAAATCAATGGCCGGAAAAGAACGTGGCAAAATTTCGGCAGCATTACGAGAAGAATGAGTAATTTGAGTTATAATTGGTAAGACTTCTATCCCATTCAAGAACGTGACATTTAGCAGTATGTATTATCTTAAAATATGCATTTTTCTTAGATTCGAAATTTCGGCAGCATCTCCCCTCAGTTCTCGTAGTACACGTATATTTCAGTGCACCCGAAAACAATTAGAGAGATGCAAAAATCGAAATTTTAAAACTAAAAAAAAAAAATATACACATAAGATAACCATACTACAAGTCACATTCTCAAACTGTCCAAAAATGGGACAATTCGAAATTTAGTATCAAACTCTATATTTGATAATAAATCTCAAACGGGTCTAAGGAATATTGGAATAATTCGAAACTTAGTTTAAAATTTTCTATTTGATGTTAATTCTCAAACGAGTGATTTAGATATAATTGATTCTCTACAACAATATGAATCGCGTCACTTCGCCAAGGTTCCAAGAAATTACCACCATCACATTTTTAAAAATATTTTGAAAATTTAAATAAAACCACGTGACACCCTATCACGTTTTTTTAAAAAAATTTTGAAAACCCGCTATTGGAGGGACAACACCTCCCGGCCGGCGCCGTAACCTACGTCAATATCCAACGGTATACAACCAACAACACCAATGAAAATAATATATATAAACAAAATTAAACCCCGACCGATCACTACGGCCTCTCATGCATGTAAAACATAATTTTTTTTTAAATCTTTCGGCCAATCACCACGGCCTCCCATGCATGTAAAACATAATTTTTTTTTAAAATCCCGGCCGATCACCACGGCCTCCCATGCATGAACAATATATATACAATATAATGAGTGCATACATATATCACAATATAATTTGCCCCTAAAGTTTATCGAAATTTAAAAGCAGYRCCTAACAATCTAAATACAATGAAACCCTATTTTCCTAATTATTTACTAAATTAACRCATAACTATCTAATTATATACTTTGTGTACGTATTTTCCTAAAAATTCACCAATTTAACCCTAATTTCAAAATTATTTACGATTAGACCCCTAATTTGAAATCAAAATTTTATTTCAAAAATAAACTCTATTTGAAACCTAATTATTTTAACTAGAAAATAAAAACAGAATTTTAAATAAATCTTTATTTAATTTATAATTATTTTAAAAGCTATAAATTTATTCAAATTAAAATAAAAAAGAATGATAAATTAACTACAATTTATATTAAAATTATTTAAATCCCAAACTTAATTAAAAAAATATTCTTATTAAAAAAAACAGATTTTTATTTAAAAAAGAAAAATATATTTTTATTTAAAAAAACAAATTTTTATTTAAAAAAAACAAATTTTTATTAAAAAAAAGGTTTATAAAATGATAAATATATACTAAACCAAACCCTAATTATATAATTATTTCTAAATTAAACCTTAATTATATAATCAACCCTTAATCAAAGAATAATTAAGTAATTAACCCCTAATTTAATTATAATTAGGTAGTTAATCCCTATTTGAATTATAATTATATAATTAACCCCTACTTTAATTTTAATAATGTAATAACCTCTAATTGAATCATAATTATATAATTAGTCCCTACTTTAATCCTAGTTAGGTAATTACCCTAATTAAATAATAATTACATACTTGATCATAATTATGTAATTAACCTATACTTTAATCCTAATTAGGTAATTAATTCCTAGTTGACTCATAATTACATAATTAACCCTTAACTGCTTGTAATTACATATTAACCCCTAATGTAATTATAATTATATAATTAAGCACTAATTTATTTTAATTACACAACAAACTCGAATTTCAAACCCTTCTCCCTAAATAACCACTAAACCCTAACCTTGAACACTAATTATCTACTAATTATATAATAATTCAACAACAGATACACAAAAAATATACAAAATTATAAAAATAAAAGTGAAAAACTAACAAAAATGAAACTGGACTTACCTTTTGAATTGGGCGACGCTCGGTGGCAGGCAGTGGTGGAGGTTGGGCTGAGGTTGGAGACTGGAGTTGGCGGGTGGTGGAGGCGGCGGCTGTAAGTCGGCTGTGATTGGAGTAGTGGACGGAGGTTGTGCAGTTGGGATTCTTGGCGGCGACGGTGGCGGCACCTTCTACTACCTTCGGGAGGCGATGGGTCGGTGACGACGACGACAGCTGCGAGGTGGCGGCGATGGGTCGGCGACGGGGGGCAGGGGGTGGGCCAGGAGACGGGGTTGGGCGATTTTTTTTTTTTTCGTTTTGACAGAATGAGGTGGGGAAGAAGGGGCCCGATTTTTTAGGGTTAGAATCCTGACAAGCAAGGCCGTCAGGATTAGCGGTACTTATACGCTGACGGGCAAGGCCGTCAGCATATATATTTTTATTTTTTTTAAATTAGAAATTATATACTGACGGGTTAGCCCGTCAGAATAATTAAGCGAGATAAATTCCCGTCTTTCCCTGAGGGGCTACTGACGGGTATATTTGCTGACGGCTTAGGCCGTCAGTGAAGGTGCCAGCAAACTTTTCTGACAGTAAACCTGCCAGTAATACTGACGGCCTTTTGCCCGTCAACATACCCGTCAGTATAGGTGGATTTTTTTGTAGTGATTTATGTATATTACATTCTTGACGTATGAATTGACTTTTCTTAATTTGATTTTGTAATGTCAATATTGTTTTGAATTGTGAGATACAACTAGCTTAATTTATCTGAACATGTCAAACAATTAAATAGAAAATGACAATGCGTTCAACTATTGCAACAAATATGTGGGATGTTGAAAATACTTATTAATTTAAATAATTTTTTATATTTATTAATTTTATTTTAATATTAGTTTGATAAATTCTATTTATACACGAATTACAATCCATTATTTTGTCATTCCAATCGACAGTTTCTTATATAATATTGGGGACTTCTTTCTATAATATTACTTAAAAGTATATAAAAGTTTTAAATAATTTTCATAAAGTACATGATTTAGTTTACATAAATATAAAAAGTTTATGATAAAAATTCTCAAAAAATTCACAAAAGTAATCGAACTTTTACAAAATCTCACCTACTTAAAAAAGTGTTTAAAAGTTTCTCCTAATCTCCATAACGGTTCATTTTTCGCTTGTGCGATATTCCATTAGTTATGAATGGGTCGAAACATTGTGTGAGGGTTGGGAACAAGAAAATAACCTTCAAATAAATACCTCCAAGTTCTCTTGAACAAACGGAATCTAGGTTTCTATAAAATATAATTATAATGGAGTTAAGGATTTGGTTGAAAGCAGTCAATTCGGCTGTGAAGAACATATCAAAAATTGTAAAGAAAAATTTGATTCGGAAAAATAACTTACATCAAACTTTCTAATATAAAATGATATGACATTATTGATACAAATTACAATAATAATATAGTCATCCTATGAAAAAAAATACATTTCATTCAAAGTATACGTGCAAATTATCACTTGGAGTTGCAAATGTAATTATTTGTAACTCAATATATCATCATCCAATTAATGATTAAGGAATCCCCAAACTATAGAATTTCCTAAATGTAAATTAATTATAAAAAAAAAATTCTTCAAAATAATTACTATATGTGAGAATCGGAATTATACAGTTACGAATACACTAAGCCCCGCAGATACATCACTATACAAATACACATCATAAAAAATGGCAAGGAACTTATCAAAAATCGTAACAATAGATATTTGATTCAAAAATAACTTACATCAAATGCTCTATAATTATAATAATAATAATAATAATAATAATAATAATAATATTAATATGTAATGTCCTTGGTAATATAATACAAATTACAATAATAATATGGTCTTCCTACGAGAAAAAATACAATTTATTCAAAGTCTACTTGCAACTTATTACAAATTTAATTATTTGTAATTCAAAATATCATCATCCCAATTAACTGCGGATACAATTAGCCCAATTCAAATCCAGCTTATCTAATTAAATCAATCTTATCCGCACCCGTAGAAACGGAATAATACAGCTAAAGTACACTGAACCCAATTCAAATACTACGTATCAAATTAATCCAATATCATCCGCACCGGTGGAAACGAATTAATACAGCTAAAAATACAGTCAGACTAATTTGTATCAATTAATCCAATCTCATCCGCACCCGTCCAAACGCACAGACACATCACTATATAAACACACATCATAATACTCTTACAGACACCAACAATTAAACACAAAAAACTATATTTCGTGAAAAAAGAGAGAAAAAAAAGTGTAAAAGAAATATAATAAAAAAAAAATGGCAAGGAAGAAAGTAGCACTATCATACATTAGAAACCAAGCTACTAGAAACGCTTCCCTAAGAAAAAGGAAGAGGGGGCTGATGAATAAGACGAGGGAAATCAGCATGCTATGTGGTGTAGATGCCTGTGCCGTGATCTTCACCCCGCACAATCCGGTCCCCGAGGTCTGGCCATCCCCGGAACGGGCTAGGGCTATCTTGACCAGTTACCTAGCAGTTCCGGAGATTGACAGATCTGATAAAGAACTGAACCCACTGAGCTTCATGCGGAAGCGCTTGAGAAAAACTCGCGAGAAGCTGGAGCGCGAGCGCGTGGAGAGAAAGCGGAGAGACTTGGCATGGTTTATGTACCGGTGCATCGCCGGGAGGGACAGCATGGACCGCTTGGATATGCGCGACCGGGCCGAGATGGACTGGGTCATTAACCATGCGATGAGGAATATAATAAGGACCACCAAGGAAAAGTTGGTCGTGAGGGATGGTCACGATGCGTCTACACTTGACGCAGTTATGATGGCTCTACCTCCTCTGCCTCCACCGGTGGCTCCGCCTCCTGCCGTGGTGGAGGAGACCATGGACGGCTCCCTCATGGGGCTTGGTTGGGATATTCCGGAGTGGGATCGGGAGTTTAATGATGATGAAATTTAATTTATGTATTTTTCTTGAATGGTTGTTTGTTTGTTTTTTTTCTTTCTTTTTTATAAGGAAGAATTCATTTACCGTTGATTCTTGTTGGTGTTCTTTCCGAGATTTTCATGTTTTTTTATAAATGTATACAGATAAATTAATATTATTAGTCAAAGATGTTTTGAGTTTGGATTATGATTAATATATAAAAAGATGTTTCAAATGCAAAAGGATAATTTTATGTGTTTAATACAACAAATCATGATACGGAAACAAAAGGAGACTTGAAATTAAGGCTACTATAAATTCTTAGCTTTCTCTAATAAATTCCTAAGAAAAATCCTTTTATATTATAACAAATATTTTATTTATAAAATAATATATTATTTTATATTTTATAAAAATATTTTTAGATGGAATTTAAATATAGGTGCGTACAACATAAAGTTTAAATATAACTTAAATATAGATTCAATGTATTTTGATGGAATTAAAAATAAAAAAAATTATAATATTTATATATAAATCCAACCCAAACTAGATGACAATTTATTAGGTGGAACGGGGTGCACCTTACTAGGTGCTCCTGTATTACGTAATGATATATGACAGTTATACGTGATAATATATTATAGTTATACGTGATGATATATGGTATTTATGCGTGATGATATGTGACAAAAAGAGTTTAGGGTTTACTTTTCCATTTTAGGGTTTATTTTTCTATTTTAGGGTTTATTTTTCTATTTTTAGGGTTTAATATTTCATTTTAAGGTTTAATTTTTTACTTTTTTATTTAATTTTCCATTTTAGAGTCCCGACAAAAATCTATCATTCTACCAGTTATATGTGATGATATGTGTTAGATATATGTGATGATATGTGTCAGTTATATGTGATGATATATGATAGAAATTTAGAATTTAGAGTTTAATATTCAATTTCATAATTTAGTTTTTCATTTTAGGGATTAATTTTCCATTTTTAGGGTTTAATTTTTTGTTTTATGTTTATTTTTTTCATTTTAGGATTTTAAATTTTAGATTTATAATTTCAATTATTTGTGATGATATGTATTGGTTATATGTGATGATATATGTACCAGTTATATGTGATGATATATATRAGTTATATACGATGATAAATTAAATTACAGGGTGCACCTGGGTCCATGGTATACCCTCTCAAACTAGATAAACGAACATTTTAATTYTATATTAGTAAATACTTCTTTATACAAAACACTATTTTAGCACTCATTTATTACACGCGATTCGTTACAATAAAAAAAATTAAAATATACAATATTCTTAACTCSTACATTGTACTAATGTCTAATTATCATTTATTAATTATTATTTATTTATTTTTAAATAGTTTTTTAGCTTAATGTTTAGATTAAATTCGTCAATAATTTATATACATACATATAAAAATTCAAAAGTTGTCATATTCTCAACCCGTGTCCAAAGCCTACGAATTAATTATTTTAATATTTAGATTATTTTTGTTAATAATTTTAGTTAGAAAAAACTACTCTTTTAATTAACTGTATATGTCCATATTCTAAAAAATATTCTCAATATTTTCCACTATCAGAACACTCCAATTAAATTGGCCAAATTATCAAAAAAATGTACGAAATTATTTTGATCAAGCCCAAACGCTGATGTGGCATGATTATTAATTTCATATTCTTTTTTCTCTATTTCTAAACATTAAATGAAATACAAAATAGTCATAGTTATCAATTAATATTATCTCATAAGATAAGTAATTCAGATTTTTTTAATTTTAATTATATATGACTTTTTTATATTTTATATCAGAAGAAAAAAAGAAAAAAAATTAAATTAGCCAATATATAATAAATTCAGATCTTTTTGTCGTGGTAATAGGTGGTTATTATTATTATTATATAATTTCATTTTTTTATGTTTAGATTGCATACCTTACGTATTTAGTTACATACTTATATTATTTAAAATAACTCTTGATTTACCTATATATAATATTTAAAGTCTCAAAAATAAAACTACTTTAACTTTTAATAATAAATACAACTTATTTAATTGTTCTCATAATAAAGTATTTTTTTAATTGGAATTATTTCATATGTAAATTATCTTTAAATTAAAGTAATTAATTTTAATATTTTCTACTAATTTTATATTATTTTATCTATATTTTTATATTAGGAGAATAAAATAAAAATATTAAATTAAATAAAAAAAATATTAAATTAAACAAATATAATTAAGAAAAAAGAATTTATTTGAAAACAGTCAATTCCACTACGAAGAACAAGTCAAAATTGTAAGTCTGATTCAAAGATAACTTACATTAAATGCTCTATATTAATATTATTATAATAATAATATGCAAGGAAGCTTAATGTCCTTGCTAATCAAAAATAATAAGATATTGTTGATACAAAACTATGATAATAATATGGTCTTACCAAAGAAAATACATTTCATTCAAAGTTTACGTGCAATTTATTACTTGAAATTATTTTTAATTTAAAATATAATCATCCCAATCAATGA
Source organism: Phtheirospermum japonicum (assembly GCA_014905375.1). NCBI lineage: Eukaryota > Viridiplantae > Streptophyta > Magnoliopsida > Lamiales > Orobanchaceae > Phtheirospermum > Phtheirospermum japonicum. The sequence goes on along the minus strand of BMAC01000821.1, from coordinate 287,493 downwards.
CTAAGAAATTATGTAATTATTCAAAATCCTGTGCTTATCCACATAATAAGTCATTTGATATAATAATCCAGACTATAGAATTAGTTAAACAATAGTTCATGAGAGAGAAAGTCTTAAAAATAATTATGTCATTTAATACAGCTACATCTAAGAATATTAGGCCCAATTCAAATACTTACATATCCAATTTAACCCACACAACACGGAAATATACAAGCTAAAAATATATTAAGCTCAATTCAAATTCTACATTGTAAATTCGTAGGATCTATGGTTATTTGAAATAAGTATTACTAAATTAATGTTAAATTCAGTGTTACAAAAAGTACCTATTATAAAAAGTGTTACAATTTAGTGTTACCATAGGTCAATTTTTTTTTTGAGTGTCTTATGAACATCCAAGATCTAAATTGTTTACGACCAATTATATATTTGTCCAATATATGAAAGATTAGTCATTGCTTCTTGAGCAAGTATAGTAACTCTAATGATTAAATATAGCCACACGGTTTAACCAAGAAATAAAGATTTATTATTATAGAAAAACTGAAACTCGTGGGTCATTAGCCATTACAATAAGTTGTTTCTGGTATGTCAATAAAGAAAGAAAAACAAGTTGTCTCGGTTTTTAAAAAATCTTTTGGAATGAAATGAGTTTCAAGTCTTTGCCCTGAAAAACAGTAGCATAATAAATTTCTGTCTTCTTGGAAATGCTGCCTTTTACATTGGTGGCGATCAGCAGACGGTAAGTCAAGCCGTCGGCTACTCGTACCCTTCCTCCAAGGATCCTCTCAAGTTCCAGTTTGGTTGCATTAGGCTGCTCGTTATGCGCTTCCACCGCGAATTTCGCGATCTTCACCACCGATGGGTCTGTCAGGTTCTTGATTGGCTGAAAACCAATAGTTCCCGGCGCCGGCGCCGCTGCGGAGGAGGCCGCTGCTTGGAATGAATACAAAGCAACCCAAATTGTGAGAATGGCCAATGGAAAAGAGAGAGATTTGAATGCCGCCATGTTTTTGTTTGAAAATCGTTAATGATGAATTGGTTATTGTTAAATTGTGTGGATGATGCTTTTTATAATGGTAATTTGGAAATTTCAAAATAATAACCAAGGAAATTAAGGATATGCTTTTTAATATGATACTCAAATTATAGTATTGTTATAGTAATAGCAATATTATGGAATTGATTGCAGAAAATTGAAATCAGCCTATTACGGAAATATGTAATTGGAAACATTCTCATTTACTTACTCCCATCACCACCAATTACTCTCATCACCACCTATTCCCATTTTTATCTATTTATTATTCTACTTATTCGCACTATGTATAATAATATTCCATTTTAAATAATATAATCAAAATGAACAAATTACTCCACTCAATTCTCATAAACATAAGTAATATCTAATATGGAATGTTTGACCAATTTGCAGTAAGATTTTTTAAATTATTATTATTAGTAGTAAAGTAATTTTTAATGTTCAACCAAATTACAGAAAAAACTTTTCAATTTTATTATTATTATTATTATTATTATTATTATTAAATTTTCTTGGTAGCAAACAGAAGTCGGCAGCTAAACTCACAACATTCTTATTTTATTTTTTCAACCCAAACAACAATTTTAATTTATATAATTTTATTATTAAAGAAATCAGCCATAAAAAATGGGGAGAGTATACCATGGACCCAAGTGCACCATGTAATTTAACTTATCATCGCATACAATTGACATATATCATCACACATAACTTGTACATATCATCACATATAACTGAAACATATCATCACAAGTAATTGAAGTTCTAAATTTAAGATTTAAAATCCTAAAATTAAAAAAAATAAACCTAAAATAAAGAATTAATCCCTAAAATAAAAAATTAGACCCTGAAATTGAATATTAAACTCCAAATTCTAAATTTCTATCATATATCATCACATAGAACTGACACATATCATCACATATAACTAACACATATCATCACATATAACTGGCAGAATGATAGATTTTTGTCGGGACCCTAAAATGAAAATTTAAATAAAAAAATAAAAAATTAAACCTTTAAATGAAATATTAAACCCTAAAAATGAAAAACTAAACTTTAAAATGTAAAATTAAACACTAAAATGAAAAATTAAACTTTAAACTCATAATTTTTGACACATATCATCACGTATAACTACCATATATCATCACATATAACTGTCATATATTATCACGTATAACTATCATATATCATCATCTAAACAGAGTGCACCTAGTAAGGTGCACCCAGGTCCACCTAATAAATTGCCTAAAAAAGGTGTTCTCTATATCAATCAATATATATATATATATATATATATAGAATTGGGTTCAAATGAGAACCCCGTTATTATATGTGAATCTAGGGACTAATCCTGGCCTTAGATCTAATATTGCACAGTGCAATTATATGTCCAGGTTCATTGTGCTTTTTACACAGTACTGTAGTGCTAAATTCAGTCCAATTTTTTTAAATTTAATTATATATATATATTTTTTACGTTTTAAAACATGCAATACGTATCTTAAATCGTAGATCTTGAGAATGTGATTAATTTGATATATATTTCATTCAAAACGAATAAAATTTGAAAAAGTTATGGTTTGTTGAAAATTTGAGTTTCATTTCAAAATTTTGAATTTGCAGTTTATAGACGAAATTTGCGATGCTTT
>BMAC01000821.1:250683-281980 GCA_014905375.1 Phtheirospermum japonicum | reverse complement strand
ATATATATATATATATAAGGTATATTAGATTTGATAAAATATATAACAAATTTATTCAAAATAAAATTATATTTTGCTAATAATAAAGAAAAATCAACATATTTCAAATAAGTTGAAAAAAAACAAAATTAAAAATATAGAGTATCTCCAAATGTGTAATATCATATTAGAATACAATTTGAGACCTATTTTAATAATCTCAAAATTGTCAAATGTATCATGCATCATCATCTTGTAACAACAAATTAGATAAATGTATGTTGCACCTTCAACTTAGGTAGCTAACCTGTGAAATGAGAAATCAAAAGTGATAAATATATATAGGGAAAATTTCATTTTTGGTACATTATGTTGGCCACTTTCCAGAAAAGGTACGTGATGTTGGCCAGCATCAAAGTACATCCAATAAGTTGGCAAATTCATCAAATATGGTACATTTTTATCACAAATGCTGACGTGGCAGGATTATTTAATTTCTTATCATTTTTCATTTAATTTTAAATATTAAATAGTAGGGAAAAGTCAATTTTACCCTTCTCATTTAATTTTTTTCCTTTATTTCTTTCTTCAATTTTTATTTATTTTTAAATTTTCCTCTCTTTTCATTTTTTCCTCTTCTTATTTCTTATTTATTTTTTCATAATATATGTAGTTAACTGATTTAATAAACTCATATTACAACTTATACACATCTTTTTTATTACATATGAAAAAGTAACAAATAGAATACGATTAATTTTTTTTCTCTATTGCAGCAAGTTCAGATCGTTAATCCTATTCTCAATGTCAAGCTCGTCGGCACCATGAATTTTCGCCGCCGCTTAGTCACCCTCACCGGCTTCCACCCACCGGATGAGCCAACGAGGTGAGGAAAATTAAGCCTGGGTCGCGAGCCCCGCAGCTTATAAGCCGCCTCATCGTAAGCCAGCGCCGCATCCTCCGGCGTCTCGTAAGTCCCCAGCCACCGCCTTGCGCCTTTCTGGATGGGATCACGGATCTCCGCCGCAAACTTCCCCCACGGCCGTCGCCGCACGTCACGGTACCTCCTCCACTCCTGCGGCGGCGCGACGTCAGCAGGCGTCGCCCCTCCTGGCGGCTAGCCCTAACCACAATTTACTGTGTTTGAAGCCTTGTGTATAGTTTTCACTCAGCAATCGGAATTTATTGCTGCTGGAAGGCAGACGGCGATGGCAACACTTCAAGAAGAGGCTGGTGCTCGAAGGTGGACAGCGAGCGGCAAGGCAGCCGAAAGCGGCGGCGCCTGAAATGTCGGGAAATCAAAACGAAGAAAAATCAAGGCGGTGGAAGAATAAAAAAGCGATAACCAACTTATCAGTCCAGACTGTGGGATTTGTGGCCTACCTCTTGGATGGCCCATAGCTCAAGGCGGCGGCTGGCGCCGATCCAACTCCAGTGCCCAAAATGAGGAGAGATTAAGCTTGAATTAGGGTTAGGGTTAGAAAATTGGTCATCTAGAAAATCGGAATCATTCAGGAGATAACTTTGTATTGAATCGAGGAGGATTAATTCAGGAATGGAGATTGTTTTTGAATGAATTTTCTGATTAATTTTTTTTATTCTTTTATTTGTAGCAAAATTGGTTCCCAATTAGTTTTTCTTTTTCAAATAAGATGAAATTAATTCTGAGTCCACATGTTTTTCTTAAATTAAATTTCTTAATAAACGTTCTATGATCTGCTGCAATAGAGAAAAAAAAATTAATCGTATTCTATTTGTTACTTTTTCATATGTAATAAAAAAGATGTGTATAAGTTGTAATATGAGTTTATTAAATCAGTTAACTACATATATTATGAAAAAATAAATAAGAAATAAGAAGGCGAAAAAATGAAAAGAGAAAAAAATTTCAAAATAAATGAAAATTGAAAAAAGAAATAAAGGGAAAAAAATTAAATGAGAAGGGTAAAATTGACTTTTCCCTACCATTTAATATTTAAAATTAAATAGAAAATGATAAGAAATTAAATAATCCTGCCACGTCAGCATTTGTGATAAAAATGTACCATATTTGATGAATTTGCCAACTTAGTGAATGTACTTTGATGCTGGTCAACATTACGTACCTTTTCTGAAAAGTGGCCAACATAATGTACCAAAAATGAAAATTTTCCAATATATATATATAGGGGTTGGTTCAAATGAGAATCATGTTCTTATATGCGAACCTGCGAACTAGTGCTTTTATTATATATCAGCAGTGCTTTTATTATACAATCACAATACTTTATTAATATTTCAGTTATATACACCAGTAGTGCTTTTATTATACAATTCTAATGCTTTTAATTAAATAAGGAACTAATGCTTTTATTATATAATCACAATTCTTTATTAATATTTCAGTTATATACACCAGTAGTACTTTTTGCAAACGAAGTTCAAAACCGAATTAATTCTCCAAGGAAGTAACGCATGTGAATTAGTACTCATCCCACGAATGACRGTAACACCATCGGATCCTAGGTTGCCGCTTAAGTTTCAATGAAGGCAATTTCCGAATATTTTGTTGTATGCAATGACAATTAATAAAAGTCAAGGCCAATCTCTATCACACGTTGGACTTTTCTTGAAAAAACCTGTGTTCAGTCATGGTCAACTGTATGTGGCAATATCAAGGGTGACCAACCGAAAAGGTTTAAAAATCTTGATTTGCGATGAGGAAAATAGACATAGAAAAAAAACTACGAATGTTGTGTATAAGAAAGTATTTCATAATTTGTAAATTATAAATTTCTGATTAATAATAGTTTTGATAACCATGTTCTATATAATGTTTAATTCTACAATTTTTTAAATTTATTATTTTAATCTTTATCTTATTCTACTTTTGTTTAGATTAGTATAACCACTTATTTATTATATTATCAATATTAAAATAATATTAAATATTTTATAAATTAAACCTTAAAATTATTCCCCCGTGCTTCCCACGGGTGTAATACTAGTTTGATATAATAATCTAGACTATAGAATTAGTTACACAATTAGTTCATGAGTGTAAATTAATTATGAAAGAAAAAGTCTTAAAAATAATTACTGTCATTTAACACAGCTACATCTAAGAATATTAGGCCCAATTCAAATACCTACATATCCAAATATCCAATTTCACCCGCACAACACGGAATAATACAGCTAAAGATATATTAAGCTCAATTCAAATTATACATTGTAAATTCGTAGGATCTATGGCTATTTGAAATAAGTATTACTAAATTAATATTAAATTCAGTATTACAACACCTGAACTAACGTCAAATGATTTCAGAATTATAAATAACAAAATAAGATAGATGTTAAGACACCTATATTAACATCAAACAGTTTATATAACCAAAAGCACTGGAATAATAAAAACACTTTGAACACAACAATTTAAATTTCGTTCACAAGCAAACGTACTTGTGAACTTTGGTATTCAAACCCGAAAACTATATTACTTTTGAATCATTCAAGATCAAATACAAATACAAGGTAATATATGAAAAAGACTAGTATCAACACTTGATACTAAAATACTTGTGGCAATGTTTGTGATGATCTTCTTCGTTGGTTATGCAACTTCGAAGATGTGCTTGTTTTGTTGCCTCAAGTCCTTCACTTGCTTGTGTTCTTCTTGCTTCGTCCGTGCTGCGTCTCTTGTCAAAAGCCGTATCAAAAGTCACGTCTTCTCTTGGCTCTTCTTGTCATAAATAGACAAGACTCCTATACTTGGTATACAAGTTTTAAACATAAATTAGGAAACCATATAAAGTCCTAGACTACATCTAAGAAACAAATCTAGAGTCCTAATTTATTTTGAGCCCAAAAAAAGCAAACAACTAAAAAAGAAAAAGTTGTCGAGAATAAAATTCTCAATATACATAACTAATCAATCCAATCTCATCCGCACCAGTCGAAATGCACATACACACCAACCATATAAACACACGCCATAATACTTTTACAGCCACAAAAAATTAAACACGAGAATTTTATTTCGTGAAAAAAGAATAAAAAAAGTAAAAAAGAAATATAGTCAACAAAAAATAGCAAGGAAGAAAGTAGCCTTAGCATACACCAGAAACGAAACCATTAGAAAAGTATATAGTCATCGTGTGTGTGCTAGTAACACCGTTGTTGGTAACACCGGAACCATCACCAGAAGTAACACCAGCTCGAGTGGGTGCCCGCCATGGGAGATCGACAACCAGTCTGCCTTTCCGCTAAACACATCATCAGCACTAGGCCTAAAACCCTGACTCTCAAGCAAACTGAAGATGAGAGACGGAAGACAAAGAGAAGAGACAGCCTTGGTCGTAGCCAACCAAGTAACCACATCAAACACGTGCTGGCCAAAACTAAACTTTATTACCCGGACAAGCTTGTACAAGAACTGTGTCTAATAACTTTCATTCTCGGCTCGAGTAGAAAAAAGTGCTTTTCGTGCTTTCTGATCCGGGACCTAGCCCACCCCGTCTCCATCCAAACAGTGTCAAAAATTAAAAATTGGTAAACTCATATGGATTTTATTTAGTAAAAAGAAAAAAAATCTCCTGGCTGATGCAACGGAGAATATGAATATACGCGAGTACCTGTTCTTGGCGTTGAGAATGCAGAAGCAAAATACCGGCAAGACAGAAAGTAGGAAAACCCCTAAGTTTTTCTCATAAAGATTCCCCCTAAAAATAACAATGGAAGTCCTATAAATAGCTAGCGGACGTAAAATAATTAAAGGGCCATAAACAATGGGCTACACCAAAAGAGACTAAAATAAAATCTAACCAACAATAAAGAAAACGATGCAAAAATAAAGAATGAACCAAACAACTATTCAATTTTCACCATGCATTAGTGTCGTAGCTTCGTCTCCATCATTCTCGCCGTCTTTGAAACGATTCGCCCTCGAATTGACAACAGCTTCGTCTTCAGAAGAGTTGTCTCCATAGAACGGGACAAAGTGTTTGACATTAAACACATCAGAAGTGCGGATGTGACTAGGAAGACGCACGCTATACGCATTGGAATTAATTACCTCGACCACCTCGCCGGGACCAACTTTTCGAGCCGCAAGCTTATTGTATTCATGCGCAGGGAATCTGTCTTTAGTCAAAATAACCCATGCAAAATCACCAACAGCAAAATTTACCTCACGCCGACGGGTATCCGTCGCTCGTTTATACTTCATATTGGCAGCCTCAAGGTTTGATTGGGCAGTGGCATGGATCCGTTGAAGATCTGCTAACATGTCACCAGCCTGGCCATCCCCAGAAGGCAAAGCTATGCGAGGTGTAAAGTCCACAGCCGTGCGAGGAATGAATCCATAAACCATCTGAAATGGGCAATAACCCAAACTCCGATTAATAGCAATATTATGGTCGAACTTAGCTGCACTGGATTTTTGGTCCCATGATTTGTCGCCAACGAGACACTGTAACATATTCCCCAAAGAGCGGTTGACAACTTCAGTTTGGTCGTCGGTTTGTGGGTGATATGCACTACTAAACTCCAGAGAGGTATTAGCCATACGCCACAACGATCGCCAAAAATGACTAAGAAATCTTGTATCGCGATCAGAGACAATTGAAGAAGGGAGCCCATGTAGGCGTAAAATATCCCGAAAGAATAAGCTGGCAACATTAATGACATCAGTCGTGCGTTTACACGGGATAGAATGAACCATATTGGAGAACCTATCCACGACCACAAATATCGAGTCATTTCCATGTTGGGTACGAGATAAACCCAAGATAAAATCCATACTAATTTCTAACCATGGACGGGAAGGCACAAGTAAAGGTCGATATAACCCGGCATTAGTAGCAACGCCCTTAGACAACTGACAAATCCGACAATGCGCCACATAACGGGAGACTTCCTTATGCGCAGAAGGCCAAAAAAAAGCCTCAACAACAGCTCAGTGGTGCGATCTCGCCCCACATGACCATGGCCATGAACATTCGCAATAAGTTTGAGGCGTAAACTGCAACTTGGAACACAATGTTGGTTATTTTTAAAAAGGAAACCCTCAACCAAAGAAAAACCCGAAGTGGTATCATGCGGCAATCTGTCGAGGACCAAACTGAAAAAAGGATCGAGTAAAGTTCACGAAAACTCTAGAACCTAACAACATTAATATGGAGTTCAGCGAGCAGACAGGACCGACAACTCAAAGCATTGGCGACATGATTGGAGAGCCCGAATTGATGGCGAACGACGAAAGTAAATTTCTGTAAAAAGGAGGACCATTTAGCATGTCTGGCAGAGAGGGTAGCTTGTGTCGAAAAATGCTTCAAAGCCTCATGATCCGTATACAAGAGGAACTCACAATGAAACAAATAATGACGCCAATGCTGTACGGCGCGAACAACAGCATAAAACTCTAAATCATATGTGTTATATCGAGTGTGGGCTCCCATAAGTTTTTCACTGAAGTATGCAATGGGGCGAGAGTCCTGACTGAGAACAGCTTCGATGCCGACTTTCGAGGCATCGCAATGAAGCTCGAATGGGGATGTGAAGTCCGGCAGCATTAAAATTGGGGCATGAGTTAATTTGTGTTTGATAGTCCGAAAGGCAGTTTCGACGGCTGGGCTCCAACAAAAATCGTTGCCCTGCATAGTGTCAGTGATTGGCGTCATAATGGTGCTAAAATGCGGAATAAAGCGACGATAAAATGATGCCAACCCATGGAAACTCCTAGCGGTCGTCATAGAGACAGGAGTCGGCCAATCGCGGATAGTGGCTATTTTAGCATCGTCCACCTGTATACCTTTCGAAGATATGCGACACCCAAGAAAGATGACCGAAGGAACACAAAAAGCACACTTGGATGGAGTTGCGTAAAACCGCTGAGTACGAAGAATAAGAAATACCTCCCGAATGTGTGCAAGATGATCAGAATCAGATTTGTTGTAAATAAGTATATCGTCGAAATAAACGACGACACATGAACCGATCAAAGGACGTAAGGCCTGATTCATGACATGCATAAAAGTGTTGGGCGCGTTCAATAAACTAAAGGGCAAGACTAACCATTCAAATAAACACTCACGTGTTTTAAAGGCAGTCTTCCACTCATCACCAGGGCGAATGCGGATTTGGTGATAACCGCTTTTCAGATCAAGCTTAGTAAATATCGTGGTGCTGCTAAGTTGATCCAACAGATCATCGAGCCGAGGGATGGGAAACCGATACCATACTGTAATTTTATTTATGGCGCGACTGTCAACACACATGCGCCAATCGCCAGTCTTCTTTGGAATAAGAAGTGCGGGTACTGCACAAGGGCTTAAGCTCTCGCGAATAAAACCTTTGCTAAGTAATTATTCGACTTGGCGACGGAGCTCTTCATGTTCTTGGGGGCTCATCCGATAATGCGGTTGATTCGAAAGCGGTGCACCAGGAATAAGGTTGATTTGATGTTGTATGCCCCGCAATGGCAGGAGGTTAGAATGAAGATCCGATGGAAACACGTTGGAAAATTCCTCTAACAAAGAGGACACTGCTGGTGAAATAGCCAAAACAGCATTGATGTCGTGGGCCAATAGTAATATAGTAAATAATGCTACGGACATTTCATGCATAAAGTCTTTACGAGAGAGGAGGGTGACCTGAGCAGTGGGTGGTGGAGGTGGCGTGACAAGGAGTGATGGCAAGAGTGTAATTTTGAGATTTGCAAAGGTAAAACTATATGTATTGCGTCTGCCCTCATGAGTGACGTTGCGATTGAATTGCCAAGGACGTCCCAAAAACAAATGACATGCGTTCATTGGGACGATGTCACACCAAACGAAATCCACATAGTTAGCACCAATCGAAAAATTAACAAGCACGCGGCGATCCACACTAATAGAATTGCCCCGTTCCAACCAAGAGAGATTATACGGGCGGGAATGGAGTTCAGATGCAAGAGAAAGCTTAAGGACAACATCTGCAGTGATGACGTTCTCACATGCGCCAGACTCAATAATGAAACGACAAATCTTGCCATCAATAGTGCACGTAGATTCAAATAAAGCATGACGTTGATGATCATCAGCCGACTGTTTCGGGGCGAGGCAGGCGCGACACAAGATTAAAGCAGTGCGTGTGTCACCATCAAGAATCTCCTCTTGAGGGTGGTCAACATCATAGATGGGAGGAGCATCAGGCATCGTACCAGCGGGGTCATCCAATAACAAACCACATGTACCTTTGTTCTTGGGGCAATTAGCCATACGTGCCCGGCTCATTGCGGCTAAAGCACCTAGGTGGCCGAGTTGTAGATTTGTTTTCTACAGATAGTGTGGCAGCAGGAAGGCCTGAAGATGGAGTAGGTCGTGTGGGAGGAGCAGTGTCAGCCTGTCGGGGAATAAAGGTGGAGGATGGACGCCGTTGTAATTGTCGTTCATAAGTGATTGCTCGTTGATGTGCTTCCGACACAGATTCTGGGGCGAGCAGATTCAATATGTCCTGAAATTAAGGGCGAAGGCCCTGGTATAACGAGATAAGACCAAATAAGGTGTGATCTGGCTACTCATATAACTCCAAATGCGACGAGAGCCAATAAAAATCGTCAGTGTAATCATTCACAGAACGCTGTCCTTGACGGAGATTCTGAAATTTGGTATATAGTAATCAACCATAATTGTAGGGTAAGAATTCCGAGCACATTTTTGAATCGGTCCCACGAAACAAGGGGATGACATCCCTGATGGGCGCGCAAATTCTTCTGTTGACGCCACCAAGAGGCAGCGCGCCCCCGAAAATGTGTGGCGACAAGAGAAACTCGACGACCAGTGGGTACGTTGCGATAGTCCAACAATTCTTCGATTGTGAGTAGTCAATCGACAAAATCCTCAGGTTCCAAACCACCCTCGAACTCCGAAAAATCCAGGTGGATACCCTTCTCCCAATTACAATTTTCATCCGCAGGTCGATGATCACGAACCCCAGGGGAGCAAATGGGTTGTCAATCATGTTCTCATCATCCGAAGAATCATCAGCAGCCATGATGTCATTGGGCTGATTGAGATTGCGCGGGGGAGCCTGATGGACGGGCCGGGCAGTGCCGGGCAACGGCAGGATCGATCGGAGGTATTGTAGCAGTTGCTTGGGCAGTAAGCAATTGCAGAATTTGGTTCATCTYGGCGGCTAAGGCATCAATACTGGCGGTAAGATTTCCATCACGATTTTGATCACGACGCGGTGGCATAATTYTTGGAATTCGTATAGACAAACACCATGCTCGTGCAGCGAAAGTTTAAAATTTTTGTAAATCCTACAGATCCATCCTCTGAACGAATATATTTAAACGATAAATAACAAGATAAAAGTATGAAACCCTTACAGTAAATTCAGGTACGAGTTCAATACTAAGGTATCCACGCGATTAATTATTGGACTACAAGATCCAACTCCAGTGTATTGCTATCGTGAAGAAAGTTAGAAAATCTCACGAAAACTCAAGAATTCCCAATCTCAGAATTAGGATTTATGTTTTCTAAAAACTCTCTTGTTTTTCATTGTTTACAAATTATGACTTTATGTTATATTTATACTAGGTACATAAGAGAACCCTAATCCTAAAAAGGGTTGGACTGTCCAAGACATGGGCCCAAAATAATTTTAGCCCAAGTACTTTTATTAATATAATATAGATAATTAAATCCAAATCCAATTCAATTTAATTAAATAATTTCTATCAAATAGAGATTAATATCATAATTATTAACAATTAAATATTACAATTCTAAATTGAATATTTAATACTTTCTTGATACACTCTTAAATCGAAAAACTAATCGCATATAGTGTGACCCTATAGGCCTTTATATATGACATCAATCCAATGATGATCCAAACAAAACTTCTAGATGGCTTAGTTGGACGAATTCAATATATAAAGAACATTCACTTGAACTCAGCGAATTATAACCTTTATACAAAACTTTGGTGAAATTCCTTTCATTCCGAATCACTCGAGTAAGCTTAGGATTTATCCAAGTGTCTATCTCAATGAATTAATCAATTTATCTCATCTTTATTAGTCGACAACTAGACAATACTTCAATTACTATATTGAATATGTCTCTTGCATTGGTCAATGACTTTAGTCGGCCTAATATAGAGATTATGAGTGATCTCTCTCGAGATTCCAATAGAGGAATGAATTCTTTCTTGGCTCAACTACCACCTTCATTTACATCATTATGCACCCAACACAAGCCGTATCTACCCCGAAAGGAGTGCAAGCATTGGTCATGGTCAAAGTACATCACTCAGTAAACAAGATGCGTATTGACCTCAAGTCAAAGGATTATCACACGCTTTATACACTGATAAGTTTATAGACATACAATAAATAACTTATCAGTAGGGCTTACCAATACTCTCCAAAGTATCCATGTGTCCATCACGAATAACTATTATTCGCATTCGTGAGACTTACTCCATTCTCTAAAATGTGAAGCAGACCACATGCCGACATATATTATATTATCAATATCTCAATCTTAATAATCATTAGTCGTGGCTATTTTAAGAGTAATATTTTATCAATGACATCTCACCATATCAATGACAATATTAACTCTACGGGAACATTTATATGAATAATCACAGACAATCAAAATAATAATATAATAAATGCAATGACATATATTACGATATAGGGGTGAGTTCAAATGGAACCATGTCATTATATGCGAACCTGCGAACCGGTGCTTTGATTATATACCGGCAGTGCTTTTATTATACAATCATAGTGTTTTATTAATATTTTCAGTTATATACACCAATAGTGCTTTTATTATACAATACTAATACTTTTAATTAAATAAGAAAATATACAAAAAATCTGATCCATCCATTTAATTAGATATAAGGCCCATAATTGACCCTAGGTTCACATATAGGAACATGTTTCTCATTTGAACCTAATCCTTACGATATATATAATAATTGTGATCAAATATAATGTCTTTAAATCTGATTGTGTTTAGGACATTAATACTTTCAATAATCGGAGCGTGCATGGCAACTGGATACCAATTGATGCAGCGGAGCATATGAATATACGCGAGTACCTGTTCTTGGCATTGAGAGTGCAGAAGCAAAATACCGGCAAGACAGAAAATAGTGAAAATTCTAAGTTTTTCTCATAAAATTTTCCGCTAAAATAACAACGGAATTCCTATAAATAGTTTGCGGACGTAAAATAATTAAAAGGCAGTAAACAATGGGCTAAACTAAAAGTGACTAAAATGAAATCTAACCAACAATAAAAAAATAATATAAAAATAAAGAATAAATTAAATAACTATTCAATTTTCAACATGCATTAACATCGCAGCTTCGTCTCCATCACTGGCCGAGCCTCCTTTCTTGCCAAATAGTGTTAGAAATAGTTGATTTATATGTCTTTTTTTTTTTTTTTTTGAAAAGATCCTCCAGCTCAGTTCCGTATCTATCAAAACAGTGTTAAAATAAGAAAAACAATAATTATAGACTTACTCGATTAAAAAAAACACAAAAAACTCACTCGGTTCAGCCTACGCTTTCGTCCTAACTCCGCCACAGTTGCTAAACCCGCGCAGCTATATGTGTGTGCTCGAAAGAGGCGCATCAAATAATATTATAATATGTCTTTGGATCAATGAAAGGGCCATCGAAGATGATCTTGATTGAACTATAAAAAATTGCAAATAACGGCAAAATGTTCGATGATTATGTTATGTTAGAGTATTTGCAACCATATATGTTTAATTTTGAGTAATTTTAGTTAGTCAAAGAGTTCAATTAATCAGCTTATTTTTTAGTTCTCAATTCAGTCATGACTTTTTTTAATTTATTTTAGCTAATTTGTATTTTTTTTATTTGGAAATTTAAAGTCAATTAAAAAAAGTTTTGTAATACAGTTTGAATAAATATTTTAAAAGCTAGCTTTTGTAAACCCTAACTGAAGCTATTTTTGGTTTATTTCTTTTTTTTTTTAACTACATGGTCAAAGTCGAAAAAAAATGTGAGATTTTAGCTCTTATTGTTAAGGAGTATATTTTAGTTGGATTTTAGCAATCCTCCCAGACTATATAGCATATTATTGGACATCTTTTTTGAATTGTCATGAACTAGGTTGCACTGACACGAGATACGTTTAAGAATCGAATAAAATAACATAAATAGAGGACACAATAAAAAAAATTATACTTTAAAGTGTCTATGCATGATAAATCTTGATCATTTCTCATAGATATATCCTTAAATATTCGTTTTGAATTACTCAAAATGAAACTAAAAAATATAGTCGATTTGAATATAAATTGATACACCAAACATATATATTAGGATACAAAGAAATATTCGTGCTAATAGAAATCGACGACATATTCCATTTCATTTTCTTAGTATTTTGTATATAAGGTGGTTTTCTCATGAACAACTAGGATGTAAATGAGATGAGGGGAACATACTGATCAAGATTTAATAGTTATATTTGAGTTTGTTTGAAATTTTGTTCAAGTTAGCATTGATGGAGTCGAATTCGAATCGAAATCGAGTAGTTTGATATTTTTTTTACATATGCAATGTTTTTCTACTTATCGACCATGAGCCGAGCCGAGCTTTTAATTTTTATAAGTTTGCTTGAAAATCTTGACAAACTGAACTTGTTCTAACTTTTAACGAACGAACTCGAATTGAATATTGAATAACCTCCTTTTGATTTTCAGTCCTAAGAACAACACATCTAATTATAAAATCCTGATCAACCGCAAAAGGGCCGTTTTCTGGAAACCCGTGAAAGGCCGATATGAATATTTCGTTTCAACAACTAAACACACCGTACGAAATTCTAAAATTAGTTAAAAACGAATTTAATTGCTATAGATAATAAAACTATATAATGCAGAAAAAGGAAAATGCACACATAGATAGCCTATATATATATATTACTTGTGATCACTGTTGCCCTTCTTCTTCAACAAGCTTCCAATCTCCCAAAAACAACTCATTCAGCATTCTTTCGTTCTTCTCATTTTTCGCCTTCAGAACCTCAATTTGCATCTTGTAGTTATCATTCGCTTCTCCTGCTTGCGATGAAACTTGACGTAAAGTTGAAGTTAGATTTTCCAACTCATCGACGAGCTTGTTTTTCTCTTCTTTCATAATAATTTCAAGCTCATCAATTTGCATCTTGTATTTTTTGTTCTCCAATCGAGTAGAAAAGAGAGCTTCTTTCGCTTCTCTTGCTTCCGACGAAACCTCCTGAAAATCCGAACTTAATTTCTCCAACGCCTTATTGCTTTTCTTGACTTCATCTCTAGAAGCTTCCAATTTATCGTTGAACTTGCTCCTCTCTTCTTTCATAGTCATTGCAAGCTTGTCATAAAGCAGCTTGTAGCTTTCATTCTCCGCCCGAGTAGAAAAAAGTGCTTTTTTCGCGCGCCTTGCTTTTCTTGCTGATTTCCTCGAAGCCTTCTTGTGTTTCTCTTCTTCATCTCTAGAAGCTTCCAACTCATCGACGAGCTTGCTTTGCTCTTCTTTCATAATTTCAAGCTCATCTTTGAGATCCTCGATTTGCATCTTGTAGCTTTCATTCTCATCTCTAGAAGCTTCCAACACATCAACGAGCTTGCTTTTCTCTTCTCTAATAATTTCAAGCTCATCACTAATCTCTTTGCACTTCGCTTCGTGATCCTCGATTTGCATCTTGTAGCTTTCTTTCTCATCTCTAGAAGCATCCAACTCCTCAACGAGCTTGCTTTCCTCTTCTATACTAATATCAAGCTCATCACTAATCACTTTGTACTTTGCTTCGAGATCCTCGATTTGCATCTTGTACCTTTCTTTCTCGTCTCTAGAAGCTTCCAATTCATCGACGAGCTCACTTTTCTCTTCTATAACAATTTCAAGATCATCACTGATTTCTTTGTACTTCGCTTCGAGATCCTCGATTTGCATCTTGTAGCTTTCTTTCTCGTCTCTAGAAGCTTCCAACTCATCGACGAGCTTACTTTTCTCTTCTATAATAATTTCAAGCTCATCATTTATCTCTTTGTACTTCGCTCCGAGATCCTCGATTTGCGTCTTGTAGCTTTCATTCTCGTATCTAGAAGCTTCCAACTCATCGACGAGCTCGCTTTGCCCTTCTTTCATAATTTCAATCTCATCATAAATCTCTTCGTTCTTCGCTTCGAGATCCTCAATTTGCATCATGTAACTTTCATTCTCGTCTCTAGAAGCTTCCAACTCATCGACGAGCTTGCTTTTCTTTTGTTTTATTTTTTTGAGTTTATTCGCTTGGCGATTTTCACATTCCTTTAAATCCGATTTCAGCCTTTCGCCAATTTGTCCCCACGCGTCGTCAAAGCTCGCTTTGAGCATCGCAAACTCTTCAAATTCGTCACTAGAAGCTTCCGACTCAGTATTTTCCATTTCTCTTGTAATCTGAAGCTCAAACAAATTACAATCCGCTTGACGATATTCTTCTTCAGCGAGCTCGAGTTTGTATTCCCAATAGTCAACGTCCTTTTTAAGGGTCGAGATCTCGCGCTCTGTATCATGCAACAAATGGGCATCTTTTTCCGAGATATCATCATCATCTTCTTCTTTTTCAGAAGATATCAGAATATGATTCGCTAGCTTTTGCTTTGCCTTTGCAAGGGCCTGTTTGGCTGATAAAAGGAAAAACGAAATCCAGGCGCGCTCGTGCTCCACCTGTTCGAGCTCCTCTTTGAGAGCTTTTACCTTCTGCTTAACTGTAAAAGAAGCGGACCTGTATGACAACAAAACTATTAATTAGTATTAATTGAGGCATAAGATGTAATATTTGACTAATATGGTTTTAGACCTCTTTTAGTAGTTTTTTTTTTTTTTTTTAAAAGATATTGAAACAAAAACAAAAAAGAGGAAACTAGGACAGAATTGCATAAGTGAAGATTGAGTCATCATATAGCAGAAGAGCAGATATAAACCCTCAAAATAATTCTATAGGTTTTTTTCGGATATAAACCCTAAATTGAATAAGATTGAAAACCCCAAATAAACTGGTATTGGTCATCAGAGCAAGAATATCTAAGTTGATTATGAGATGGCAATCGTAATAAATATACCTGATCATGAATTCGAAAGAGCACGTATAAATTATTATATCAAAAACAAAAAAGACCAACTTTCAAAAGAAATATAGTGTATGCATCTTTGGCCTTCAATGAATGAAAGATTAGGTTTTTACTATAATTTGAAGGAAATAGATATAAACCCCAAAATAATGACTAATATAATACTAGGGCTTTGGGATATAAGATTACTAATACAAGGGCCAAAAACAAGCAATAATTGAAAACTCCACAAAAACCGCTAGTCATAATAAACATATCTGATCAGAATTCAAAAGATCATATAGAAATTTATTATTAGAAAAACATAGTGTTCTACTTACTTGGATTTCTCAGACATGATTAAGCAACTAAAGCGAGTATCTTTTGCAGTCAAGACGATGTCTTTTCAATGGAAGATTGGAATTTTGTTATAACGCTGAGAGACATTGTAGGCAGGGATTTATAGGGTGGGTCTCCAAAATAATTAAGCAACCGACTCAAGAAAAAAAGGAGATATTATTAAAGGTAAATTCTATATTTATTGGATTTAGTTTAAATTGACATAGGGATATGCATGGAAGATTACACTATTATCTTCTACTTTGGAGCATGTGGGGAGTTTTGTTTTTTTTTTAATTGGGATATATAGAAATTTAATTCAGAATTTATAATGCGTATATGGGAAGAAGATTTTTTTAGCAAAGTAATCTAAGATACTGAAATCTTTTCCAGGAAAACTAATTTAATATTATCTTTTAATTGTATTTTAATTAAAAAATTTTTTTATTAATATTCTTATTTCTTTCAAGTTTAGGGTATTTTGCTATATTTTACAATTAATTTCATAACTCCCGGATAATAATAATTAAAAACTCTTTAATAATGCAATTCATAACTCTCGGGTAGGAGTGTCAATCGTGTCGTGTTTCGTGTTCGCGGGCCGTATTCAGTCACAGATATTACACGGTTGACACGAACACGACACAAATAATTATTCGTGTCAAAATACACGACACGAACACGAACCTGTTTATTACACGGGTAACCCGACACGACGAAAAACATATATAAGAAAAAAAATTCCAATAGCTACTTGGTAAAAAAATATTAAAAAATAATAATAGCATGAAAATAACACGATCTTTGTATTATTTTGTTCGAAAGAAGTTCGAGCACCAAATCAAATTACATACCGAACTAGAAATCAAAATTAATCTTATTTACAATAGATAGTTTATTAAATTACTATTATACCATTAAATTTAAATGTGTTAAATAGGTCAATCGGTTTGACACGCAGATCAACCCGACCTGACCTATTTGTTTCGCGTGTTATTCGTGTCCGACACGAATAACACGCGAACCCGCGAAGGGTCATACTTGTACATGCTAAATTCGTGTTCGCTTCGTGTCGGGTTATCGTGTCGTGTCGAAAATTGCCACCCATACTCCCGGGTAATAATACTTAAAAACTTTTTATTGTGAAAATCAGTCTTACTAAATAATGCATTTCATAACTCTCGGGTAATAATACTTGAAAATTATTTATTGTGAAAACCAGTCTGATTAAATAAATCTTAGATCTGTGTATAAAGATTATTTATTGTGAACAATAATCTTCTTGTAAATAGAAAAAACAATGTTATGATTTGTTTGTATCATTTTCAATATTATTTCCTTTAATATTTTTAATGAGTGTTACTCTTTTAAATTCCACTATTACCATAAATTTATTTTGTATCTTTAAATGAGTAGGGATAAGTTGGAAAAATGGGTAAAAAATTTTGAAATGACAATTAAATTGAAACAAAATTTAACTTCTAAAATGACACTTATATGAACCGGAGGGAGTATATTTATGGACTTATAGGTTTAGTTGGATATTTGTGGAATTTTATAGGTGTAGTTTAAGATATTTGTGGAATTTTATATAATGAAGTTAAAAAAATAATAAACGTAATAATCCCAAAAAATACTTTATTTTCTTATAATCTTAGTCCTAATAATATAATTAATAAAACAACCTGAAATAAAATAACCTAATCCTAATAATATGAAGAAAAAAAAAGAAACATAATCTAATAATATACTAATTACCTTATCATATTATAATAACCACAGTAATATAATTAATAAAACAATATTTCCTTATAATCTTACTCCTAATAATATAATTAATAAAATAACCTAAATAAAAGCCTAATAATATGAAATTTAAAAAAAAAATAAACGTAATAATCTTAAAAATATACTTTATTTCCTTATAATCTTAAACCTAATAATATAATTAATAAAATAACTTAAAATAAAAGCCTAATAATATGAAGTTTAAAAAAATAATTAAACGTAATCTAGTAGTATAGTAATTACTTATCGTAATATAATAATCCCAATAATATAATTAATTAAACAACCTATAATAATTTCCTAATAATATGAAATTAAAAAAATAAGAAACATAATCTAATATATAATAATTACATTATTATATTATAATAACCCCAATTATATAATTAGTAAAACAACCTAAAATAAATAGCCTGATAATATGAATTTAAAAATATAAGAAACGTCATAATCTTAAAAACATACTTAGTCTCCTTAATATCTTAGTCCTAATAATAAAATTAATAAAACAACCTAAAATAAATTACCTAATAATATAAAATTAAATAAATAAGAAACCTAATAATTCTACGACTACAAGAAATATATTTAATTTTCTTATAATCATAATCCTAATAATACATATCCTAATTTCACACGCCCTTAATATCTTAATTTCATACGTTTTAAACCACTCCTATAAGTACATGAGTTTTTCGTATCTATTTAATAACCCATGGCGAGTAATCCGTCTTTTGGAGTTTCTCAAATTACTACGGGGAAGGAAACTTGGAAAATTAAGGTATGATCCGCAAAACAATCCTGAAGGCAAGAAAACCATTGAACTCATAATAATGGATGATGAGGTAATTTTAATTTTGTTATTTGAATTTATCGATTTGTTTTCCTTTCTTTTTTTCTGAATTGAAGGTTTGATGTATATATAAGCTACATTACAATTCTATTTTCCTCGGTTTGATGTATATATAAGTTGTAGTACAATTTTGTTTTCTTTTTTTTTTAATTGAATAATCAAAAACTTTTGTCTGTAAATACTGTGTGTGATTTTGTGATGAAAGTTTTGAATTCTCGAATTTTTATGTGATCTTATTCTGAACTATTTTGTGAGTTTTTGATTGTATATTTATATAATCTGTGAGTGACTACTAGGGCTAAGCACGGGAGTTAAAAATACCCGAATCCTACCGAATTACGAATCGAACAGTACCGAAAAAAAAAATAGCTTTGTTGACCACTGACCAATCTCCGAACCGAACCGTCCCGAATTTTTTTTACGGGACGGATCTGGAGATTTTTTAATCCCCTTAAAACTCTGTACCGAAACGAGAACCGATTTATAATTGTATTAAATTAGTTATAAATCTCATTAGATTCGATAGTTAATAAGTAAAATACTATTTTTTTTAATTTTGTATCTTAATTAATCATCAACTAACAAATAAAAGTTAAAATTCGTAATAATCTAGCAATTTTAATTTACGATTATAATTTGGGCGTAAAACGTAGATTTATCCGAAAACTGAACTGAAACATACCAGAACCGAAAAAGAATCGTTAACTTTGACTTTTCTCCGAACTGAACCGTACCAAAAAATAATGGTACGGTTCTGGAGATTTCTAAATCCCCAAACTGAATCGGACTGTGCTCACCCCTAGTAACTACTAATATAAAGTAAGTAATGTATATATGAGTTGCAGAATCATAATTTAAAAAAAAAATTTGTATGCTCCCCTATTTTGTAATTATTTATAAGAATTTTGAGTTTTATGAACTAATTTGTGGGTTTTTAGTTCTATTATAAAGTAAGTGGTGCATTATCATAATTTTAATTATTTTGTATGCTCCTTTATTTTGTAATTATTTGTTATAATTTTGAGTTTTAGTTATGTTATATATATTGCCTCCGAATCAATTTCTTTTAGGTTCTTTGTCTATCTCTTTTAGAATTTTAAATTAATGCTCTAAAATTGAACAACTGAAGGATTGATATTGATTTTTATTTATGACTTATATATTGCATAAGAAATGAAGTTTCTTAATAGATATTGATTTAGATATTAATTTATTAATCTAATATGTTTGTTGTTTTTTTGTTTTTTTTTGTAAATTTAGGGTGAAAAAATTCAAGCATCCATTAAAAAGTATCGGTTTTCAAAATACGAAAAAAAAAACATTAAAGAAGGTGGCTTTTACAACCTTACAAACTTTGAAGTACAATAAAACAACGAAGATTTCATCGCCACAAGACATACATACAAACTCAAGTTTCACAATTTTACTGGATTGAGACCATCGGGGCCATTAGATATACCTCCATATAGATTCAACTTCGTGGGTTCTTATGAAATCAAAACGAAGACATGCTACGAGAAGCTCTTACTTGGTAAGAAATATTATATTTGTTTAACACTTATATCAACGTCTTAAATTATAAAAACAAACTTTTTATAGTTAGAAATGTGTACTCCTTTGCATAGATGTAATTACGGAAGTACCGTCTGTGGATAACGTTGTTTAAGGCGATAGATACGGCCACAAAACCAAAGAATGACACTTCACCTTCGAGATTCGAGGTAATCTCTATATATAAAAAGAGAGGTCTGCAAAAATGAGTAGGAAAAAGAAAAAACTGCCACTAAATGCCATGTAGGGTTATTATTATTATTTTTTTAGTTATATAGGAGTTTATTTAACATAATTATGATAGATATCTTATTTAATGTTAATTATGATTTGGTTTTTTTTTTAAATTAAAAAGCCATCTAAGATTAGTTTCCTCTTTTAATTATGTAGGATTTTTCTTAACATAATTAGGATAGATACTCTAATTAACATTGAAAATAATAAGAATTAATATTATATACATACATACATATATACATACATACATATATACATACATACATACATATAATCACTTATATGTTATTTTGATTTTTATTTCGATTTTTTTTAACGTTTTTTCGTTATTTTTTTCATTTCGAGTCCAACAATATCAAATTTGTCACATTTTTTCAAAAATAATTTGATCACTTCATTTAGTTAAATTATATAAAAATTCACAATACAATATAATTTGATGTTATTTTTATTGGCTATCAACATGTTGTTTATTAAATATTATTGCGATTCAAAACTTTTTTATTTGAATTGATCTTAAATAATGTTTTTTGTTATCATCTCGTAAACCGCGTAAACAATACAAGTGCAAACCAAACACTAAGTGGAATGAACACCATGGCATCAACTACAATAGATTTGGAAAAAGGTCAACTAATTCCAAAAAAAAAAGGGGAAGGTCGTCTCTGAAAGCAAATATTGCTAAACACAATAATCTTAAAGTATTCATGCCATACTTAATTTCGATTGAAATTTAAAATCGAATTTATTATGTTAGGTATGCATCTATATTTTACATACTAATCGCTGCAACATCATTGTAATATTTATATTTTTATTAATACTTATACTATCATTTGCTCATTGTGTGAAGTAAAATATTATTTTCACATTAAATTGTAGCAGATCTACAATTCATGCTAGATAGTGGAAACAATTAAAAAAAACATGTAAGAGAGAAAATAAGTCACGTAGGATTATTTTTCTTTTTTTAATTATATAGGAATTTACTTAATATAATTAGAATAGATACCCTAATTAATATTAAAAATAACAAGATTTTATATATATACACTTTTATGTTATTTTGGTTTTTATTGTGAGGTTATTTTTATTTTATTTCTATTTTTTTTTATTGTGAGTCCAATAATATCAAATTTGTCACTTTTTCTCAAAAGTAATTTCACCACTTTTTAAATTAAATTATATAAAAATGACAACATAATTCAGTATTTATTTTATTGGCTATCAACATGTTATCTATCAAATATTATTACGATTAAATACTTCTTTATTTGAACTGAACTCATAAATAATGTTTAATATTAATTATGATATAGTTTTTTTTAATTATGTAGGAGTTTTCTTAATATAATTAGGATGGATACCCTAATTAATATTAAAAAAATTAATAAGATCATTTATATATATATATATATATATATATATGTGTGTGTGTGTGTGTGTGTGTGTGTGTGTGTGTGTGCGTGTGTGCGCGCGTGTTATTTTATTTTTATTGTGAGTCCAACAATATCAAATTTATCAATAATAATTTGTCACTTTTTTAATTAAAATATGCAGAATTACAATGCAATACAATGTAGTATTTATTTATTGGCTATGAACATGTTATTTATCAAATATTATTAAGATTCAATACTTTTGAATTGATTTCTTAAAATAATGTATTTTGTTACTATCTCAATAATCATGCAAAAACAATACAAGTGCGAGACCAACATCGAGTGGAATGAACACTGTGGCATCAACTATAATATATTCGTAAAAATATCAACTAATTGCCTATTAGTTGTTGGTAATATTGATCCACAAAGTGGTAGCAAGAGAATTACAGTAGAAAATAGATCTGGTAATTTGAATGTATCAACGAGTTGCATCCTTCGTACGTTGCTCTACACTATCCATTACTATATCCATGTGGTGAAGACAACCACAGGGAAGACATATATTTTTCTGAACCTCGAAAGCCTAAAGGCAAGGGTAAACAATATGTCAGCCAGATGGAGTTCTTTTCTCACCGATTGCATGAAAGAGACACTGAGGTACTCACTATTCATATAGTCGACGACTCACACAACAATTCATAATTGATGCATATACGATTATTGAATCTTCAAAATTGTGGTACGTCAGAACTCATAAAAAATTATGAAGTGAGATTTACAGTGGGATTGTTGATGTAGTGTTATGAGGTGAGACAGATAAAGTGTTGGTACTCATGTTGTCTTGCCCGCGACATTTACTAGCGGTTCTCTAAAGGGTCGTTTCACATAATTTTTATCTATTACTGAATTGTGTAGCTAGTTTAAATGTTAAATAGTGTAACCAATTTACATCTATCGAGTATTTGTTCAAATATGTCAATAAATATGAATATAGGTTCACTATAAAATTCTATCAGAACAAATGTAGGGATGCAGAGGATAAAAAGATTGATGAGATCAACATTTATTATGGTTGTCATTACATTTTTTCGTACGAAGCGGTGTGGAGAATATTAGTTTATGTTCAGTATAAAACTCCACCTACCATGTGTTTGAGTTCTCATATTCCATAAGATCATAATGTATTGTATAATGATAATGATCAATTAAACGCAAGTCAAAAATACCATAACACGTTTTAGGTTGGTTCGAGGCAAATAAGAAAACTCTGGAAGCATGAAGTTTCCTTATGTTGAGTTTGCTAAAAACTTTTTTTAGTACTCAAAAACAAAAGAATGGACACCTAGAAAAAAATATTTGTTTTCATTACTACGAATTTACTATATTCCGGCAAAATTGATAAAGTCGTAGATGCAATACATTTAACCAAGGGTGGTGTATTTCTCATCTATAAATATAGAGGACGCTTTCTACA
The DNA here is from genome assembly GCA_014905375.1 of Phtheirospermum japonicum. Taxonomy (NCBI): domain Eukaryota; kingdom Viridiplantae; phylum Streptophyta; class Magnoliopsida; order Lamiales; family Orobanchaceae; genus Phtheirospermum; species Phtheirospermum japonicum. The sequence continues at coordinate 259,273 of BMAC01000821.1, read as the reverse complement.
ACTGTTAAATCTAATAGTGGAATTTTTTTTAATGTAATATCTAACGACATAACTTTTCTTCTTCTTTCAAAAGGACAAAATGGGCATTCTAGATTTAGGGTTACTTTTAATATCCACCAGGATTTTGATCATTACTGGTACTTCACTTGCGAAATTAATGGAGGATGTGCATCTCATTATTTGGGACGAAACTCCAATGATGCATAGCAATTATTATGAAACTCTGGACAAAATATTGAAAAATGTGATGAGATCGCAAAGTAATTCTAATACGTAGCTTCCGTTTGGTAATAAAATAATAATTATTGGTGGAGATTTTCATCAAATTTTGCCGGTTGTTCCAAAAGGTACTAGACCAAACATAGTTCACACAGTGATCAAACCTTCACATTTATGGACTCATTACATAGTTTTGAAGTAGACCAAGAATGTGGTGCTGCAAAATCACCATTCAAATCCTAATTGTGTCAAGTTAAAGAAAGTTTTCAAATCAATAAATAGTATAGGAGATGTAATAGTTGGAGGACCAAATGCCGGTATCGTTCAAATTGAAATCCAGATTATCTATTATTGAAAGATGATGGTGACTATGTTCTGTCAATTGTGGCTAGCACATATCCACAATTTGGAAAAACTAATGAATGCTTCACTTATTTGGAGGGTCGTGCTATTCTTTTTCCAACCCTTGATGTCATCGATTTGATAAATAAATATATGATGCCATAAAAATGATGGAGAATGTAAAGTATACTTTAGCTCTGATAATGCATGCAAATCCGATTCAAACATTGATATATTGTAGGACGTCCACTCACCAAAGTTTCTAAATACCATTAAATTTTATGTATTTTCGAAATATGAGCTAAAACTAAAAATTAGAATTTCACTCATGTCGATCATTCCCTTGTGTTGTGTAATGTTAGTTGTTAACTTGACGATCATATTGTATAGGCTAATATTTCTCAAGGAAGCAATGCAGGTGTATTGTTGTTAATCCCTAAAATGATTGTCACACCATCCAATTCGAGGTTGCCTTTTAAGTTCTAACGATGACATTTTCCTCTGATCGTGTCATATGCTATGATGATCAACAAAATTCAAGGACAATCTCTCTCTCACGTTGGACTTTTCCCGAAGAAGCTAGTTTTCAACGGTCAGTTATACGTTGCTATATCAAAGGTGACCAGTTGTAAATGTTTAAAAATATTGATCGACGATGATGAGAATAAACATAGTAACAAAACTACAAATATTATGTATAAGGAATTTTTTTCATAATTTGTAAAGTACATTTTGTCTAATAACAATCATTTTATGAATCAGGTTATATCATTTTGAATACTACTCGATTTTTAAATAATATTTAAATGATTTATATATAGGGAGCGATTATGGTAAAACTATTTTTGGTGTGAGAACCAGTTATGGTTCTTACAAACATACACACACACACACACACACAAATATATATAACTTAAGTATACATACATACAATTACTTATTTAAATATTTTAATACATTTAAAATAATTATTTTTATTTTAAATAAAATAAAATAAAAAATTACCGTGGTACAATACTAGTCAATACTTTTTCCATGGGTTGTTGAGCTTATTAGTTATTTTTGTATGCTATACTCTAACTCTAACACACACATATATATATATGGGAGGGTGGGTTAAAATGAAAACCATGTCATTATTTGCGAATTTCCGAACTAGTATTTTTATTATATACTAGCAGTGCTTTTATTATACAATCACAGTGTTTTATTGATATTTTAGTTTTATACACCAGCAATGTTTTTATGATACAATCCTAATACTTTTAATCAAATAAGGAAATACACAAAAAATCTGATTAATCCATTTAATTAGATCTAAGACCCATAATTGACCTTAGGTTCACATATAAGGATATGGTTCTCATTTGAACCTAATCATATATATATATATATATATATATATATATATATATATATATATATGTGTGTGTGTGTGTGTGTGTGTGTGTGTATATATATATATAATTTCAAAGAACTATGACGTTGTAAACAATATATTAAGCACTCACTCAATATTATATTAATACTATGAATTTTCTTGAAGGTGAGAAGTATTTGCAGAACTCAATACATGCTAGCATATTGTTGATTAATGAAGATATTCCTAAAATTGCAAAATTCATGAAGAGGTAACTTTATCAGAAAATAAGTCTGCTTTTAATATGTTTTTCAAATTATCAAAGTGAGTTCTTATGAGTACAAGAAAGAAAACATAATTGTTATCAAATTACTCAAAATAAATATGACTGATTTTTACAAAGTATTTCATGATAATTTTTATATATATTTAGAATCGACTTTGTGTTAATTTTTTTAAACCATGTTATGAGTACAAGAAAAATATCTTGATTATTATCAAATTATTCAAAATAATATATATATATATATATATATATATATAGAGAGAGAGAGAGAGAGAGAGAGGGAGAGATAGAGAGATAGAGAGAGCTGACTTTGTGTCAAAAAATTTAATTATGTTTCAAAAGTGAAAACTCTATAGAAACTTCACCTTACAGTACATCGAGACAGTCTACATCACACCGCACCGAAACAACGATGATGATTTTTGCTCGTTGTGATACAAAAGTATTGCTGATTTGGGTTCAATTACTAAAGTTACTATAAAAATTATAAGTGTTTCTTATATAAATAAACTTTTGTCCCATTTAGATTTAAAAGATACTTTGAGATATATGAATAACAAATAAAATTTTGATGAAACCCTATGTGCATGTGTGTTCTTGTGTTGTACTTGGTAGAATTCTAAGCATACAGACCAATTACAATTGGTTTTATATGTATTTCAACAAATGTTTTCGGAAGGTAACTGATGAAAATGGTTCTCTTTGGTGTGAGAAGTGCAAGGGTCCGCCGAAATCGGTTACAACAAAGTAATTTCAATCATCCCTTAATTTTTATCAACTGCTGCATATATATTTGAAAAAAAAAAAGTGCATGTTGTATAATATTTAGTGTATCCATAGTTGCAAGTACAAGGTGAATGTCAAGACTGAGGATACATCATGGACTGCATCTTTTGTAATTTTTGATCATCAAATGAGAAAATCATTGTGAAAGACTGCGGGAGAACTTAAGGAGATGTTGGACGTGGTAAGATATTTATAAATATATAAGACGGATTACAAAGTAAATAAATCATTATATTTTTCTAATATTTTGATTAAAATGATAAATCATATTTAATTGTTGTGAGTATAGGCTGGTGAATTTGATTCTCTCCCTGATGAGCTAGATGTGTTGGTTAAAAAGACATTTTTGTTCAAGCTAGACATATGCACTCAAACTGAATTCAAGGATGTACACAGTAGGAAAGATTACTGATGATGAGTAGATCATTAGTAGGTTCTGCAATGAGTTATGCTCTGACAATGTAAATCTCTTAATGTTATTATTTAATACTAATATTATAACAATTGATGCCTTTTTAATATTAATGATTTATTATATTTTTTATATATAGTCCTTCACATCTCAATAGAAATTTTATTCATTATGACATTCATAATTCCTGTAATGACATCAATCCAATTTCGTATGTGGCTGGTACTGGAGAGAAAGATGGTTTTGCAGCACCTTTAAGAAAGCGAAGTATTGAATATTTGACTGGAGACGATGATGACGATCATGATAAGGTATTTGAATACCAGTAATCCAACACAAAAACTAATGTAAAGATAAGTTGGAGAAATGTAACGCTTGAAGAATCTTGCCCTACTTTTATCAATAACTCTATGAATTATTATACTCATATGATTGGGTGATTCTGACAGCTTCATTGATTATCTTTATAAATGATTTGATTTGTTCTTTTCAATTAATACTAATCTTTATGGATATATCATGACCTTGGCAATGACTTTATCTTTATATGAATTAGTATATTTGTATTTAGATGGACGAAGCTCAACTAAGTGCCTGCAACGCATTCCTATTGTTTAGACTCTAACAAGTTCATATGATTTTGGATTAATAGTAGTATTATGAATACATTGATTGATTCCTGGAGAACCTGAACTAGTTTGTGTCGCCATACCGGGGGTTTCAAATAACCAATATAATGTTGAATTTGGTATAGACTTAAATAGAATATTGATTATTATATAAAATATTTTAGATAAGGTAGCATTGGAAGTTATTAGTGTGTAATCGATAGGATATGACCCGGTTGTAAATATATTATATTTTGATAAACTCCCCAAAATAAACGTAAAAAGAATAACGAGTTTTAAAAAGAATATATTTAGAAATTGAAGCAAACTGTGCATAAATCCCGCATAACACGAGAGGAACAAAGACATTTCAAATAAGTTTTTCATAATTAGAGTTGAACAATTTGTTGTATGATTTTAATATGTTTTCTTAAATGTATAATTTATGTTTATTAAATAAGTTATATCTAACTAGAAAATAAATAAATTGAATTGATTTTTATTTATAATAAAAATTGCAATAAATTTATTAAAACTTTAAATATTTATTTAAGAAAAATACGAGTTATATAAAGTTATTACAAACACACACACACACACACACACACACACACACATATATATATATATATATAAATATATAAACTTAAATCTCTTTATCTACTCGTAATGTAATGAATTGAAAATAACATTAAAAAAATATATGTATATATAAAACTATTTTACAAAAAAAAAAAAAGAAAAAGAAAAACAAAGTGAGACAAAAAAGATAAAATAAACAATAATAAATTATTACACCTAAGAAAATAAATATTAAATATATTCTAAATCTTTTTATTTAATCCCAATATAATGCATTGATATACACATTATATATTTATACGAACAAATTAGTGTCTTACAAAAAAAAAAGAAACAAAAAGTAATAATAAAATAATACATATACTACAAGTTAGATGTACAGTGTTTTTTCAGTAGAATTATCAATGACTTATAATTTTTGATTTTTTATATCACATATGTGCGGGTGTTGTATGTTTAAAAATTTCAAACTCAATTTTCTACATATTTTCACGTCAAGTTTAGAGTATATTAATATAGTTTACAATTAATTTCGCGACTCTCAGTAAAAAAACTTGAAAATTTTTTATTGTGAAAACCAGTCTTACTATAATGATAATATTTAGAGTATCACCCCTATATATTAATTCAAAATTCTCCTAACCTATGCGTCTACTTCGTGTGCTTCGTTTGACAAAAAAAAAAATTATGATGCTTCGTTTGCTTATGTGTCATCCGAGCCTAATAGTTACCTAATTTAATACTTTTGTTTTTATTGTATCTTTCCTAATTTAATTATTTTATCATATTTTTCCTTATTCAATGCCTCATTTTATTCTACTAATATAAAAATATAAATAAGTCATATACAATTAGTAGATAAGATCTAAATTAGTTATTTTAATTAAAAGAAAAACTACATATGAAATAATTTTAATTAAAGAAAAACTTTATTATGTAAATAATTAAATAAGTTTTATTGATAATAGAATTTAAAATAATTTTATTTTTAGATTTTCAAATATCCTATATAGGTAAAATATGAGTTATTTATAATAATCTAAGTATGTAACTAAATATTAGTAATGTATTCAATCTAAACATAAAAATATTAAATTATATATTAATAATTAATAAACATTGATTAGATACCAGTACAAACCAACAGGGGTTAAGAGTATGACATATTTGAATATTTCAAAGTATGTAACTAATAGTTATTAACATATTTATTTTAAACATTAATATATAAAATAATTTAATAATAATAATTAATAATATAGATATTATATACACGTTTAGGATGTGACATCTTTTGGATTTTTGTAAGTATGTGACTAATATTATTAATAAATTTAATTTAAATATCAAATACAAAATTACTTAATATTTATAATAATTAATAAATAGATTAAACATGCGCAAGGCACGAGTTGAGAATACATTATTTTAATTTTTATTTTAGATTTAAAATTCAATAATTATCACAAATATTTTTTATATTTATCTTTTCATAAGTCCCGTATAATACACGAGTGTTAAACAAGTATATATTAATGCAAAATCCTCATAATCTATGTGTTTGTTTCGTATGCTTCGCTTGGATAATAAAAAAAATTGGTGCTTCGATTGATTATGTGTCATCCGAGTATAATATATACCTAATTTAATATTTTTTCTTTTATTGTGTCTTGCCTAATTTAATATATTTTTTTATTATATTTAACCTTACTTAATAGTTTTATTTTATTATATTTTGTCTATTTCAATATTTTTTTTATACTCCTAATATAAAAATATAAATAAGTCATATATAATTAGTAGAAAAAAATATAAATTAATTATTTTAATTAAAAGATAAATTACATATGAAATAATCTTAATTATAAAATACTTATTTATGAAAATAATTAAATAAATTTATGTATAATAAAAATCAAATAATTTATTTTTGAAATTATAAATATTTTGTATAGATAAATTATGATATATTTGCAATAAATGGAGTATATATGCACTAAATATTAGTAATGAATTTAATCTAAATATAAAAGTATAAAATTATATAATGATAATTAATTAATATTTATTAGACAATGACACAATTCAAGAAGGTTTGAGAGTATGACACCTTTTGAATTTTTCTAAGTATGTAATTATTAATAAAATTAATCTAAACATAAAAATATAAAACGAGTTAATAATAATTAATTAATATAGATTAAAGTCGGGTTGAAAATATGACATCTTTTGATTTTTATAAGTATGTAAATTTAATTATTAATAAACTTAATCTAAATATTAAAATATAATATTAATTAGTAATTATAATAATTAATAAATTGAACAGGACACGGGTTGAGAACATATCCTTCCAATTTTTTATATTTAGTTTTTTATAAATTCCGTGTAATAAATGGGTGTTAAACTAGTTTTGATATAGTTTACAACTAATTCCGTGACTCGGCGGTAAATTTTTTTTTAAAAATTCTTTATTGTGAAAACTAGTCTTACTATAATGAGAACAAATATTTATGTGTAAAAATAATTTATTGTGAAAAATAATTTTTCTGTAAAAAAAAAAAAATTACGATTTATATGTACTATTTTCAATATTATTTTGTTAGTAATTTTAATGAATATTACTATTTTTTAATTTACTTAAACTAGTTTATATAAAAGTAAAGAAAAAAAAAAAGAGAGATGGCGTGAGGAGCAAGGACAAGATTAAATAAACTTTAAATAATAAGAGTATACCTACAAGGAAAGAGGAGTGCCTACCAACTGTCTCACAATAAAATAAAAAAGAAAGAAAGAAATATAAAAGGAAACGCATCAGATGCCGCGTTCCACCAACGCATACCCTGTAAAAGTGTCTCTTTTCGATTCTCTCCATTCTTTTCTATTTTCCTTTAGTGATTAGGGTTTCTGAGCCGACTTTCCCCAGGCCTTCGTTCTTATATGTTGTGGCTTCCGATTATTCGGCTCTGTCACTGCGAGAAGCAAGTTTCGAGGTGATTAGGGTTTTTGAGCCCTGAGTCCACTATCCCCAAGCTTGCTGTTTTTTCTATTTCGTGGCTTTTGGTTTCTGTGTGTGCGAAATTCAAGCTTCGAGGGCTTGGTGATTAGGGTTTCAGACTTCTCAATTTAGTAAGTTTTTTTTTTTCCTTGCGCTAGTTTTATTGTTTATTGATTGGCTATGCACATCCTGATTGTTCGCTCTTTTATTAATATGCATTCAATTTTGGTAAAAAAAAATTAAAACTAATTTCGTAAGATTTAGTTATAGAATTCATGGAATTCTCTTTCCCCCCTCTTGTAGCACTGTTTATTATGATGTTAAAGCATCATATTTTGTCCATCTGTAACTATTTAAGAGAATTTATTTCTTGCAGGAGATATAAATTATTTCGTGTTTTTGTATTTAGTTTTGGGTGAGGGATATAAATTATTTCGTAAATAGTCCTGGTATCTTCTTCGCAACGTAGCAAGCTTGTTATTATTGGCCCTTGGTGAAGGTGCGTGGCCACAATTGTGAATGAAGCTCGGTGATGATGCTTTATGCCTGTGTGAGGTGATATCACTCTTTGATTTTTTATTTTTTTAATTGCTGATTTATAACATTCTGCATGTGGGATTCTCCTTATTCTAGCATGTAATTACTAAAATTTCATATTAGTCGATTAACCCCCACTGTCTACGTCTCTTTGACTACCTTTCTTTCTTTTGTTACAATATTTGATTTTAGATCTTTCCTTAGTCTAACATGTCTTAATTGTGTCTTTGATTGGTTTGTGTAACCTCTTATGTTCAGAGTGGTAGATTGTGTACCTATTTTGTAGCCAAGGGTATTGTGGACTTGATTAGATTTTATGGTTTTTAATCAATTCTAACTTTCTTGACCTTTGAATTGACCTTTTGTCCCCTCTCTCTTATTCTCTGTATATGGTTTCTCTCTGATTTCTCCACCCTACCTTGGCGTGAGACTTGGTTTGGGCCTTGAATCGGATTGTGTA
>BMAC01000821.1:212302-250343 GCA_014905375.1 Phtheirospermum japonicum | reverse complement strand
ACTTGGTTTGGACTTTGAATTGGATTGTTTATCGTACTTGTGTGGCTAAGAGTGTTGGGGACTCTATAAGATTTTATGTTTTTCAATCACTTGGTTTGGACTTTGAATTGGATTGTTTATCGTACTTGTGTGGCTAAGAGTGTTGGGGACTCTATAAGATTTTATGTTTTTCAATCTATTCTAATTTTCTTGACCTYTAATTTGATCGTTTGTTCTCTATCTCTCTTCTGCTAAGAAATATGGTTTCACTCCGACTTCTCTGCCCTACCATGGCGTGAGACYTTGTTTGTGCCTTGAATCGGATTGTGTACCTATTTTGTGGCTAAGGGTTTTGGGGACTTTTTTAGATTTTATGTTTTCAATCTATTCTAATTTTCTTGACCTTTAATTTTGATCTTTTGTCCCTTAATTCTCTCCTATGCTCTGAATATTGTTTCTCTCTGATTTCTCCACCCTACCTTGGCGTGAGACTTGGTTTGGGCTTGAATTGGATTGTGTAACCTGTTTTGTGGCTAAGGGTTTTGGGAACTTTTTAGATTTTATGTTTTTAATCTATTCTAACTTGGTCTTTAATTTGATCTTTTGTCCCTTAATTCTCTCTTAAGCTCCTAATATGGTTTCTCTCTGCTTTCTTCACTCTACCTTGGCGTGGGACTTGGTTTGAGCTTGAATCAAATTGTTTAACCTATTTTGTAGCCAAGGGTGTTGGGGGATTTATTAGATTTTATGTTTTTTAATCAATTCTAACTTTTCTAATCTATTCCAATGTTCTGGCCTTAAACTTGATCTCTTGCCGCTCTCTCTTATGCTCTTAATATGGTCTCTCTGTCTTCTCCACCTTATTTGACATGGGACTTGGTTTGGGCCTTGAATTCGATTGTGTAACCTATTTTTTATCCAAGGGTGTTGGGGACTTTATTAGATTTTATGTTTTTCTTTCTATTCAACTTTCTTGGCCTCTAATTTGATCTTTTGTCCCCTCTCTCGTACGCTCTGAATATGGTTCCTCTCTGATTTCTCTTGCCCTACCTTGGCGTGAGACTTGGTTCGGGCCTTGAATTGGATTGTATCATGTATTTTTTTTTATGGCTAAGGGCGTTGGGGACTATATTAGATTTTATGGTTTTCAATCTACTTTTACTTTCTTGACCTTTACTTTGATCTTTTGTTCCCCTCTTATGCTCTGAACATGGTTCGTCTACGATTTCTCTTTCCTTCCTTGGCGGGAGACTTGGATTGTGTAACCTATTTGTGGCTAAGGGTGTTTGGTACTGAATATGTCATGATGTGCTTGCTTTGATTTTTTTTTTCTTCTTATTAGTTACAGGAGCTATAGAGGAGACAGCCTATCATCTAATAGAAAAATTGTTGTTGTTTTCTGGGTTTTAGGGAATCTTGTATGATAAAATTGAAGGAGACACATCTGATCTATCTGGTGCATAAAGTGTCAAAGTATGTGTATGTGTGTTCTTCAATCAGTTCTGTCAAATGTGTCTATGCGATTTTTGGTTGTCAAGTGTTATCAGTATTTTGAATAATATACGGTACTGATTTTATATGTTTATAATATGTAATTTACGGTATGACCTCGTTTCAAGTGTTTTTTTTGTTTATATTTGCCAACAACACATTCTCGTCATTGGTTCACTGATTTCTCTATTTGATCCTCAAATCAAAAGCTTTCTGCAGCCATTTCTAATATAGAAGGGAGGTAGAGGCACTCATTACATTATTAACCACAAACTTAAATTGCTTTTAATTCATTTCTTGTTGTTCATTTGAAGAGGTTTTATTTCTGACCTGATATTCTCCATGGTCAATAAATATATGGATCACCCGTACGGTTATATAAATGGTCTAGAAGCAACATATCTTTTCAGACTTGATCTTCTCAATGGAGGTGTTTTTCTTTCACTTTTCAATCAAATTTTTCATCTTTTCATCTGTTATTCATGCTCTTTAAATGCGATTCAGATTAATGGAGTTGAGGAAGCTAAAGAATGCCACTTAATGGTGTGTTCATTTTCTCTTGCAAACATCTGTATAGTTTTTGGTAGTTTTGCATATTGGCTAGTTTATCGCCCATTAGATTATTCTCTAGAGAAATTTTGGGTGTTGCCTGCCTCACGAATAAAGAATGTTAGGGTGCGATTGGAAACCAAATTTTTTTTGTTTCCCTCAACTAGCAAAAGAAAAAAATGGCAAATAAATGATTGTTTATAACTCAAAATATAATTCATTTTTTTCCTCAAATTTTTTTTCCTCATTTCTCTTATCTATTTCCCTCATCTCTCTTACCTCTCAACTACCATTAATTTTCTACCACATGAAAAATTTATTTTATTTTCTCTCTCGACTTTCCACCATCATTAATTCCCACCACAAACTTTTGTGGGTCCCATTTGAATTTTTATTTACCAAATAATTTTATATCCAATCACTTACTCAAAAAATACAAATTATATCCAATCATTATCTTACCAAAAATCTTAATCTCCCTAAAATTTTTATTTTCACTATTTTATAGTGAAACGAAATGATATCCAATCGTTTAGCTTTTGAAATGAGCCACAAACTTTTCATTTTATTGTATGTGCAAAGCCTGTTTCAGTGATAAAATGATCACGATGTGATAGTTCTAGAAGGAGATAACAGTGTGGATACAAGAAATGAGAGAACAAAAAGTGTGATTGAAATTGAATTTCATTCGCAAGTGGTGATGCTGCTTTATGCCTGTGTCAGGTAGTACCACTCTTTGTTTAATTTTTTTCTTTTTAATATTTTTTATATTCTGCACGTGGGATTCTCCTTATTCTAGCATGTAATTACTAAAATCTCACATTAGTGGATTAATTCCCTCCGTAAGTGGATTTAATTTTCTTTATGTAGCTTTGTTGTTAGCTCTTTCCTTATTCTGCCTTGTCTTAATTAGGTCTTTAATTGGTCTGTGTGTTACCTTACCTCTTATGTTCAGAGTACTGGATTTGCTTGTGCCATTCATACTTGTGTGTTCTCAATTTGAGTCTTGCTTGTGCCTTTTTATCTTGGGCTTTATAGTAGAATTGTTGAGGTTCCCTCGAGTCTGGTTGGTCCCTTATAATTGTTCGATTTTCCGCAATTTTTTACTTAATAGGTCTGCGTTACATTCTATTCTCTTTGATCGGGCCTTTAATTTGATCTTTTGTTCCTTTCTCTTATACTCTGAATATGTTACCTTTTTGTTCTCATCCCTTCTATATTCATATATATTTGTCTCCACTTCACTTTATTTAACCTATAAAGGGTAAAGACACCAAGATTGTAGCAATATTAACTTTGTTTTTGTTTTAAATTTTATTTTTATGATGTTTGATAATTTAATATATGAATTAATAATATATTTTTATTATATCTATTCTAAATTTAAAGAAATATATGAGTGCTTATGATTTTCAAATATCATATTTTCATATAATTTTATTTTTCTTGTATTTTAATTTTGAGATAAAAACGTGTGTGTATGTGTGTGTGTATTGTAATATAAAATCAAGACTTTCAAAACTATGCTCGAATTATACACGAGCAACACATGGCAGATGCCATTCTTTCAGGCATGCAATTTCTTATAGAACATCTTTTTTCACTCGTGAATCCCATACATCAAGTAGAGACTGGAGATATGGATGGGGTTACAAAATCATAAATAATCACATCAGTTTACTAAGCCCATATATAGAGTTATGTAATTTTAATTTGTTTTTTTTTTAGTAAATCATTTATAATAGCATTAAGAACTTATTTGGGACTATTCCATCAACATTTAATTTGAATTCATTAGGCATAAAATTTCAATAACGGTTTTACGATGTAAATTGACCACATGATTATAATATGATTTATAATTCAAATCAGACAAATAATAATTAACAACATTATTATTGTTTATATAGGAATTGAAAATTACTACTAGTTGTATATCCAATTGTCCGTTATAAAATTGAGAACACCATTAATATTTGATATTTCATTCTAATCATGCAACTAATAACATTACTTTATACGTTAATTGTAAAGTTTCCATTAGTATACTTAATTTGGGCGGGGAAAGTTTTCAGTTAGATTTCTCCTTCACCCAAAAAAATAAGCAGTTTTGGTTATTTTCTCATAAATATCAAGTAAAGCCGTAGTGGTTTTGTTGAACTCTCTCTCTCCTATTATCAAAATTAAGATTATAAGGATTCGACCAAATATAATTTTTTTTCTCGAAAAGAATCATGAGTCCACTATTCTTTTTTTTTTTTAATTATTTGTGTTTCTGTATCTTTATTTTCAACACTATTTGAGTAGAGACAGCTGATGGAACTTGCAAATTTTGTTTTAAGAACTTGCCCTATGCAACCCTTGGTGATTGGTTTGGACTACATTAATTTCCCTGCAAAAGATGAGTTCCTAACAATCTCCATTGCATGAACAATCGTCTCTCTCAACCTCACAACATCAACTTTCACGTCTTGCCTGTCAACATACACAGCCCTTGCAGCCATATATCCTTTCTCAAAAATCGTCACCGAATCCGTAATAACTGTACTATTTGGTCCATACAACCTCAACAGGGAGCTGTCCTCTAGCATGATCTTGTACGACTTGGGCCGGTTGGGTTGCCAAAATAGGTCGTTGAGGCCCATTCCAGACCTAGAGGCTCCACTTGCACCATAAGTGCCCCGTTAGGCATGAACAGTTGATTTGTAAGTTCAGCCCCATGGACTTCCACCAAAACGCTGCAAGAGTTCGCCACTAGGGCAAATTTGTTGAGATTTGATAAATCGTGAGTTTTTGCGATTATTACGTGAAAGCATACTTCTTTGATCATATTAATAATTTTGTCTTCATTTAGAAACCTTCTGGTTATCGCCCGAGATATAAGCATTAGTGTGGATGTTTTGATTTTGGAGACATGTTTGCATTTCAGGTTGTATGTTTTTCGTAGAAACTAGCATCGAATAACCTCCTGGAATTTGGAGCCAGGTTTTCGTTGTATTTTAGCCCAACAATTAAACCTGAAATCGTTATTCCCCCCCCCCCAAATAAAACAAAAAAAAACAAACTAAATATGGCTAACTTTCAAATTTACAGATATCGTGGACAAAATTGCAATTTTAATGGAGTGTGAATATATGTAATAAGTAGAAATAATTTTTTTAAGTGTTACCCAACCTGGAAAGTAGTGGACGCTTGTGTTGGCAGTAGGATTCATCACGCCGTGAGCCGATAATCGGGATATTAAGTTCATGGAATAGGTTTTCTGTGATTCCTGAAGAAAAAATTACAGCTGGGATTTGGTGATTGTATTTGCAATCGGGAACCTTTTTTATTGGTAATAATTTGATTGGTGTAATGTACTGGGGGGAGATATTTGTCTTCTTGTCTTGCATATGGCCTAACATTTTCTTCATGCACAATTTGATTTGTGGGGATGTGAACTGTGATGTTATTTGTGGTGTTGTCAATTAGTACATTTTGGTTTGTTACACAAACAATCGAGTGTTGGGCTGTGTCAGATGCAAATACAGTGGTTTCAAGCCTTTTTAGATCTTCACACACTCAATTTTTGTTGCGAGGAAAAATTACAAAAGACCATCAAGTTTGATTGGCGCACACAATAATAATAATAATTATTATTATTATTATAATAATAGGTATGTATTTTCATAACAAACATCCCCCCAAATATGGTGTAATTTGTAAAATATAAATGAATATGCAGTGGGAATTTGTAATCTTGAAAGTTACACAGAGTTTTTGAAGATTATTATTTATTTAACTTTTTTTTTCTGATGAAATTAACAACATGAAACTAACATGGATTCTTTGGTCGTCGTTATATGGTCCAGATTATAAGAAACTAACACGGACATTTCTTATTTTGAGTGAAATTCAAAATGAGGTAGAAATTTGATTTACAGTATGGTATCAAATTAATGATGTTAAATTACAGCTAAAGCATTCTAAAGTACTAGAAACACTACATACATTCATATCTCAAAGATACCTCACTCATTTTTTCAAAACTTATCCATTAGCATTATATGTCAGTTATATGCGATGATAAACTAGATTATTGGGTGCACCCAGGTCCACGGTGTAATAACACTTTTCTATATATACACACACACACATCAACTATATATATTAATGCAAAATCCTCCTAACTTATATTTATACATCGTATGCTTCGTTTGACAAATAAAAAATTATATTGCTTTGGTTGCTTATATGTCATACGAGCCTAATATCTACCTAATTTAATAATTTTATTTGATTATATCTTGCCTAATTTAATCTTTTTATTTTATTATACTTTGATTAATTCAATATTTATTTTTTACTTAATTCAGTACTTTTATTTTATTCTCCTAATATAAAAATAAAATAAGTTATATATAATTAGTAGAAAGATCTAAATGAGTTATTTAATTTAAAGACAAATTACATATGAAATAACAATTACAAAAAAAAAAAAAGAATATAAAAACAATTAAATAAGTTTTATTTATAATAATAGTTAAAATAGTTTTACATTTGGGATTTTAAGTCACTCTTATATTAATGCAAACTCCCAACCTGTGTGTGTGCGCGCGTGTGTTATTTTGTTTTTTATTGTGAGTCCAACAATATCAAATTTGTTAATAATAATTTACCATTTTTTAATTAAAATATGAAGAATTGCACAATGCAATACAATGTAGTATTATTTTATTGGCTATCAACATCTTATTTATCATCAACTAATTGTCTATTAGTTGTTGGTAATATTGCATAAAGTGGTAACAAGAGAATTGCAGTAGAAAAGAGATCTGGTAATTTGAAATGTATCAACGAGTTGCATCCTCCGTACGTTGCTCTACACTATCCATTACTATTTCCATGTGGTGAAGACAATCACAGGGAAGACATATCTTTTTCTAAACCTCGAAAACCTAAAGGCAAGGGTAAACAATATGTGAGGGAGATGGAGTTCTTCTCACCGATTGCATGAAAGAGACACTAAGGTACTCACTACTCATATAGTCGACGACTCACACAACAATTCATAACTGATGCATATACGATTATTGAATCTTTAAAATTGTGGTACGTCAGAACTCATCAAAAAATTATGAAGTGAGATTTACATTGGGATTGTTGATGTAGTGCTATGAGGTGAGACAAATGGCTCAAGTGATGGTACTCATGTTGTCTTGCCCGCGACATTTACTAGCGGTTCTCTAAAGGGTCGTTTCACATAATTTTTATCTATTACTGAATTGTGTAGCTCATTTAAATGTTAAATTGTATAACCAATTTACATCTATCGAGTATTTGTTCAAATATGTCAACAAATATAACTATAGGTTCACTATAATATTCTATCAGAACAAATGTAGGGATGCAGATGATAAAAAGATTGATGAGATCAACATGTATTTACCAACATCACTAGTTCCTCTTATTTCAGCACCTGTATCTCTGTTTTCAATACCCGCACTATCATCTACAGAAACCGTGACATTATCTTGAGAATCTTGATCATAGACCAGACCATTATCCTCAGTAGGTTTAACTCCACTCGTCAAATCATCGAACTTGACATTAACTGACTCAAACATGCTACGTGTTCTAAGATTAAACAACCTATATGCATGACTATTTTGGGAATAATCATGAAGATGCATTTGTCACTTTTTGAGTCCAGTTTAGTTAGATGATTTCTATCATTGAGCACATAGCAAATACATCCAAAAATATGAAAATAGCTCAAGTTTGGTTTTTTACCCAACAGTAATTCATAGGGCGTGACACATGACCCTGGTCTAAAATAAACCTTATTTATTATATGACATGCGGTATTCATAGCTTTAGCCCAAAAATATTTTGCAATGCCATTAGAAATGAGCATAGTTCTAATCATCTCAGCAAGAGACCTATTTTTACGTCCAGCTATGTCATTTTTTTGGGGAGTGATCGGTGAAGAAAACTCGTTACTTATACCTTCCGTAGAATATTATTTTGAAAAGGATGCATTCTCAACCTTTTTTCCATGATCAGTTTTAATCCTACCAATATTCACAACAAATCACACACACAGTCTCTTTGCAAGTTTCTTAAATGCTTCAAAAGTCTCATATTTTTCCTTTAAAAACTCTACCCAAGTAAAACGAGAAAAATCATCTACAATGACTAAAACGTGCCTTTTACCACCAAAGCTCTCGACTTCAAGTGGTCCCATAAGGTCCATATGTAGGAGTTCGAAGCAAGATGATGTAGTGAGACTCTACACTTTTGGATGTGACACTCTGACCTGCTTTCCTTTCTGGCATGCCTCGCAAACAGGGATGATCTTGGTGTTGAGCTTAGGAAGCCCATTCACAGCTTCCTATTTGGCTAACCTGTCCATCATCTTGTAGTTGACATGCCCAAGTTTTTGATGCCACACCTCAGCATCACTTAATTGAAGAATTTGCAAAGAGCATCGCTATTGATTTGATAGCAATTATCTGAAGTCCTCTTACCAGTGAGGATGCAGGCACCATTCTCCTCATATACTTCACGTTTTTCACGATTGAATTTGACACTAAAGCCGCCGTCACAAAGTCGACTTATGTTTATCAAGTTTGCAGTAAGTCCTTCTACCAGCAATACGTTTTCCAGCTTTACAATGCCTGGAACATCAAGAGTCCCTTGCCCAATGATTTGGCCATTTGCACCTCTACCATATTTTACTTTTCCACCTCGAAATCTGACAATATTGGAAATAGGGGTGAGCTTTCGGTCGGTTCGGACGAAAACCGAACCGAAATGTGCATAAAAAATTCAAACCAAACTGAAATTCGATCTAAAACCGAAAAAACCAAAAACCGAAATATTTACGAAATCGCAAACCGAACTAAAACTAAAATATGTTTAAAACCGAATTAACCGAACCGAGCCGAATTGATAAAAAATAATAATAAGTAATATAAATATTATATTTTTTTATTTTTTAATTATATTTCGGTTAAAATCGAAATAATTTTTTTTTTTTTGTAAAACCGAACCGAATTAACCGATTCTTTGGAGTTCTCAAACCGAAAACCAAACCGAATTTACATAAAATCGAACCGAACCAAAAATTTCAGTTCGGTTCGATCGGTTATTTTGGTTTTTTGCTCACCCCTAATTGGAAAGTAGCTCTTATGACCCGGTCATGTGTTTGGAGCATCCACTGTCGAAGCACCAGACTCCAGGGACGTGGGATTTCAGGGAGGTACAAATCATATTGCACTTGATATTATTTTTCTTGACCCAAACCTGTTTGAACCTGGTGTTGATTTTGGTGTTGATTTTCAGGAAACCAACATTGGATTCAGCAGACACCCTAGTTCTCTGAAAATGTCTTCTTTCGCCAACCATCTTCCAGCAGAAAGGTCAAATGTGACCTGGTTCACTACAGTGATGACAACCAAACTGTCTTCTTCTCTTCTTGTGACGTTTGGTCGGTTTCTGTTCTTGACTTGAGGCTTGTTTTGGTTGATTCGGTTTGTAACCAATTCAATGCTTTGAGGTTTCTGGGAAACTCGTCTCCAGGATTTCGTCGAGCTTTGACTTGCCTTTGCTGAGATTCGTGATGGTTCCTTGAACCTTCTTCAGCTCAGTTTTCACTAGTTCTAGCTCGGCATCCTTTTTGGTGAGCGACGACTCTAATTGGACAATTATATCAAGTTGATTATTCTTTTCCTTGGTTAGCTTGTCCACCTCTTTCATAAGATCCTTGACCATGAGTACCCCGTTTTCCCCAACTAACAAACAGTTGCTTATGTTCAATACTCAGCTGCTCGAACTCTTCAAGATAATCAGTAGCCTCTGCATTTAGGCACACGATGTTGGTTTCGATGTTACCAACATGGATGTCGTCGTCCCACACAACATTAGTAAACAGGGATGGAACCGGTTCAGGCGAGTCGGAATCATTGACATCCTCAATGTAGTTTGTAGCAACCATACCCTTTTTCCCGAGAGTGTTAGCACACTCATTCTTATAGTGTCCCCAACTCTTACATTCATGACATTGAACTTCACTGAGTGGTTTCGGGGAGCTGGACGCATTGGATACCGAAGGCGAAGACTGGGATCTGGAGAGAGTGCGGCCAGTGAACTTTGGTGTAGGCACATGTGGCTTGGTCTTTGTACTTGATCCTCCAATGTTGTTCTTCTTCTTTAGGAAGTTATTAAACCGTTGGGTCACATAGGGTACTTCTTCTTCCTCGAGAGTGGTGGATTCCATCTTTTTCAGAACCTCTTTCAGATCAAACTCCTCATCATCTTCATCATTGTCGGAGTTAACATCGGAGGAGAGAGCAACGTTCTTCTCTTTTGAGTTGGAACCAAGGTGTTCCATCTCAAATGTCTTGAGAGAGCCAACTAAAGCGTTGAATTCTATGTCATCAGTGTTCTTAGATTCTTCTATGGCAACCACCTTAATGCTATATTTCTTTGTAATAGATCTCAGCAGTTTTCCCACAAGACGTGAGTTTCTTACTGCCTCACCAAGCCCTGCACACTCGTTTGCAATATCTGAGAGTCTCATGGCGTAGTCCATGATGGACTCCTTTTCACCCATCCTCATTGCCTCGAAGGTAGATGTCAACATTCTTAGTCTTGATCTCTTCACGCTCTGGGTCCTTGAACACACCATTTGGAGTGCGTCCCATGCATCCTTTGCTGATTCACAATTCTTGATAACTCGGTAGTAGCTTGAGTCAACATACCCACACAGGGTATTGATATATTTGGAGTTCCAGTTTGCAGCAGATATTTCCTCAGGAGTCCAATCTATTTCTTTCTTGTCGATGGTATCACCTTCACCATTAGTGACACGTGGCTTTTCACATCCAACCATAATGGTTCTCCATACACGTTCGTCGATGTTCTTTATATGCCACTGCATCCTCTGTTTCCAGAGAGAATAGTTCTCCCCATTGAGGATCGGAGGCCTTGGGTTGCCTTGAGCATCCTCTGTTTCCAGAGAGTGTAGTTCTCCCCATTGAGGTTTTGAAGATAAGTATCAGTATATGATGTTGTTTTCAATGTTAACCAACACTAAAACCAATATCAACCAGAGTTTATCTAAAAATATGCAGCGTAAATTTAAACTCAAGAACACATCAAATTAAATTCAGTTCACGAGTAAAATTACTTGTGAACTTGGGTGTACAAACCTAAAAACTATATTACTTTCTTTGTTCACGATCAATACAAAAAGATAAGAAGTAATATATGAAAACTAAAGTATCAAACACATCATACTAAATACTTGTTGCCTAAATGAAAAGATCTTCTCCATTGGTTACGCAACTTCGAAGAACTTCTTGATCTCAAACAGTGACTCCAAGTAATTATCTCGCTTGTGTTCTTCCTTGCCGTGCGTCACCTGCTGCTTCTTTCTCGTCTCAAATCGTGCGTCTCTCAAAAGTTGTCCAAGTCTTAGTATTCTCTTGTCTTAAATAGATAATCCTAAAATCCTAAACTTGGTAAATAAGTAAAACAAATCTTAAACACAGTGTAGGAAACTAAATAAAGTCCTATAAATAAACTAGGAAACAAAATTTAGAGTTCTAATTTATTTTGTGCCCAAGAAAGGCAAACAACCAAAATAGTTTTTATTGCCAAAAATAAATTCCCAACAATCGTTTATTAGATTGGTACACAAGATTGACATGCGTTGACTCAGAGATCTATAGTCATGATTTTCAGGGGGAGTAGGGATGTACTCTTTTTCCTTCGACCAGGTTTTGTCCCATTGGGTTTTCCTGACAAGGTTTTAACGAGGCAGCATTTTAAGGTCATTCAAGGGGGAGTGTTGTAATTAATTAATCATTATAATTATATATTATACGAATGACCTTCCTACCCCTAAACCCTAGTCTTGTATCTATAAAAGGGCTTTAGTCCCCACAATAAACTTGTCTCTTGATCATTCTCTCCTCTATTTTCTTAGTTTTACAACAAATAATAACTTATTACTCATTGGAAAATAAATATTAAATATATTCTAAATATTTTTATCTAAACCCAACATAATATATTGATACACATATTATATATTTATACGAACAAATTAGTGTCTTACGCAAAAAATAAAAAATGAAAAAAAATATAATATTACATACACTATAAGTTAGATGTACGATATTTTCTCAATATAATTATGAGTGCTTTATAGATTTTAATTTTTTTATATCACATATTCACATTTAACACGCGGGTGTTTTATATTTTATAATTTTTCAAACTCAATTCTCTACGGGTTTCACCGTCAGGTATAAGGTATTTTGATATACTTTATAACTAATTTTGTGACTCGCAGTAAAAAAAAACTTAAAAATTTTTTATTTTGAAAACCAGTCTTACTGTAATTAGAACAAATAATGTTTTGATTTTTGTGTGCAAATTATTTATTGTGAAAATTAATCTTTTGAACAAATAATATTACAATTTGTATGCAGTATTTTCAATAATATTATTTATGTATTTTTAATGAATATTATTCATTTTCAATTCCCGCATAATATGCAGGTGTTAAACTAGTAATAATAATAATAATGAGAGATTCTACGGTGACGTAACTATATAATTCTTCACTTAATTACAGCCATTAGTTGTTTCAAGGGATAAGTAATAATAATAATAATAATAATTGTAAATGCAGATCAATGAATGTAAATGGAGGGTGAGTTAGGGGTATGGTGCCTTTACGACACAATAGTCATTTCTAAAGATATAGTATTCTCAATTCATGTCTCGAACCGTATTTAATCACTATTTATTAATAATTTTTATTATTAAATAGCTTTATATTTTAATATTTAGATTAAAATTGAAAACATATCACATTCTCAACTGGTATATAATTCTATTTATTAATAATTATTATTATTATTATTATTATTATTATTATTTATTTTATATTTTAATGTTTAGACTGAATAGTTAATAAATCTTAGTTACATATTTAAAAAAATCAAAATATGTCATATTCTCAACCCGTACCCAATTTTACCTGTGTATAATCAATATTTATTAATTATTGTTATATAATTTTATATTTTTATGTTTAGATTTAATCCGTTAATAAAATTTAGTTACATACTTAGATTATTGAAAATAACTTGTAATTTACTTATATAGAATATTTGAAATTATAAAAATAGATTATCTCAAATTTTGTTATAATAAAATTTATTTCAACCTATATATATATATATTCTATTAAATATGACTTATACTAAAATCTAGCGGATCTGGTTCACTATTAACTATTAGAAGAATAAAAAGAAAAACATAGTTAGGCAAACTATGATAAAAGTGAAATTTTGAATTAAATAACATATGATAAAAGAAAATATTGAAATAAGCAAATTATAATCATTGAAAAATAAATTAGGTCAAATATAATATAAAAAAATAAAATAAATAGATATTAGGTTCGAATGACACCGAAGCACTAGAAAACGGAATGTGAGAAACAAACACATAAGTTAGGAGAAATTGCATTAATATATATGAGTTATACACTATAAATTATGTACTCCTTCTGGTGTTTTTTTAATTGCCATTTTATAATTTCTATTGAGAACTAATGAATATATAATTTTCCCGAAACCCTAAATAAAAGAGATTAATTAAATTCCTAATTAACTTTTCACTCTCTCCTCATAAGTATATTACTACTATAAATTTGTATTGATTTCTTAAAATAAGTAGGATGAAATTTGGAACAAAATGTTAAAAAAATCTAAAACGAAAACTAATTTGCAACAAGATCGAACTCCTAAAACGATATTTTAATATTAACTGGATGGAGTATATAATTATATGTATAGCTCACTAAATGGCTCACGAGATCGAACAATAGCTCAGACTTGGCTTGTTGGGAAATTTATTTATGGGAATTTTCTTATTTTGTTATTTGTCTTTCTTGGGCTCAAAATATATTAGGGAACTAGATTTAGGACTTTATTTGTTTCCTAGAATGTGTCTAGGATTTTATTTAGTTTCCTAAATTGTATTTAGGACTTGTTTAACTTGTTTACCAAGTTTAGTACTCTAGAAGTCTTGTCTATTTAAGACAAGACAAAGACGCAAGAGAAAGGAACCTTCAATAATCTTTTTATACGGACGAGAAAGTAGCAAGGACGACGCAATCAAAGAAGAACACGATCAAGTAAAAGACTTGTGGCAAAGATCAAAATCAAGGAGATCTTCGAAATTGCGTAACCAACAGAGAAGATCATCAAAAGCTTTGCCACAAGACTTGAAGCCACGATCTTAATCACGGAGATTTTTGGAGTTGCGTAACCAACAAAGAAGATCATCATACCGAGGCGACAAGTATTTTAGTATCAAGTGTTGATACTAGTGTTTTTCATATATATTACTTTATATTTGTATTTGATCTTGAACGACTTAAAAGTAATATAGTTTGCGGGTTTGTATACTCAAGTTCGTAAGTACTTTTACTTACGAACGGAATTTAAATTGCTGTGTTCAAACTATTTTTTATATAATTCCGCCGCTTATATTTTAACTCTGTTTGATGTGAGACTCGGTGATTGTAACACCGAAAGTAACATCACTTTGCTGATACTTATTTTCAAAACCATAGGTCCTACAAACTTACAATTAACATCTAGAGCGGGTTACTTGACGTACTAAATTTACTGATCCTTATTTTGTAGGACGCTATAGATGCAGAGGTTGATGAATCTCTTGACGAGTATGAGAAACTGAGCATTGGGCATAAGCAATTATTTGCTAGTTGGGGAAAACAAGTACTTAAAGTCAAGAATCTTATGATCGAGGTGGACAAACTGACCAAGGAGAAACATGATCAACTGAATATAATTTTCCGTTTAGAGTCGTCACTCACCAAAAAGGATGTTGAGCTAGAAGGAGTGAAGACTGTGTTGAAGAAGGTTCAAGAAACCCTCACAAACCTCAACAAGGGCAAGACAAAGTTTGATGAAATTTTGGAACTGAGTATCCCGGATTCTTCGAAACACGGGATTGGATACAAGCATGTTTAATAAATGCCGGAGTCTAGCCAGAAATTGGAGAAGTCAAGCGCCACAAGAGAAGAAGAAGACAATATGTGTGCCATCATTGTGGTGAAAGAGGTCACATTCGACCATACTGATGGAAGCCTAATGGGAAACAAATTTAGTGACGGTTCCCGTGTTGCTAACACCAAAATCAACACTAGAGTCAAGCAGGTTTGGGTCAAAAAGAAAGAGATCAAATGCAACATGATCTATTTGTCTCTGAAGTCTCACATCCCTGAAGCCTGGTATTTTTATAGTGGATGCTCTAAGCACATGATCGGCTCGGAAGATCTCCTTTTGAATATTGTTAAATCTCAAGAAGGAAAAGTGAAGTATGGTGGAGGTGCACATGGACAGATCATTGGCCAAGGAATCCTTCATGTTCCTGGTATTGCAAAGCTTGAAAATGTGTTACTGGTTGAAGGTTTAACTGTGAACTTGATAAGTATTAGCCAACTATGCGATGGTGGGTTTAGTGTCAAGTTCACTCATGAAAATTGAGAAGTTTATGACGAGAGCAATGCATGTATTCTTACTGGTCAGAGGACTTCTGACAATTGCTACCAAATTAACGGTGATGTTATCTGCAAGCAATCTCAACAGAGTGATGGCAAGGTGTGGCATCAAAAGCTCGGACATGTCAATTACAAGATGATGGAGAGATTGGTCAAGAAGGATGCTGTGAATAGACTACCTAAGCTCAACACTAAAAACATTCTAGTTTGCGAGGCATGTCAAAAAAGGAAGCAAGTCAGGGTGTCACATCCGAATGTGCAAAGTCTCACTACCTCAAATTGTTTCGAACTCCTTCATATGGATCTTTTGGGACCACTTGAAGTTGAGAGCCTTGGTGGGAAGAGGTATGTACTTGTAATTGTTGATGATTTTTCTCGTTTTACATGGGTAGAATTTTTAAAAGAAAAATCCGAGACTTTCGAAACTTTTAAAAAACTTGTGAGAAAATTGAGTGTTCTTTTTTGTGCAAATATAGGTAGAATAAGGTATGATCATGGGAAAGAATTTGAGAATGTGTCTTTTTCAAATCATTGTTCCAAAACTGGTATAACTCATGAATTTTCTTCACCCATCACCCCCCAACAAAATGGGATAGTTGAACGCAAAAATAGATCTCTTGTAGAAATGACTAGGACTATACTTATTTCAAATGAGGTTAAGATATTTTTGGGCTGAATCTATGAATACTACTTGTCATATAATTAATAGGGTGTGTTTTAGACCAAGATCTTGTGTTACTCCCTACGAATTGTTGATGGGCAAAAAGCCAAATTTGAGTTATTTTCATATTTTTGGGCGCATTTGTTATGTGCTAAATGATAGAAATCATCTTGCAAAATTTGAGTCAAAGAGTGATAAATGTATTTTCATGGGATACTCTCAAAATAGTCATGCATATAGATTGTTTAATCTTAGAACACGTGATTGAGTCAGTAAATGTCAAGTTTGATGATATGATTAGTGGTTTTAGACCTGCTGAGGACAATGATCTGGTTTATGATCAGAATCCTCAAAATAATGTTACGGTTGGTATAGATGAAGCTACAGGTACAGAAACTGAATATGCAAGTGGTGACGGTTCCTATGACATGTCACCAGAAGTAACACCAACTCAGACTGGACAATAATCTGATTCAGGTCCAGTTGAGGAAGATCCAGATGGTCAAATTGACTTACATCACAGGGGTATTCCCTCGAGAATTCAAAGGAATCATCCTATGAGCCAAATCATTGGAGATCTCGATGAAAAAAGTACAAGAAAGCAACAAATAAACTTCAGAGAGATGGTAAGGTTTGTTTGCTTATCTACTAACTGTTCTCAAATTTGAGAGTCTTTGTTTCTTGCAAAACAGAGCCCAAGCGTGTAGAGGATGCTCTTAAAGACGAGTTTTGGATAAAGGCCATTCAAGAAGAGTTGGACCAATTCACTGGAGATGATGTTGGCATTAGTGTTGTTAACACCGTATATAAGAGCATGATAGGAAGTATTTTGTACTTAACTGCCAGCAGGCCTAATATCATGTATAGTGTGTGTGTCTATGTGCTAGATATCAGTAAAACCCTAAATAGTCACATTTGAAAGCAGTTAAACGAATCTTTAGATATGTAGTTGGTACTAGTGATTTGAGTGTTTGGTATTCTAAAGAAACAAGTACTGAACTTGTAGGATATACGGACTCGAATTGGGTTGGGGATGTTGTGGATAGAAAGAGTACTACAGGGGGTTATTTTTTCTTGGGTAATAATCTTATCTCATGGTATAGAAAAAAACAAAATTGCATTTATCTTTCTATAGTTGAAGTCGAGTATATTGTAGCTGGAAATGCTTGCACACAGTTGTTATGGATGAACTAAATGATAGAGGACTACGACCTACATAGTAGAATATTGACTGTGCTCTGTGAAAATTCCAGTGCCATTAATATCTCGAAAAATCATGTCCAGCACTCACGAATCAAACACATTGACATAAGATACCACTTTATTCGTGACTTGGTTGAGAGGAAAATAGTTAGTCTCGAGCATATAGGAACAGACAATCAGCTTGCTGACATCTTCACAAAGGCATTAGATTTAGAGACCTTTTCTCGTTTGAGAAGAGATCTCGGAATGTGCATTGTCTAAGTTTGTGTTATTTTTGATGTTATGACACCAAAACTGTCATCAGTTATAACATCTGTATATTTATGCATGTATTTTTTTTCATACATAATCTGAATGCATTGGGTCTGGTTGAAAGTGCAATAAGGTCAGTTGTTGTAATAAAAATGGTGGCAAAAAGACTAACCTCTTCAATTAGGTGATTAAGGAGCTTTCTCGCAGATATTGGTTTTCTCCCAAGTCCAAAAATAAGAGGTGTTAACAGCAATTGCTGAAAATATGCTATTTCTCATCAAATCTATAAAAAGATGAAGAAAATTTGGGTTAAAAAGGATCCAATCTTTAAATTTCATCTCATTGAGTGATTTTGACGTAGTCATTAATTTGGGTTAAGGGGTCTGTTTTCATTGACTTCACCTAAAGTAATGTTGGTTATGATGTCACTAGTCATGAAAAGCAACACTAATCAAGTCACTAAAACATAAAATTGTATTTTTAACCTTTTTAGGTCATAATTCTTAGGCATAAATTAAGACATTCATACTTTGAGAAGATGCCTTTTTGCTGTTTGTTCTGTTGCTTGTGCTTGTGTCTTTCCTGAATTCTCTTAATCTTGTTTGAATCTTGCCAACCAAGTGTTTCGATGGTGTTAAAATCGGAGGATTGGACAGGTAATAAGAGGTTGATTTGGCGAGTGAAAAATTACTTTGCAAAGAATTTGTTCAACTATGGTGATGGTTTATAAATATCTAGCTCTATCTCGGTTTTCTATGTAGTTGAGATTTGTGATTTTAATTTCCAAATATGAGATAGTGGTTTAGTTGAGTTTTGAGATCATGTGACTTGGTTTTTGGTAAGAAAAATCATGTGCTATTTTTTGATAAGGAGTGAGCTTGTTTTTAAGGAAAGAAAAGTCTTGGGTCTTAAACAGAAGTAGTGGGAATAGTGGGGGGTTAATTTTTCCTTTTCTCTTCACCCTCTTCCTCCTTCTACCGCATATGTTTTATCCAGTTCGGTTTTTTTTTTTACATTTATTTGGCACTCGATTTTTTATTTGTGATTGTTTTCAATCTCTTGAAAAATGTCGAATTCACCATCACCCAGCAAGGCTCCGGAAACAAACTGTGCGTCTAGCTAATAAGAAATTTCCCCCCAAAGTGCAAGAAGAAAAGTTATGCAGCTGCCCAGACAGACGATGTTGGTTCTGGTGATGTTAAAATCAATTCTAATATCGTTCAGTTTCTGCTCCAGTAGTTTTCTGCTTCGGGACTCGTTTGTTGAGGTCTTTTTGCTTTCAGGACTAAAAGGGGGAGAAGATGTAGAAGACGTGGGCGGGCGATAATGGCGATAAGAGTTCGAGCCATTGATTGGTTTGTATTTTGCTTGTTTTGAACCATGAGTATTTGTTTATGGAGAGTTTTAATTTAAAAGGAGTTTCAATTTAGGTGGAGTCTTGAAATTTTTAGTGCGTCTTGGGAATTTTGTCCAAAAAAGCAATAGGAGGGATTGTTGAGAAATTTATTTATGAAAATTTCTTTATTTTGTTATTTGCCGTTCTTGGGTTCAAAATATATTAGGGAACTAGATTTAGAATTTTATTTATTGGATTTTATTTAGTTTTCTATATTGTATTTGGGACTTGTTTAACTTGTTTACCAAGTTTAGGACTTTAGGAGTCTTGTCTATTTAAGACAAGATAAAGACGCAAGAAAAAGACACCTTCGATAATCTTTTTATATGGACGAGTAAGCAGCAAGGACGACGCAAGTAAAGAAGAATACGAGCAAGTAAAAGACTTGTGACAACTATCCAATTAAGGAGATTTTCGAAGTTGCATAACCAACGGAGAAGATCATCAAAAGTTTTGCCACAAGACTTGAAGTTACGATCCGCTGCTTATATTTTAACTCTATTTGATGTTAGTTTTGTTGATTGTAACTCAGAATTTAAAGCAACATCACTTTGGTGATACTTATTTTCAAAACCATAGGTCCTACAAAGTTACAATTGCTTGTATTCAATCCCGTGTTTTGAGCTCGAGTTTGGCTTGTATTCTAAACGAGCTGCTCGCCGAGCTCGGGTAGCTCGACTCATTTGCATAAAAATAAAATAAAAATGAACACAGAAAAAGAAATTTCACCATCCTCCAAAATAAGAAAACATGAAATAGAATACACATGGATAGAGAGCCTATGTACACACTCTACTATATTACTTGTGATCAACACTGCCCTTCTTCAATAAGCTCCCAATCTTCCCAAGCAAAGCTTTCTTCTTTTTCATCTTTTTCTTATCATCACCACTATTATCATCATTATTTTCTATACAAGACTCATTTTCATCAATCTTAAAGCTCTCCCACATTTCAAAATCCGCTTCTGAATCATAATCCTCGTTTTCGTCCTTTTCATTTTCACTCTCGTTTACGGACACTCGCACAAAGCTCGTCGCCCACTTTGGGACCACGTCATAGTCCTTTTCACACTCTTCAAATTCCTCTTCTTGCTTATTATAATTATCATTCTTCCCGGCGAGCGAATAAGTCAACACCTCGACTTTGACCAGCAAAGCCGTTTCTCTTTTCCGCAGCTCCTCGTTTTCGGAAACGATTTTCCGCAGCTCGTTTTCTCTGATAATCGAATCGACTTTTAGGCGCGCGCTCGCTGCCTTGGCTTCGAGCGCCACTTCGTTAAGGCGGATTGCCTCTGAATTAGCTTCCTGAAACGAGCTTTTCCAACGCACTTCTTTTTCGTTCGATCTTTTGAGTAAATTAGTCAATCGGTTTATTTCGTATTCCATACAAGACTTCTCTTCTTCGGATCTTTTCACGGAGCTGATCAAATAATCGCGCTGTTGGATTGAATTAGTGAGAGAATTAATTATTTGGAATATTTTTGTCATTTTTTTTAAGTACAACTATTTTCACAAATAAATAAATTAATACATTTATTTGGAATATTACCATACCTTTGTTTTGAAAAAAATTGACAACTAATAATTTACAGCCATATATATATATATATATATATATATATATATATATAGGGCAATAAATTAAATTCCCAATAGAATTAATTTGCTAAAAACTTACATCAGGCTGGGCCCTGAGATTGGGAGACTCTGGAGATTGATCAACTGAAAATGGTTTCAATTTTGAAGCTCCAGATACAGCAGATCTATATTAACAAAGTAAATTATTAAATCTTAGAGCCCATTTTGGGGCTTAAGCAGGCAATGTAGGATGTATGATTCATATAATGCAAAAATTAAGGCATGAATATGGTATTAAGTCAAAAAAAAAAAAAAAAAAATCACATTTCTTCAATTGTAATACTTCTATTTATGTTCAAAAAGGTATCATCAGCTATTTAAGAAGAAAAATAATGTCCCACTTACTTGGATTTTTCAGACATGGCGATGAAAAGCTGTAATCCCTTCAATGGAAAATTGGGGTTTTACTAAGATGCTGACAATTTCTTATTGAATATAAATTATTGGGTCTCGAGAAATTTAACTGATGGCCCAAGAAAATAGGAGAGAGAAATCAAATTAGAATTGAAAACGATTCACATTCTGGACTGCTTTTAATTAATTGGTTTGTTTAATCATTCATTATTCCAGCTCTGTCTATGTCTTAGCAAATTAAATTTCGTGAAAATTATTTTGATAAGTACGAGTGCGCCACTAATGCGGATACGGTTTTTAATCGCATCGCATGCGCGAATATCTCATAATTAAGAGCATGGTGGGTTTTTTTCTCTAATTTTCTTTTATGAGATAATTTAATTCAAAATTTGTAACATGCGCCAAATCATACAACATATATTACATTGAAACTGATACTGCTTAAGCTAGTAATTCTTAGGGATTTTTTTTACGCTGCATTTTAAGGGGGCAAATGTGCATAATACACATAACAATTGTGTTGAAATGCACATTAATTAGCCCCTGACCTTTTTGTTGTTTTGGAGCAAGGTTTATTAATAAATATAGTTTCCCAATCTCCTCAACCACACAATTTTTTATTATAAAAAATAAAATAAAAATGGTATGCAATATATATATATATATATATATATATATATATATATACCCTATATATTAATGCAAAATCCTTCTAATCTATGTGTCTGCTTCGTATGCTTATAAATTGAAGACTCTGAACAATTCCCTTTCTTTCTAACAGTCTCGCACCCCTTCTCTATCTTTACCAGCTCAATCTCTGTCGGTTCTCTGCATATATCCCTAATCCCCAACTCCCTCCGAGTCTTCAATTTCACATCCGTGTTCATGGCGAGCAATCTGTCTTTTGGAGTTTCTCAAATAACTCCAGAGAAGGAGACTTGGAAAATAAAGGTCCGATGCGAACGACAGTGGTACACACACCCGCAGAACAATCCCGAAGACAAGAAAATCATCGAACTCATATTAATGGATGATGAGGTAATTTCAATTTTGTTATTTGATTTTATTGATTTGTTTTCCTTTCTGTTTTTTCGAATTGAAGGTTTGAACTATATATGAGATGCTTAATCATAAGTTGAATATTTTTGTATGCTCCTCTTTGTTTTAATTATTTTTATGAATTTTGAGTTCTATTGAACTGTTTTGGGGGGTTTTGGTATCCTTTATAAATAAGGTATAAACTTTGATACAGTTATATATAAAGTAAGTGATGTAAATATGAGTTGCAACTATTTCTAAATTTTAGATTGTGTTTTTAAGTGATGTAAATATGAGTTGCAACAATTTCTGAGTTTTAGGTTGTGTTTTTATATATTCTGTGAGTAATATATGAATTGGTGAATCATAAATTTAATATTTTTGTATGCTCCTCTATTTTTTTTTTTATTATTTGTATGAATTTTGATTTTTATGAACTATTTTAAGGGGGGTTTGATCTCCTTTATAGATAAGCTGTAAACTTTTTACAATTAATATATTACTGATTGAAAATAATGACCAACAGTGATTGAAAATACTTTGGGGGGTTTTTGATCTCCTAAAAAGTGGAATAATGATTGAAAATATTCTTATAATAACCAACAATTTCTGCTTGAATATTATTAAGACCGCATGACCAGATTTTATTAAATACAAACCTGAGCAAAAAATAAAGAAATAGTACCTGTAAGTTGTTTTCTTTGCACCAGTCTACATTGTAGCCAGTTTAATCTTTGACTTAAAAGAAAATTAGTTTTTGCAGATAACATGGCAGCTAATGTCAAAACTTGAGACAAACAGCATAATATATATTGATTTCTTACAAAAAAAAAAAAATACAAAAGATTATAGAATCAGTTTTTTTTTCTTTGTAATGTTAGTTGTCTGTCTCAGTTTATTATTAGGTTCTCTATCTTATTCTGAACTATTTATGAGTTTTTAGTAATATTTTTATATATAATCCGTAAGTAATTTTTGATATAATTACATACAAAGTAAGTGATTTATATATGAGTTGTCGAATAAGAGTTTTATTTTCTTTAGGTTTTCTGTCTCTTTTGTAAGAGATGGTCTTGATTCATACATATGACTTATATATATATTTCATAAGAAATATTGCTTCTTAATATATCTTGATTTCTCAAATCTTTGATATGATCTTATTCTGAACTAACTGCGAGTTTTTGGTTATATTTTTATATTGTCGAATTAGATTTTTTTTTTTTGGAATGGTTTTCTGTTTCTTTTTTAAGAAGTGGTCTTGATTCATACATATGTCTTATATATATTTCTTAAGAAATATAGTTTCTTAATATATTTCTTGATTTCTCAAATCTGTAATTTATTTTTTTTATAGTGTTATTTGTCTGCTTCTTTTTATTATTAGGCTGTCTGTCTCTTTTGTAAGAAGTGATATTGATTTTTATTTATGACTTATATATATTTCATAAGAAATATAGTTTTTTAATAGATATTGATTTAGATGCTAATTTATTAATCTATATATCAGGTGCAGTTTTATAAATTTTTTTTGTATGCTCCTTTATTTTTAGTTATGTCTTATATAATAAACCCTCAGAAARAATTTCTTTTAGGTTAGTTCTCTGTCTCATTTTTTTTAGGTTAGTTATCTGTCTCATTTGTAAGGAGTGATATTGATTTTTATTTATAACTTATATATTACAAAAGAAAAAGACTTTCTTAATAGTTATTGATTTATATGTTAATTTATTAATATAAAATATATTTTTTGTAAATTCAGGGTGAAAAAATTCAAGCATCCATTAAAAAGTACCAGTTTTCGAAATACAAAAAAAACATTAAAGAAGGAGGTTTTTACAACCTTACAAACTTTGAAGTACAACAAAACAATGAAGATTTCATCGCTACAAGACATAGATACAAACTCCAGTTTCACAAATTTACTGGATTGAGACCATCAGTACCATTAGATATACCTCTGTATGGATTCAATACCACGTAGCAGCCATTGTACAGAGCACTTATCCTTCACTGTTAGACAATTTTTCGGTTCCTGCATTTTTGGAAGAGAGAGCGATACTGGCACCGACCAATAATATTGTGGAGAAGTCAATGATTATGTGTTGTCTATGATTCCAGGAGAGGAAAAGGAATATCTTAGTTCTGACAGCATATGCAAGACTTTTGCGGATTCAGAAAATCAGAATGAGGTTTACTCGACCGATTTCTTGAACACGATCAAGTGTTCAGGAATACCGAACCACATATTGAGGTTGAAGGTCGGAGTACCAGTGATGCTGATACGGAATATGGATCAAGCCTCAGGATTATGCAATGGCACGCGGTTGGTTGTCACACAGCTTGGCGACAGAATTATCGAAGCGAAGATTCTGTCGGGTAACAATATGGGGACAAAAATGTTTATTCCGCGTATGGTATTGAGCCCTTCTGATAGCAGATTGCCGTTTAAGTTTCAAAGGAGACAGTTTCCGATTATTGTTTCCTTTGCAATGATTATAAATAAGAGTCAGAGACAAACGCTCTCATATGTGGGGTTGTATCTGCCAAGGCCGGTATTCAGTCATGGTCAACTTTATGTGGCCATCTCAAGAGTTAAGAGCAGAAAAGGATTGAAGATACTATACTGCGACGAAAACGGTGTGAGTGTGAACCAGACGAGAAATGTAGTTTACAAAGAAGCGCTGCAATATTTAAAATGAAAGTCATAAGTGTGTAATTAGTAGGATATGGCCGGGTGGGAATTATGTAATCTTTTCATAAACACACCAAAATAAATTTTAAAGGAATAACAATTGTTGAAATAAATTTTTCATAATTAGAGTAGAACAATTTGTGGAACGGTTTAAATATATTTTCGAGAATGTATAATTCGTATTTATTTTTACAAATCTCGTAAAATGCACGGGTGTTACACTAGTATATATATATATATATATATATATATATATATATATATATATATATATATATCTTAATTTGTCACCCTCGATGAGTTGACCTATAGACGAGAATACTCTAATAATATTTTAGGAATATTAAAATTTTATTAAGCGAATCTCGTAAATTTACTACTTTATCCCTATGTAATATATAATATTAAAAAAAAACAAAGGGAAAAAAGAAGTAAGCATCCAAAAAAGGTAAGGAAAAAAGAAAGGGAAAAAATGAAGAAAAATGCGAATAATGACGAATTTCTTTTCTTTCTTTTTTTTTTGCAAATATAAAAATAAAAATGGACCATAATAAGCAATCAAATAGGTGGGGTACGGGTAAGTCTCACATCTTTGTGAAAATTGGTGTTTTTTCAAAAAAATAAAAAAAAATCTAGACTATCATAAGGTTTAACTAGTCTCACGAATAATGAAACAGTGTTCGAAATTCTTTTTCAACAATCGTAATGTTAGAAAAAAAAAGGTCTATATCAAGACCAAAAAACAAATTGTCCGAACCATATTTTCAAACTTGAAATTTATGTTAGAAAATCTGGTGTGAACAATCTATTTTTTCCAGAAACACATTATATTACGTCAATAAAATTTTGATTTGTTAAAAAGAAAAATCTGAACCAGTTCGAACACAACACCGAAAATGAACCGTAATGAATAGTTTTATGATGAAAAGTGATGCAAAAAAGTTACAAAATAGCAATGTGATTATTGTAACACTAAAAATTGTAGAGAAAACTTGCATCATTCATCTTGTTTATACTATCATCCTCCATTATTAAGTTTTATTTTGAGGTGGATATTATAAGATTTTTGGAAGGAAGAAGATGTTTTTGTTTTTATTTTATGTTTAAATCAATCTTACAATAGAGTTATACTCCCTCCGTCCCAAAATGATGGTCCTACGGTTGATTTCACACAGATTAAGAAATGAGTAGTTTATATAGTTAAGTCATTAATTTAGTTAGTATTTTCCAATTATACCCTTCTTGAATTTATTAATATCAATTAATAATTATAAAAATTAGTGTTAGAATTAGTATATTTGTTATTGGAATAGTAAGATTTTGCATTGTAATCTTTAATTCTCAATTTACGAGGTAGAAAACTAGTATTTCAAAAATATTAATTAAGGGTATGTGTGGAAATGAAAAATTAATGATATGTTAAATATGGTAACTGGACTATCTTTGTGGGACGGACGAAAATAGAATACTGGACTATATTTGTGGGATGGAGGGAGTATATTTTTTTTCTTTTCAAATATATCTATTTTTGTCCCAAAAATGATGAGGTGAAGTTATCAAATTTTTTGGGTGCAAATATCTTATTCTTTAATTCAAAAAGATTACTATTTAAGTTTGAATAACATGCATGCTTCCCTTAAAAAAAGTTGGATCAACTTCTCATTGACCTTGTTTATATTTTTAAAAGCTACCATTATTTCGGCTTCAAGTTCAATCGGTCCCAACATACTAGCCGCCTTATTAGCACCTCCTTTAATCGAATCGCCTAGAGCGATTTTTCCAAACGTGCCTCTTTTTCTCTTGCCGCTCGAGCTCTTCGTGCCATATTTTCCTCTAAAGTGCTTCAACACTGTCGGCTCGGCTTATTGTTCCGACTCAACGGCTTGGGAATTTTCAATTTTTCGAGATTTTTTTTCGGCTTGTTTTTGAGCCTCGATCGGCTTGATGAATTCGTTGTTAAACGAAGCAATTATTGAAAACCCCAAACATAAACCAGTACAGGTCATCAAAGCAATAATTTGTAAGTTCATAACGATCATAATAAACATCTGATCATGAATTCAAAAGAGCATATACAAATTATTATTTTAAAGAAAAATATCGAATCAACTTTAAGATATAGGAGGGTTCAACTTACTTGGATTTATCAAACGTGATGAAAAGCAAGTATCCCTTCAATGGAAGATTGTGTTTTTAATATAACACTGAAAGAAATTGTTATTGAGGAATTTGCAGAGAATGTACGTGTGCGTTATATATATATATATATATATATATATATATATATATATATATATATATAGAGAGAGAGAGAGAGAGAGAGAGAGAGAGAGAGAGAGAGAGAGAGAGAGAGAGAGAGGGTGGTGGTGGTGGGTGGGGGGTTCAAATGAGAACCTAGGGACTCATCTTGGTTTTACATCTAATCATGTGTGTGGCCAAGATTTTTTCTATTGTTTTAATTTCATTAAATCAATAATATTGTATGTAAAGGATGTTTATGTCTTTTTACCTAATGTCTTTTAACCTAATTCAGAAACCCCCAACGCAGCCTCCCTTTTTCTTCAACGCAATCCCTTTCTTCTTCAACCCGGGCGGCAGTGGTTCAAATCAATGGCGGCTCCTGCGAGGTCAACGACTAAAAACCGGCAGCCAGAGGCAAAAACGGCTGGGCTCGGGTGGACCAAAAACCGGTGATTATGTGCGGCGGTGTGACGGCGAACGACGGTCAGCGTCTGGGCTCACCTCTGCGAGGCGGCGGCGACGTGGCTATCAATTTTTGCGAGGAAAAATCCGGCAGCGTGGGGGTTTGGTTGGTTTGGTGTCTCCGCCCGGTTCACCGTCACCTGCCCGTCGCTGCGGGGTGTCATTGGGGACCGGCGCCGATTCCTCCTTCTTTAATACATACCAATGCGGATAATTAATTTAAATGACGAGACAATAAAAAAAGGATCTTCTAGGGCACCAATGCGGATAATACATACCATCATTTTTTTTAAGTCGGAAAAAATATTAAAAGGAGGAAAAGAGGGTCAAGCGTATACAAGGGTCGCAACGCCGATCGTTCCACTATAAGCACATATTTGCTTGTTAAAACCTTCCAAGGTAAACCACCCTTGTGGGAGAAATCCTTGTAGAGTAAAGAGTACCCTACCCATGCAAATAGCTAAGGAATCGAACAAGAACGAAGAAATCGCAATAGGTTACATGACTGCAAAAATAAAAAAATAAGTTACAACAAGCAAGTCGTGACCAAAAAACAACATTCTCAGAACCATCTGTCGGGTTGAGAAGCAGTTGCTACAAACGTAGCCGGAGATGGAAATTCTGAAGTTGATAGTCCACAAAGCGGTGGAAACCGATTGATTAACGAGATGAGCAAAACACTTGTCTACCCAAGATATCATCATCCACCAGATCGATCAGAAAGGTTAGCAACGAGGAGAACCAAAAGGCCTTGGGGAACTCTGACTTAGAGAGGACGTCAGCAACTCGATTGACCTCTCGAAACACGTGGGAAACCATTAACTCCATGTAAGTCGTGAGGAAAATGACCTGGCGCCAGCGAGCAAGGAATTCCCATGGCACGTCAAGACAACGCTTGATAAATAAGTCGACGACGTACGAGGTATCAGACTCCAGCGAAATCCAATTCCAACCCCTAGCCTTGGCTTCCTCAATGGTAATCATCGCAGCCTCTAACTCGGCTTCAAACGCGAAACCTTGACCATAGTACCTTGAAGAAAACCCCTTTCACAAAACCCCGACACGTGCGGAAAATGCGAGCCAAAACACAAACTCCGGGACACTCAAATGCGCTTCGATCAGTGTTCACTTTGATCTAGCCCGGAGATGGGGGCGACACTTCATAGGGACAAGGGTGGGCGGAGGCGCAGGCCTACCACGCACACCCAGCTTACGCAAATAGAGCAAGTAAAAAAGGGAGTTGGACACTGTGCTGCGATCCAACACCGAGGACTCCACAATAAGGGAGCGAATGGTGATAAGGGCTACCGTGATGGATGGAGAAACGTCGTTAAAGGTCTACTTACACCGAAAATTCCAAATGGTCCACACCACCGAGATGAACGCCACCTTCCAAAGGAAGAGAATCTACATACTAAAATGAAAGCCGAAATTAAAGATGCAAAGGTTAGAGAAGCCGCTAGAAAGAGGCAGTTGAATATCAAAAGTACCCTCGATCCACCCCCAAAATATGACGAGCGAAAGAGCAATAAGTGAGAATATGATCAACTTCTTCCACACTCGCATAGCAAAAGCAACAAAATGACGGCCCGATGAAGCCACGCCTATGAAGAAAGTCAAAAACTCCAAACAATAAACGAGCGGTGAACTAGAATATGCAGCAACCAGATCCAACTCCCTCAACTAACCTTTAGGAACCTGGCTCGGAGATGATCATAGGCAATCTTAGCTAAAATATCCCCCTTCTCCGAGGTCATCCACGCACGTTTATCAACTGTATTCAGGACCAAAAGAAAACGAAGAATGTCAATGACAATGTCAATAAACGTGATAAAGAAAACCTGCAAAGTACCAGAACCAAGAAAATAAGTAGCCCACAATAGTCTGTGGGAAATATCACGTAAGAAAAATAAGGATGCTAATACGGGAAGCGATAGAGTAACCAAACCAATCATCCCACGAAAAGCTCACAAGAGTCACTACCATGGACTCAGCGAGGTTCCTCCAAGATATTTGAGGTAGGCTAGTGAATGCCCCCTTAAATGGAGGAAGTAATATGTGTACACAAACGACCATCTTCATAGAGAAAGCACTTACCGGAGAAGATGGAAAGCCATCGTATCCTTATTAAGCACATTAGTCGCAAACTTGAGGAGGAACACCGATTTGGTCATCGTGCCCGAACGAATTCCAAGACCACCTTCATCATGCAGGGAAGAACAACGGGCCCAGTTCATCATGCATCGTTTTACATTTGGAAGTATACTCTGATCATGGAGTGCGTCGTGGTGCTACAAATGATCGAATTAACCAACTATATACGACCCACCAATGAGAGTGAGGTCCCTTCCAATGCCCAAACTTAGCGATGGTCTTATCAAAAATCGACCGGAGGTAAATAGTGCGGGATTTACCACGAAACATCGGAACTCCAAAATAGGTAGTGGCAAAGAACCAACCGAGAAGGACAAGACCTGGCGCATACGTCTGACCACGGCAGGAGAGACCAAAGACCTTAAAAATCTTGGACTTCTCGGGGATCAAAATTTGCTCGGAGTTGTCACCATGGTGACGGAAGATATCCAAAATAACACGAACATTAGTAGTGGATACATGGCTCAAAACCAGGATGTCTTCAGCATACAGTAGACAAGTCGGGAAATAAAGAGAACGACCCCCATGAAATAGGACAATCCTACCCAAATTATAGGCGTGACAAAGGTCTTAGCTGAGGACATCCTCAGCAATGCAAAAGAGAAGTGGGAAGAGCGGGTCCCTCTGACGACCCCCCTGGTGTAATTAAAATACCCACTCGGACTATCATTAATGAGAACGAGCTGAGAGAGGAACGGTTTCAGCCCAACCCACGAAAATGGGAGAGAAACCAAAATGATGCAAAACCGCAAGAAGTCAAGCGTATTGAACGCCTTCCAAATATCAAATCTTCAGAATCATGTTCTTACAAAAGGTACGAGAGTCAAGATAGTTGAATACCTCTGATGCTACCGCAATAAAATCGCGAATCTTCTTCCCGGGGATAAACCCAAATTATGAATCGGAGATTGTATCATTAATAACAAAGCCAAGGCGAGTTGCCATAATCTTAGTGATAACTTTAAAATAAAAGTTACTAAGAGCAATAAGGTAAAAATCTTCAAC
This sequence comes from Phtheirospermum japonicum, assembly GCA_014905375.1. Classification (NCBI taxonomy): domain Eukaryota; kingdom Viridiplantae; phylum Streptophyta; class Magnoliopsida; order Lamiales; family Orobanchaceae; genus Phtheirospermum; species Phtheirospermum japonicum. Next base: position 219,632 of record BMAC01000821.1, on the reverse strand, counting down.
CCGAATCGCCCTTTAACCTTCGAAATGAGAACCATGAAACTAGAGTTAAAGCGTGTAAGAAGCGACGAGGATTCGAATAAGAAACAAACCGCCGCGCAAACATCATAACCAACAGTCTCCAAATATAATGAAAGAAATGTTCATTAAAGCTATCCGGACTGGGGTTACTACTAGAACCAAGCGCGAAGACGGCTTCATGAATCTCCACATCATTCGAGATAGCCGAAAGGCATAAATTCAGGTCACTGTCGATAACGGGCAGAAAAACACTATTTATAGAACCCGGATCTGCTAGGGGCTGAGTGGTAGTGAAAAGACATGGGAAGAAAGAAACAATCTTCGTCTTGATCGCATCGAGGTTGTGACTGATCTAGCCGTCAATCCAAAGAGAGCTTATGGAAGACTTTGTGACCCGAACCTTAATGCTGCGATGGAAAAAACCAGAGTTATGGTCCCATCCATGAGCCAATCAGCCCGACTCTTGTCAAAGAACAGTTGCTTGGGCATCCAACAAAGAGGAAGAATCAGTTTGAAGCTTGATCTCGACCTCGACGCCAACCTTTGAGTACCCTCGACCAAATATCGAGTGTGTCGAGCAAGAAGCTCAACCTGAATTGCCTAGACACGATGGTGAGTATTCCCTATTGTTTAAACATTCCACTCCAGAAGATCCCCCGGGAAATACTTTAATTTAATCATGAGGCGGTTGATAGGGTTAGTAGCTTGTACGGGCTACGCCCACACGATCGTGATGACATCAGAGAAGCCTGTATGAGAAGTCCAAATATTCTGGAAACGAAAGATCCACGGCCCTGGGATGACATCAATGCCATTACCATACTCCACAAGGATCGGGAGATGGTCCAAATTGGAACGTGGGAGGAGGATACCCGAGATACGATGACCAAAAATGGGCAAATTGCTCGAGTAAATCCAGAAAAGACAAATACATACCATCATCTCCTGGTGGGAGTGTTTTTTGTTTTTTTTTCAATTGAGATTCACATTTAATTCAGGATTTATATTGCGTAAATATGGGAAGAAATTGTTTTCAACAAAGTATAATGGAAGATAATGAAATCTTTTTCAAAAAAAAAAAAAAAAGAAAAAGAAAAGGTATACACGGAAAAATAATAATAATAAATAAATAAGATATTGTAACACCGATTTTTGAATATTTGTCAAGGTTTTAAGTTTTGTTTTAAATCTGCATAGATGTATAATTTCGTAGGTTCGCGATTCTTTTATAATTAATTATGAAACTATTTCATTCCCTTTTTTGTTGTCGTAAGATTGTAATTTATTCTTAATTTCATCTGAGCTGAGCAACATGAGAGCCGGAATTAAAAAATGTACCGGAACAAAAAATTCAATAAACCTCCCAAAGTTAAAAAACACAAGAAAAAGAATACACAGAGATATATAGATAGATAGATATATTACTTGTGATCACTAACTACTACCCTTCTTCAATAAGCTCCCAATCTTCCCAAGAAGAGCTTTCTTTTTCTTCTTCGTCATCTCGCTCTCCATCTCACCATCCTCGTCAACATTTTCAGCATAAGACTCATTTTCATCAATCTTAAAGCTCTCCCACATTTCAAAATCCACTTCCGAATCATAATCCTCATTCTCGTCGTTTTCTTTTTCATCCTCGCTTCGCATGAAGCTCGTCGTCCACTTTGGGACCACATCATAATCCTCTTCTTGCTTATTAGCATTATTAGTCAACACCTCAACTTTGACCAGCAATTCCATCTCTCTTTTCCGCAACTCTCCGTTTTCCAAAACGATTTTCTTCATCTCATCCTCGGCTTCTTTTCCCTTTTTCTTGAGTAAATTAGAAAGTTGGTTCAATTCGTATTCCATACAAGATTTCTCTTCTTCGGATCTCTTCACCGAGTTGGTCAAATAAATCTCCTTTTTCTCCGCCTCGGCCTTCAAGTAGTAATAATCGCGCTTAGAATTAATCTCCCGCATCGCGCCATTGAACACGCTTTCCATTTCGGATTTTTCTTCGGCTCGTTTTTGAGCCACCAAAGCCTCCCTCAGCTTCTTATTCTCTTCGACGGACAATTTGAGGGCCTTTTTCACTTTACTAATTGCCTTTTCTTTTTCTTGCTCCAGCAAAACCAACTTTTGGTTAGCCTTCTTTAGATCTTTCCGAGCAAGAGTTAATTCGGCCTCGAGTTCGGATATTTCGATTTCGGATTTCTTTTCGGCTCGTTTTTTAGCCACTAGAGCCTCTTTCAGCTTCTTATTTTCTTCGTCGGACAATTTCAGGGCTTTTTTCACTTTAACGAGAGACTTTGATTGTTCTTGCTCCACCGTAACTAACTTCTCATTAGCCTTCTTTAGAATTTCGCGAGCTAGAGTTAATTCCGCCTCAAGCTCGGACGGTTTCAAACTACGAGCACCATTTTTCTGCAAAAAAACAATAAAAAACAGAAATACTATTCAATGCAAATCAGGAAACATAATTCAGTACGAGCAGATATATATATCAACTACACATTTCAATGATGACATATTGTTTTTTGGCACTTTAATTTCTGCTCCGTTTTCCATATGTGTAAAATTGATTTTATTGACAAATCAATACATAGATTTCTGAAATAAATTTGCTAATTAAACTTACATCAGCCAGGGCGATGAGCTTGTCTGACGGTTTTTCATTTGGAGCTCCAGATACAGCACATCTATATTAACAAGAAAAGTATTAATTCTTAGAGCCCATTTTAGGGCTAAATAAGCATGTATAAATACATTATACTACAGAAATTAAGCCATAAAATGCAATTTGATAAATATGTTATTAGGCCAAATACATTATTTTCATTCTCTTTTTTGATCAAAAAGTATCACCGTATATGGAGTTTTTTTTTTTCTTTCACTTGCCCAACAAGATATTAAAAAAAAAAAAGGAAACTATGGCAGAATTGCATTATGAAATGAATATTAATTGAGACACATATGACAGATATAAATAATAAATCACAAATTGAATAAATTTACCAATACCAGGGTTTTTCAGATATAAACCCCAAACTGACTAAGATTTACCAATACAAGAACCAAAAAGGATCAGGATATTTAAAACCCCACATAACCACCGATCATAATAAAAACGTATGATCATGAATTCAAAGAAGCATATACAAATTATTATTAAAAAAAACCAAAAAAAAACAAAACAAAACACATCAGATCCATTTTTAAAATGTAGTGTGTCCCACTTACTTGTATTTTTCAGACATGATGATGAGAATTAAGCAGTATATATCCTTTGGGTTAAGAAGCTATAATCCCTTCAATGGAGGATTGGATTTTTTGTTTTTTTTTACTAAAATGCTCGACATTTCCTTCTTGATTTTACTGAGAGTTTACAATGAACAAACTAATAAATATATATATAAATAAAATCATTGGGTATCCAGAAGTTTCAAAGAACGACCCAAGAAAAGAGGAGAATCTATATTTGAATTGATTATGTTCAGGGCTTATTTTAATTAATTTATTTAAAAATATAGAAGAAAGTTAATTAATTTTCAATCCAGAGGCATAATAAACAGAGTTGGAATTGGAAATTTCCAACGGGAAATTATTGTAGGATTAAAATGGATAAGTACGTGCGGATACGGTTTTTAATCTTCATCCCATTTGCGCCATTATCTCCTAATTTAGAGCATGATGGTGTATTTATATTTAATTTATTTTGAGATAATTTAATTCAAAATTTATAACGCATTAATATGAGAACAAAATCTGTTTAGATTCTTTAGAAAAGTAATAAAAGCTATTGAAACATGCACCCAAATCATAAAAGCATAGGAGTATTGAATTTTTATCTTAAAATTTTATATTTGAAAAGATATATAATTTCTATCTTATACTCAAACACACACACACAAAGTTGTCAATACAATTCAAAATTTTTTAAAAAAAAACCCATAAATTTCCAATTAATATTTATAATTCTCTAAATATAAATATTGTCAATACATCTTTTATATTATTAATTATTAAACACATGATTAGCACGAATTTGTCTTGATTTTAGTTAGTATTTTATCTCGTTTTTATTGTTGATTTCGGTGAAAGTTGGATAGATTAAGCATATTTTCGCAATTTCTTATCTCCAACTTATTTTATCATATTTTAATTAATTTTATATTTATTTTAGGTATTTTGAGGTATTTATATATTTAAGTAGTCAAGGATGGACCTACAAGTGGAGTTTCGGCGAAAACGAGCCTTGATTTGAAGTATTTAAGCTGACACTAGGTACCAGTAATTAGTAATTAGGTACTAAATTGGTGAATTAAATATTGAAGGATGATTCATAAGAGTTGCACGAAAAAACGAGACACAAAACAAGTGAATTGGTGAAGAAATGACAGTTTTGGGCCTTGTAGAAGGGATGTCTCTGGGTCCAACCGGTATAGAAAGCTGGCCTGGCAGCACCTCCTGATTAAGGGTCGTTTCTGGGCTCAACCGGTATGGAAAGTGCTGAACGTCCTTGAAGGGGCGGAAACCCTAATTTTGACCCCTTTTCCAAGCCAACTACACCTATAAATACCCTCCACCCCTCACATTCGAAAATACCCTTTTGGGGGTTGACAACCCAAGAGTGCCATTTTATTTTCTTAGTTTCTTTTCATAATTCTTAGTTTTAAATTCTTAAACTTTAGATTAATTTAGATTCAAGATTTCGTCGTGGAACGCTGCTATTTTCTTCGTTTAATTAGTAAGTACTTACATCTTATGCTCTTTAATTTAGTTCACATGCTTTCAATTAGTTTAATTAAATCTTTTAAAATAATTATTGTTTCCATGACGAATTGTGATTATGATTGTGTTGGTATTGTGATGTTGAGATTGATGATTGTTATTAGCTAGGTCTTATGGGTCTAGAGTCTAAATTCGTTGTGAACCATCAATTGGGTCTTCCCAAGCGATCGTGGAGACGAATCAAAGCTCTAGAACCCTAGTTTTCTTAAATCGTTTTATAAGTTTTTTAATTAATTTAAATGAATTTTAGATTTAATTGCTCTTAGATAATTTATTCTTAGTTTTAGATAATTAGTTCATAGTTTAAATAATTTCTAGATTTAATTTATTGCTCTAGGTTTATTTAATCTTTAGTTCTTAAAATAATCAAACAACCCCCCCTCGTCCGCGTGTTTAGATTAGTTTTGTTTTTATTTTCTTATTCGTTAAAACAAACACAAAACAAACTTCCCAATCTAGCTTTCTTTTGAGATCGACACGAGTCAACTTACCCACCTATAAGTGATCCCGTTCTCTTGCGGGCGAACTTTTTAAAATTGACAACTTTAAATAAAAATAGGTGCGGAAAAGTTCGAATCAAAATTTTGGCGCCGTTGCCGAGTAAGGCTAAAGGTTGTGATTTTTGTGTTTGCCCTTCGTAACCTTATTTGTGTTTTTATTTTCGTTTCGTTTATCTTTCGTATTTATTTGTGATTTTTCTTTTTATTCATTTTTATCTTCCGCTTGTACGTTTAATCTTGTGCGTTGAGTGTTGTGTATGCAAGGTACATCTCTCGACACCTAGGCTCAACGACCCAAAAGAAAAATTAAAAAAATTAAAAAAGGAGAATGTCTAATTACGGTATAACGTCCGATTGGCGTGGTTTTCGACCAGCTATTCCATTAAGCTCCAAGATGCGGGATTACGATCTTGACTATTTCTACATAGAGCGAATCCCGATTTTTTATGGACATCCGAGCGAGGATCCAGTGAAATTTCTCCAAGAATACGAGGACATCACCCGGATTTCCCCTCTTCTCGGCCTTACGAGAGATCAAGTGCGGATGCGACTCTTCCATTATGCTCTAAAAGATCGGGCAAGAAAATGGTTAAATTATGCAGAGCCCGACTCCTTGCGAACATGGGATGAAGTATACGATAAATTCATGTGGAAGTTCTACGCACCTAAAGTAGTATGTGATCGTTGTGGAGGCCAAGGGCATTTGGCGAATACATGCATAGTACCATTTGACGATAAGCCACAAGATCATGTTATCGCCCTCCACGATTATACGTGTTATGCCTCTCCCGAAATGATTCCTTCCTACCCGAGCTATGAAGTTTACCAAACAAATGATTAATTAGTGGTGGAGCAGCAGGACCAAGGAGCTAAGATGATTAGAGTTCGAGACGACATCGTCCCATTGACCAAACTCGAAGATGACCCTTTTGAGTCTATGCATCGATGTTGTGAGTCTATGAAACAATGTTTTGAGAATATGGAGATGATGCTGGCTCAAATGATAGCTTCTGCAAGCAAATTATCGCACGAGGGGGATGAGGTACCAAATCTTGATGTTGTGAATCCCCCTTTGGTGGTAGAAGATTCATGCTCGAATACGTCTTTCGAATCTAGCTTTCCTTTGAGATCGACACTAGTCAACTTACCCACCTACAAGTGATCCCGTTTTCTAGCAGGCGAACTTTTTAAAATTGACAACTTTAAATAAAAATAGGTGCGAAAAAGTTCGAATCAACACATGACTAATTATTATGTCAATTATTATGATACGAGAAATAAAATTATCATTCGATATTATTATTTGTATAAAAAGTGTGATTAAATACCATATTAATCATGAGTACATTAATTATTATATAAGATTATAATTATCGAATGATTAATATAATTAAAATCTATTTTAATTATATTAATCATTCGATAATTATAATCTTATATAATAATGTACTCATGATTAATATAGTATTTAATCACACTTTTTATACAAATAATAATATTGAATTATAATTTTACTTTTCTATTCATAATATTATAATGCATATACGAAATACATCTTTATTTTATTTTGTTCAATCATAATACATAATAATATATTATTATGTTACTTAGCCTAATAATTTACATAATACTTAGTCATGTGTTTCATATTTAATAAGGCCAAAATGTAGAATTAGTCCACTAATTTTGGGCAGTTGGGGATTTTAGTCCACCGAATACACGGGTGGCGATTTTAGTCTACTAATTTAAAAGAAGTCGCACATTTAGTCCATTTCTGACCTGAAATTTGAATTTTGGCCGGAAATTGGATTTTGACCCAATTTTTGGGGATTTTGACCGGCCAACATGGGACGGGTGGCGATTTTAGTCCACTAATTTAAAAAAATCGCACATTTAGTCCATTTCTGACCTGAAATTCGAATTTTGCAAATTCGAATTTCAGGTCAGAAATGGACTAAATGTGCGATTTCTTTTAAATTAGTGGACTAAAATCCGCCACCCGTCCCATGTTGGCCGGTCAAAATCCCCAAAAATTGGGT
>BMAC01000821.1:181215-200189 GCA_014905375.1 Phtheirospermum japonicum | reverse complement strand
GAAATATCACCTATTTGCATCAATTACGATTAAAATACGGTAAAATAAGTCAGAACTATAAAAATACGGAATTATGCTTAAATCGTCCAACTTATACCAAAAATAAATGGAAAAACGTACTAAAATACTAATAAAAAACAAGGACAAATCTACTCTAATCAACTACCCCATGCTTTATTGGTTTGTTCGTCCTCGAACAAATGATAAATTCAAAGTATGATTAGAATGAAAATAAGTTCAAGCAGTGAGTCGTGCTATGCTACATACATAATTTTGAAAATATAGGTACAAGTCACGCAACGTCAAACACTTGACCATTATTACACTGTCGCTTCAAAATAAAATCATGCTTCCTCACGAAGGATAATATATATAAGCACGCTCAAAAGCACTCAAGTATTTTCTGCATGGGACGTGTATACACTCAAATCATACAATTACATGCACAATAAATAAGCACCGAAAATCAATCTCTTCTCAATCGCAAATTAAGTATGCTATCAAAACTAAGAATCAGAAAAGGTCTTAGCGGGTTGTAATGTAAGGCTCTTTGGACGGGTATGGAATGTATAAGTCGTGTGGCTAACTCATGATCAATCATGATCAATAACTCACTCAACCTAACCTAATCACGAAGCAACTTTCTTCACCTCGCTCAAAAATAAAAACCTCACTTAACTCTCATAACGTAGCCTTTCAAACATAGGCTATTCCTCAACTCAAAACTCGTAAACCAACTGAACGCTCAAACCACTTAAGAACAATTGAAGCTTATAATGTGCTTCTTATTCAACACAACTCTTTTGCCTCTTAAACATTAGGCTTCACGCGAAAATAAACAACAAACTCAAGCTTTAAATTAAGCGCGTAGGCATTGACTAAAACAAATTCAACTAGACTCACCATCCTTCTTTTTTTTCTTCTTTTCTTTTTATTTCCCCTTTTATTATAATTTTTAATGGGGTCTCTTTCTTTTATTTTTTTTAGATGGTGGTCCTTATTTACAAAATAATAAATTCCTAATAACAATTCCAAGACTCAAATAACCAATAAAAATACGAACTCCTACCCCACGCTTTTAATGGGTTGTAGGGGTCGTCTCAAAAACACTCATGGCTATAGGCATGGATATTTGGCTATGATTGGCTCATTCGGAATTTATAGTGGCTAAAAATATATGGATACGTCCGGAATAGGGTTTTATATGTGCCTTAACTTCATGTTCAAAGTCGACTACACACTGCGGTTTCAAAGAGATATCAAGACTGAAACTTATTCAAGCACATGCAAAGATGATAAACACTCAGGCTACTCGCTGGCTTTTTTGCATGAAAATTTTTGAATTGACGCTGCTTTTAAGGTTTTGCGAAATCGATTGCGTCCAAGTACCATTTTACAATATGTAATAATAAATTTTGAAAAATTATGCAATTATGCACGCTCAAAGAACTAGAACAAATAATCATACATAGTCAACTTCGACAGGCAAACCATACAAATACAAATAAGCGTAGAAATAGCAATCAATCACATCAAAAATATGCATTTCAAAACAAAAGACATCAAACTGCACTAACCATACTCAACCACCCCCCTCCCTAAAAACATGGCAATCTCCTGATTGTCATAAATATTAAAGAAAATAAGAGTATGGGAGATAAGAAAACATCCCTGAAAATTCGATGGCCGAGTCTCTCTAAAAATGCATGTGCAATTATCCTTCGTCTTAGATCGCGTGACTAGATTGTCCCGAACAAACCTATAAACAAAAACAAACAAACAAAACAAGATTGTGATCAACTGCGACGCGCAAGTGCCCGGTGGCACGTCTTTTTGGATTTGAAACGGCCGGATTGCGGCCAACGTCATAAATGGCTGGGTTGCAGCTCATCAAAAGGTTGTCGGGCTGCGGCTAACTTGGGTCGGATTGCGACCTCGATCGACGAAATCATCGTAATCCATGATTGTTGCGGTAAGCGGTAGGTTCAGTGGTTGATCGTTATCGTTAACGCCTCGAGTGGAACTAGAGGTAAGGCCTTGCGGTAGCGAGCTTCCGCTATATAACCGTTGTCCAGAATAGGCGATTTATCGTATTTTCTGCACATCAACACACAATTAAACGTACCACGGCAATTGACACAATATAAAAAAAAATAGAAAAATAAAAGAAAATAAAACAAAAACTAACTAACGCTTGGGTTGCCTCCCAAGAAGCCCAACATTTAACGTCATATGCTCGACGCAATTACTTGATCAAACTCTAGCTCGTGGTGGGTCCACGAACTCCTTCTTGGTACGATCACGATTCTTCATATAATCCTTGAAATGAGGCTTAAGTCGATACTTGTGGACTTGGAATCCCGTGTTTGCACTCTCATTGTAAATAGTGGCGACTCCATACTCATCCATCTCCCTTATTAAAAACGGTCCACTCCATGCAACTTCAAAATTGGTTGGATCAAACTTACGATCGGAATTATACAGCACTAGTTGACCAACCTTGAACTTCTCGTTAAAAACTTCATTTGAATTCTTCTTCTTCGTTGTCCAATCCTTGCTATTAGCCTCGCCCTTTTTCTTCGTACGTTTAAAATTCTTGTAGGGGTCGAGGGAAACACATCTTGAATGATTATTCGGTGGCTTCGTCTCTTCTCTTGGCGTAAACTTTGAACGATATCCTTGTGGTCTCAACTCCACCTTTGGCTCGTTTTCAGGCACGTTAAACTTCATGGGCAATCCATCCTAAAATGCCCCTACATTATCAAACTCCTCAATCGTGTCGATGCTCAAGAGCTCATTCGCGCAAGAGTCTACTAAATCTATTGTAGAACAATCGTTCTTAACAAACGATGCAGGAATCTTGTGAAAATCTTGTAGTGAAAACGTCACCGTTTCGCCCAATACGGACATAGTCGCACTTCCCTCATTTACATCGATCGCCGTGCGCGTTGTAGACATGAATGGACGTCCTAACAAAATGGTGTGTTCTCGGTTCTCGCTTTGTACGTCACCAACATCTATAATGACAAAGTCAACCGGCACTACTAACTTGTGTACTTGTACTAAGACATCCTCCACAATCCCCAAGGGTAGCCTTATCGTTCGATCCGCCAATTGTAATTTCATCGTGGTCGGTTTCAGCGGTCCTAGGTCAAACTCCTTGTAAATTGAGTGGGGTATCAAATTTATGCTAGCGCCAAGATCGAGCATCCCTCTTGCTGTTTGTCCATTCCCGAGAGAAATAGTTACGCAAAAACTCCCGGGATCCTTCTCTTTAGGTGGCAATGGTTGCTTAATTATATCACCAACATCTCTTATCAAAGCCACATGTTGACTCATAGCCAAACACCTTTCCTTTGATGCTAGATCCTTGAAAAACTTCACAAACACTGACATTGTCTTTATCACCTCTATCAGGGGGAGGTTAATATTAACATTTTTCAATAAACTGTATAACTCCATGAATTTTTTATTCTCCTTGGCCGGACGTAGGCGATTTGGAAAGGGAACACGATCATAAACAGTCAACTTCTTCGGTGGTGTGTTTAAGGAATCGATGGGGTCTTCAGCTGCTGTCGGCCTCAAAATATTTGGATTTGAAGATTTATGCATTAGATCGGCCGAATTGGTTGCATCTGCTTGAGGTTGGGTCTCGGCTTCTTCCTCGTCATTCTCCTTTTCTAGCTCAATGCCGTTATCCACTACTTTTCCACTTCTCAGCACATGAATAGCCGAGGTGTGTTCTGTTTGGCTTGGAAAAGTGTTTTTCTCCTTCTTCAATGACGCCATGTCAGTTGCCAATTGTCCTACCATTATCTCCAATCTTCTTAGTCCTGACGAATTCTCAAGAGTGCTTTTGGCCATTTCAGCTATCATCGTTCTCAATTCTTTCATATCGTATCGAACTCCCTTCATTTCCTCCTGAACATGTGTAAGACCGTCTCGGTTTCGAATAGTTTCGGCAACTTGGTTCTGTTGCCAGACTAAAAGTTGATCAGTCGACTGTACTGTAGCAGGTGTTTGCATGTGTGGTGGTCTTTGCCCCGAATGTTGTTGATTCGAATAGTGCTGGATGGCATTGACGTCCCCTCGTTGTTCGTTGTTGAACGGGCATATATTGGCTAAATGTTCGGGGGATCCGCATTGGTGACACATCGCATTAGTCTTCTTCGAAGAGGCCTTGCTTGCCCGCTCGGCCTTCCAAGCTGCCAATTTCTCCTCAAATATCTCTTTGCACTTTGCTTGACTAATTTGCCATCATCTAAGTCAGGATCAGGGATGAAAATCTCATTAACTTTCGATTTACGAGGTCGAGAGTTGGTTTCTCTAGATTTTTCACTCAGTTTCTCCAATACTCGTTTTGCCTCGCGGGCCGTTAAATCACCAAAATCTCCTCCTGCTGCTATTTCAACTTGGCTTTTCCCCATGGGTGATAAACCATCAAATAAAAACTGATTAATTATCTCGGGGGAATAGCTATGATGGGGGCATGCTTGTAAAAGTGATTTGTAACGCTCCCATGTTTCATGAAATAATTCTCCCTCCACTTGTTCGAAGTTGGCAATCTGCCTCCGAATTTGTCCCGTTGTTTGTGCTGAATAGTATTGATTTAGGAACTTCTCGCTTATCATCTCCCAATCAGTTAACGACCTTGGTTCTAAGGACAGTAACCATGTCTTCGCCTTGTCTTTCATGCTATAGGGGAAACAAATCATTTGCATCTCCTCCCGGTTTAGGTCATGACCTACAAATCTGCCTACTTCATCGATAAAGTAGTTCAAAAACGCTAAAGGGTCTTTGTGGTCGTTTCCGTGAAAAGTCAAAAGTAAATTAATTTGATGCGGTTTAATCTCTACTTCCCTTGCAGTCGGGCCAAGTACAATAGCAGACCCATAAAGCACAACCTTCGGGCGTGCCAAATCTCGTTGTCGAGGCGCTCGATCTCCCCTTGGTTCCCTAACTCGGTCATTAGCTCTCTCATAGTGGTCGTCATGCGCGTAATGGTGCTTGCGCTCGTATCTCCTTCCGAAATTATTTTGCTCGTAACCATGATCTTGATTCTCCAACCAATCATTCACGTGCCCTTGATTGTTAGCATACGCGTTATGCTGCAGAAAATCTTCGTTCCTAATTGCCACGTTCTCGATGTTGTGTTGGCGAATAGCATTGTTGTTCATCTCTTCGTTGTGCCTCATATTCGCCATGTTAGGTTGGTGACCGATTACGTTTTGCTGCTGGTCAACTCCTTCGTTTCTCCCCGCATCTTGTCTCGCAATAATGGGGCGTGGTGGTGATCTCGGTGGTGAATCGCCGTTTCGAATCAGATTTGCTTCTAACATAATGTCGGAAACTTGATCACAAGCGAAATCAGTTGCTGTTGAGGAATCGTCCTCGGGAATAAAAACGGGTCTTGGTCTCGGTGGATTTGAACGGTGGATGTTGTCAATGAATGGTACAAGGTCGCGTTGAAGTGATTGCCTTCCTTGCATAAACTCAACAGTACATCAACGTACCAAATGGGAAAGACCAAGTGAAAAAAATAAAAATAAACTAATAAATCAAAAAGAAAATAAAACGAAAAACATCTTTAATTCCTACTCGTTGTTTCCCCGGCAACGGCGCCAAATTTTTTGACTCAAACTTTTGTGCACCCCTTTTTATTAATTAATTTAAAAGCACGTTAGTTTGATCGCAAGTGTACGAGGTAACTGTAGGGTGATGAGTTTGACTCGAGTTGTATCTCTCGAGGAAACAACTGTTCGGTCTTTTGAATGTTTTTCTCAATTTACGAATTAAAGTAAAATACTTGTACAATTGGGGTTTTGAAAGATATTGAGTTGATCATTATAACTAAAGTAATAATTAAACTAAAACTAATTACTCTAACTAGATTATCAACTACAAGCAATAATTTAAACTACTTGAACTTAAGAACTAAGAATTTAAAGCAACGAATCTAAAGCATAAATATAATAACTACCATCAAACAATCYCATCATACGAATCCAAGAACGAATAATTAAGCATAAATCAACTCGCATAAATAAACTAAATTAACCAATATCCAATATCCAAGCATAAAACGATTAAACTAATTAAACTAGAATTAACTAAGAGATTAACTAAGAATTAAACTAACAATTAAATTAAAAATTAACTACTAAATTAACTAAGAGTTTAGAAAACTTATTGTAACTACTAAAAGCAATGAGAAGCTCCAGCTATTCAGGAGTTGCACGTCGATCTTGGGCGAAGATTGAATCCCGAACACGAATTCGATGTTTTGGACGCGTTGTTCTTCGATCCTTGATCTCCGTCTTCAAATCTCGTTATGAGATGTAGAATTATGTTTATTATCATCTAAAATACCCTAGGGGGTCGTGTGTTCTCCTCAAAATCCGAAATATGGAGGGTTTATATAGATATTGCAAGTCTTGGCGCACAAGAAACCCTAAAATCCGAATTCTGGGCCGTCGCGTCGACGGTGCATCGACTGACGCGCGCTGGTGCTCGGCATCGGTGCTGCCTGGGCGTGCGCGTCGACTGACGCGGGCTTGCATCGACACTTCAGCAAGTTGCGTCAACGCTGCGTCGGTCGATGCGTCTTCAATCGACGCTTCAGCAAGTTGTGTCGATGCTACGTCGGTCAACGCGTCTTCAATCGACGCTTCAGAACATAGCGTCAGTAGTGCGTCGGCCTTGCGTCGACTGACGCGGGTCATGGCTCGCGTCGATGGGGCGTCGACGGTCACGTCAGTCGATGCGACTGAGCGTCTGCCTCCGTCTCTCGATCTTTTGCTACTCGTTTCGCCGGAAAGCTCGTTCTCCTATTCTTGAACATCGAACTTCGTCTATTACGCGCTGAACTCTTCCAGTTACTTAGCTGTAAGGTGAAAACAATGAAATATCACCTATTTGCATCAATTACGAATAAAATACGGTAAAATAAGTCAGAACTATAAAAATACGGAAATTATGCTTAAATCGTCCAACTTATACCAAAATAAATAGAAAAACGTACTAAAATACTAATAAAAACAAGGACAAATCTACTCTAATCAATGGTGTAAACCATGCCGGATTGGATTGATGTATAATGGCCTTGGCAAACGTGGGAGGGCATGGTGCAAACCACGTTGCCAATGGTGGTTTTGGTTATGGGCAACCCGGCATGGAAGGCATGGTGCAAACCATGTCGGGTTTGATAGTTTATCGGGTGTGAATGGTTCCTTGGGTGGTTATGGTGCTCCAAGTTCCTATCCGAACGTGCAAGCTCCAAATTCTTATCCGAACGTGCAAGCTCCATATTCCTATCCGAACGTACAAGCTCCAAATTCCTATATGAACTTGCATGCCCCGACTTCCGGCCCCGTATGGCTATGATGCTCCACAATATTATCCGAATACGCCTAGCCCGACTTCCGACCCGTATGGACCCCCCCCCCCTTTATAATGTTAATTTTATGCCGAATATGTATCCGAGTGGAAATGTCGGTGGTGGAAATCTGAATCCCAGCTCGTATGGCGATTCTCGTACTTCCAATTTCAATCAAGCCCTGATTGGTGCCACCACTAATGCCCAAGATCTCGATGCTTATGCGTACTTTGGAGGTTTGAGCTCCGATGCACCCCCCGTCCGCACTACGAGAGATTTTAACCGACCCTTTTTGGGGACGTTTCATCCTCCCGAGCCAAAACCTTCTCCACCGATGTATTCTACGGCAAGCACGGCTTTACCCTCTTATGATCTCGAGGCTTATGAGTTTTTTGGAGGTCCGAGCTCCAATAGAGAAAGTGGCCCCCCCATCCGCACTATGAGGGATGTTAACAGACCTTTTATGGGATGTGCATGGTGTGGAACGTGTGGTCATGATACCGAGTCTTGCCTTTCCCTTCCCTCGTTCAACTTGTCGATGCCTCGTTCGGAAGAAGTGTATATGGGTCATGCATATCAAGCGGGACCCGCTTGTGCTATGCCATCTTTTGCTCCACCGCCGACTCATAATCCTCTTGTAACTCCTCACGTGGGCCTATTTTGTCCGACTACTCCGGTCACAGTCCTCGATAAGTGTGGGGTGGTTGACAATACGGTCGTCTCGCCGTCGGAAGAAGATGTGATTTCAAATCCGAGTGTTCTTACTCCTCTTGACTCCACTCCCGTGGACCTCCCTTTTCTCTCTTTCAAAAGGTTCTATTTTCGATCGGATATATATGGACATGGTCGAAGGTTTGGTCAAACGGGTTTATATGGAGGATAGAAGCAACGAGGAGGTGAGTGGCCGAGAAGCCGATATTGAGGAATGTTGTGAAGATGAGCCCATTATTCTACATGATAAGTCCGTTGTGCCTCTATGTGACCCCGATTTGTGTGTAGTTGATTCTCGATGTGTCGTTAAGGGCAACAACGATTTCTTAGAGGGGGAGGTGGAGATTTTTGATGAGATGGTTGGAGAGCTTGAAGAGTGTCTTGAGGGGGTTGGTGGATTGTTTGAGTTAGTTTCCGATGAGGACGAGAGGAGGCACAAGCCCGAGCTTAAGCCTCCTCCATCTCCCCTCAAGCATGCTTATTTAGAGAAAGAGGAGAGCCAACCGATTACCATCTTGGAAAATTCGCATCAAGAGGAAGAGGAGGAGAGGATGGTTGAAGGGTTTAAAATTCTTAAGGATGCTATTGAGTGGAGACCCAGAGTGGTTGAGAGAGTTATCCCTTTGAATTCGAGTTTTGATGAAATGGTGAGAGCCGGGACATGGAGGTTGTTATTGGAGGGCTTGATGTTCATGATGTCCAAAAACGAGTGGGTGAATCCCATTGACTTGGTGACCAAGACGAGCGGCTTGTTAGTTCTTGAGGACGAAGAAGGAGGGTTGTTGGCCACGAGGGCTTCAACGGGTTGGAGGATGTTGATCGAGTTTAAGAAGTTTCATGAGGCCACAAAGAAATATCGTTTCCCTCCCCCGTTTATCGACCACACGATGGACAAGCTAGCCGTCCAATATTCGTTTTACTTTTTCGATGAGTCTTCGGGGCACTTCAAAACAACCATCCCACCCGAGGACCTAGCCGAGACGAGCTTCAATTGCCCATTTGGAATGTTTTCTTTTTCGCGGGTCTTGTTTGAGCTATGCAATGCGCCAAGGACGTTCCAAAGAGTGGATCCTCCCGACAAGGAGGAGATTGTGTTGGTGGATCCTCCCGTGATCTTTCCACCTTGATCAAAAAGGGAGTACGTCGAGCTAATGCCGTAAAACAAGCGCTACATGGGAGGGAAACCATGATTTTCTAACCTTTTCTTATTGTTTATTTTCTTTTTCTTCTTTCTTCTTTTGATTTTGTGTATATCCTTTCTTTCTTTGCGTTAACTAATGTTTTTGAGTTTGTGTAGGTGCAATCTTGGAAGTTTTGGAAGGAAGGGGATCGAAAACGTGGATTCAGCTGCACTGTTGCAGTCGATCGACTGGTGAGCAGTCGATCGACTGCCAAATCAACTGCAAACCCCCGAATTGACTGGAGGACAGTAGCTCAAGGTTTTCAAGGGTCAGTCGATCGACTAACCGACAGTCGATCGACTGCCCCACTTGCACAGACCAGGCAGGATGTTTATAAAGGCAGTCGATCTGCACCATTCTTCTCAATCGACTGCACAGCGAAAACGAAAGCAAAAAAAAGAGAAGCGACAAAATAAAAAAAAGAAAAGAGAGAAAAAAGAAAAAAAAAAGAAACGAAAAAGAGAAGGAGATACGAGGGATAGTCGATCGACCGATCCTTTGAGCGGGAATTCTTCTTTCCTTTTCCTTCTTCAACACAAGAAATTTGGTGGGTTTTATATTCGGTTTTCGATTCCAAATACGAGCCATACGATTGAGGTAATTCACTAGAACCACTTCTTTGGAGCGCTATTTGGTTGATTGGTTGTGTTTGGGGGTACTTGGGTTTCAAATTTCCTTCAAATTCCTTGTCTTGAACTTGTGCCTACAAAGTGTTCGAGGAAATGCCTCAATGAGCGTTTTTGTTTGAATTCCCCTCACTTTTCCATTTCGAGCATTTTTTTGATTATTGAAACTCTTAAAACCCATACCTCGTTCTTTTCACGTATTCCTAACCCCATTTCCATGGCCGACTATTTCGACGACGATGCCCTCTATCCCAACCTTGCCGGCAACTACGGCGCCCCCTTTCCTATTTATTCTGAGGCCGAGGGGGAACTCTTTCTAAACATCTCCCAACGGAACTTCGCCGTTCCGTGTTACGTCACCCTCGCACGCCTCGATGAGTGGGTGGCAAACGGGGATCATCAAGGGTTCGGGACACGGGTGCTCAATTTCATCGATGCGTTGGGCGCCCGATATTTCGCATCCCTCCGAGCACTGGCCTACTGAGAGTTGATGCTCGAATTCTTCACCACCTACCGGACCTGCGAGTGCTTGGAATTCACCGTTCATATCGGAGGGAGGGAACATCGGATCACCCAAGAGGTTCTTCAAGCGGTCCTCGGGTTTAATTGCGAGGAGTTGTGGGACGAGCGGCCAAGGGAGTTTGCCCCGACGCAATTTTGGGCATCGATCACGGGCGGGCGAGGTACTTCTCGATATCAAGCCTCGGCCATCACCGACTTGGCACTATTGGGCGTGTTCAATTTTTTCGCCTATGTCGTGATGGGCAAGCACGAGAGCACCAACCTCACCCAACACGAGGTCTACGCGCTTTGGTGCTTGGTCAATGGGCGTCAACTTCCGTTCTATCCTTATATCCGTGTCGAGATCATGGGATTACGAAAACGAGAGGCGGGAGCGTAGCCCGGGTTGGAATGGGGCTCATGATCACGTTGCTAGACCTTCATTTTGGGTTCAATCCCGAGGCGGCCAATATGGAGAGGTTCGATGCGATCGGTTGGCTTGGAAATTGCCGAAGATCCCGGCGAACCCCCAACGCCCCCACCGCCGTGGCCAAGAACAAGAGGAGGACGACGAATATAATTGGCGGCACAATGATGGAGTCGAGGCCGACGAAGCCCCGAACACCGGTTCGGGCACGCCTTTCGATGCAAGCATGAGCCATGTGGCAATCCTGCAATTCGGAGGCCTGAGCACCGGCCCGGGTCCCGACATGGGTTGGCACGAGTTCCAATGCCAAGCATTTGCATGATTTGATCGACTCGACGCGGGGCAAGCAAGAACCGGCTGAGCACACCGTGCCCTCCATAGTCGCCTCTTGTTGATCGAGAGCCGAATGCGTCGGGATGAGGAGAGCGACGAGGAGGAAGCTGCCGAGGACGAGGAAGGAGAGGACAACAACGCCGAGGAGGAAGAGGAAATCGAGGAGAAGGACGAGGACGCAAACCTCCAACCCCAACGTCAAAGACGTCATTGATTTTCCTATCACTCTTGTATTTATTTAATTGTTTGCTTTCATGAGACTTGCACTTTATTTTGGTTTGTATCGTTTTGATTCGATTATATTCTTTTATTTCTCATCTAACTCTTGAAAAATCCAAAAAAAAAAAAACATTTGAAAATCTTAAAACAAAAAAAATATATTGTTTTGTCTTTTGGGTTCTATCTAGACGTTGGTTTTACTTTATCGTGTTATATGTACATATTTACTTGAGTTTTAATTTCTTGTGATTTTCTTGTATATATCTCGTTTTCCGACTACAACCTTGGGCGAATTATGGCTTGGTAGCGTTCATGAATTCGGAAGACACTAGCTATGCTCGATTTTTGCTTGGATTGCTTGATTTTTAAGTGGACCCCACCGAGCTCGACCCAAACTCGCTCGGTTGAGGAAGTTTCTATTCATCCCCTTTTACTTGATTTTCATTAAAATGCAATGAGGGCATTGCATGGTTAAGTGTGGGGTGGGTAGGTGGTTAGGGTCCGGGTGTCACAAAGCATGATTTGTCTTTCTTAACTCGAGCCTTGGCGAAGTGACGCTTACTATTTGCGCTATTATATGGTTGAGTCATTTTTGAGTCATTTTTGTGTCTTTATTACATTGTTGAATAACTCCACATGCTTGGAAGTTTGAATAATTTACTTGTCGGGTTTTTACATGTTTATGACCTCTTGTGTAAAGAGTTAAGTTTTTGTGTTTCGTCCAAAACCCGCTTATATATATATAATCAACATTTTCTCGTGAAAATATTGCAAAGCTCTAAAAGCTCTTTTGATCATGCTCCCAAATTCGGTGCAAACTAGTGAGTAACTTTGTGTGATTTATCGGCTTGTTGCATTTTTTTTTATACAAATTGCATTGAGGAGGTTTGACTTTGCTAGTACATGATTGAATTTGAAAATGACTTCGAGGCACATATATCACCCTTATTCCGGCCATATCCAAATATATACGCTACTTAAAAATCCCAAATGAGCCCCCTTGAGCATTTAGACCAGGTCCCAGAAGACGAGGAATCTGCTTAATAACAACTTCAGAAGCTAAGAAAGCGTGATACTTCTTGGCCATCTTCTTGACCAACTTCTTGTTCTTATTTAGTTTCTTCAGAGCCTCCACGTCCATAGAGGCCAACATGATCTTCCCTGCCTCTTCAATATGCTGGGCGTCATCGAGCATGCAAATACTCATTTTGGGCCGGGGAATGTGGGGCAACTTTACAGAGCCGCTGAAACGTTTATCCTTACGTGGGTCATAATTTTCAGCCCCATCTGTAGCTCTATTATCACGGTGAAGTTTCGGTTTTTCTCTTTAGACTCTGTAACAATTGTAGTTACGGCGTCTCTTATAGCATCAGCCGAAAGCTTACTCATGGTTCAAGCTACTCGTGTCTTCCCAGTTCACTTAGAGGAGGAGGATAGGTGGCGAGAGGCACCAGCTGAGAAAACATAAATGATGAAATATAATATTGCGTTAATCAGACACGAAACGATGATAAAATCAATATGATAACCGAGCAAACTCGTCCGACTAACCCCTGCCACTACAACCGCACTATCACCACTACACTATCACACACATGGACAAAAACATAATATAACACACAAACACTCATACCACCTCACCGTCAACCACACAGTATAAATGAAATTCGAATATTCATGACCAATTTGATATATATATCTTAAAACTGATATTTGAAGGACTTCAACCAATATTCTATCTTAATCCTCATCACATCAAACGCAATACTTGTATAAATAAGCTTCCCATCACGGAATTTACTTCAGTAAAATTGTCATACCAAAACAACAAAAAGTGAATCAAATTAGCGCACATGTAACACTGCAGAACGTGCCTATGAAATAACTAGTGGAGCTTGGAGTAAATCATTCCATAGGCCTTAGGATTTGCTTAAATTTGATTAAAATTAAAATATACAACATGTGCAATAGAAACGATTATCCCCTAACTGATCTAGCTACAAAACTTTTTCTCACAAACCCTAACCTGTATAAAGCTATAATTCATAATACGGTATACGAATCTGAAATAAAAATTTAGACACGCACAAATAATGACTGTAAACAAAATAAGCCCTAATTTATTTGCGAATGAAAAGCTAACCTTAATAAATAGAAACGTGACTCGAGAGAAAAACAAAGAGAGAAATAATTCCTCGACATCCGTATCGCCACCACCGTTCACCATCGTCGCTCGTCGTTCTCTGTTGTCCAAAATCCCCAAATCCCTTTCTTCCTGAACGTTTTTCCGCCTCTGATTGAAAATGGAAATGTGGATGTAATTTTTTACTTTTAATAGTCAGTATTAATTGTCGGGTCACATATAGGTTGTTGGGTTAAATGAGTTGGGTTTGGATCAGTTTAAATGTGGTAAAAAGTGGTCTCATTTTATGAGACCGATCTCACACAAGTATTTGCCATAATTTAGATATTTGTTTATCTAGTTTAGTTGGATTCATATATAAATATTATAATTATTTGATTTCTTATTTCATCTAAATATACTGAATCTATATTTAAATTTTATGTTGTACGCACCGATATAATACTAGTTCTTATTAAAGCTCAAAACATATGTATCAAATTTCAAATAGGAAAAAAGACTGTAACCATCCTGTACTATACGTTGGTTTTTTTTTTTTGTAATTTAATGCATCCTATACTTCACAAAATTTTGAAAGTGCATCCTCCGAGCAGCCAACTCGCCGGAACTCACCTAAACTCGCGAGTGTGGTTGCATATTTTCAAACCCGTATACTTTAGGATGCATTTTATCAAACCCGTATACTTCAGGATGCATATATCAAAACTCACCTGTACTTTTTAATTTTCAGAATTTAATAAATTTTTGGTTTTGAATTTAATTTTAATGTATATTATATCAAATTAATATATTTTTATGATGATAAAAATCATATTAGACAACATACACTCAAATATATAAGAATTTATACATATATACACACACACGATTAAAGATTTCTTTTCTTTTTTTTTTTTAAATATAGAAGAAGTTCATAAAAGATGATTTAGTAATGTAATAGATAAAAAAAAAGTTGAATAACATAAGATGATATTATTTTCTTTTCAATAAAGAAAAATCGACAGGCAAGTGGAATTATATTATTATAGGAAAAGAAAATTTACATTATCTATTAAATTCGCATATTGTTTATATGATAAAGTTTATAACTTATTTAAGTTTGAACATGTATATAAACAATCAATGTTTAATAGATAATATTTTGTTGTCTATATTAATATAATTTCATTTGCTTGTCAATTTATATTATTGTGTATGATAAAATAATATCTGGATCTTATTTTATTTTTACTTTAAAAAAATAAATTGACAAGCAAATGAAATTATAATAATTAGGATATTGTTTATATGACAATATTTATAACTTATGTAATATTTAACATGTATTGTTCAATTTTTTTTTTAATCTTTTGCATTGCTAAATCATTTTGTATTAGTATTTTTGTATATTAAAAATAAAATCTTTAATCATGTGTATTTGTCTTGTACTTGCCAAACGTACTCTCATCATAAAAACTATTAATTTGATATAATTTACTTTTAAAATAGATTTAAAACAAAACAAAAAAAAAGTTATTAAATTTTGAAAATCAAAATTCTTTTGTAAGTTTTGATAAATGCATCCTACAGTATACTAATTTGATAAAATGCATTCTAAAGTATATGAGTTTGAAATGATGCAACCTCACTCGCGAGTTCAGGCGAGTTCCAATGAGTCGGAGCGAGTTGGCTGGCGTGAGGATGCACTTTCATATTATTTTATAAATAAGATATTTTTTATAATTTAAAAGGATAAAAACGATTTTTCTTAGAAAAGTTAAGAATTTGAAGCTATAGTTAAGTCTCCTTTCTTAGAAAAGCTAAGAATTTGAAGCTATAGTTAAGTCTCCTTTTGTTTCCGTATCATGATTTGTTGTATTAAACACACAAAATTATCCCTTTGCACTTGAAACATCTTTTTATATATTAATCATAATTCAAACTCAAAACATCATTGACTAGTAATATTAATTTATCTGTATACATTTATAAAAAAAAAGGAAAATCTCGGAAAGAACACCAACAAGAATCAACGGTAAATGAATTATTCCTTATCAAAAAGAAAAAAAAAACATTAAAGAAAAATACATAAATTAAATTTCATCATCATTAAACTCCCGATCCCACTCCGGAATATCCCAACCAAGCCCCATGAGGGAGCCGTCCATGGTCTCCTCCACCACGGCAGGAGGCGGAGCCACCGGTGGAGGCAGAGGAGGTAGAGCCATCATAACTGCGTCAAGTGTAGACGCATCGTGACCATCCCTCACGACCAACTTTTCCTTGGTGGTCCTTATTATATTCCTCATCGCATGGTTAATGACCCAGTCCATCTCGGCCCGGTCGCGCATATCCAAGCGGTCCATGCTGTCCCTCCCGGCGATGCACCGGTACATAAACCATGCCAAGTCTCTCCGCTTTCTCTCCACGCGCTCGCGCTCCAGCTTCTCGCGAGTTTTTCTCAAGCGCTTTCGCATGAAGCTCAGTGGGTTCAGTTCTTTGTCAGATCTGTCAATCTCTGGCACTGCTAGGTAACTGGCCAGGATAGCCCTAGCCCGTTCCGGGGATGGCCAGACCTCCGGGACCGGATTGTGCGGGGTGAAGATCACGGCACAGGCATCTACACCACATAACATGCTGATTTCCCTCGTCTTATTCATCAGCCCCCTCTTCCTTTTTCTCAGGGAAGCGTTTCTAGTAGCTTGGTTTCTAATGTATGATAGTGCTACTTTCTTTCTTGCCATTTTTTTTATTATATTTCTTTCTCACTTTCTTTTTTCTTCTTTTTTCACGAAATATAATTCTTGTGTTTAATTGTTGGTGTCTGTGAAAGTATTATGATGTGTGTTTATATAGTGATTTGTCTGTGCGTTTGAACGGGTGCGGATGAGATTGGATTAATTGGATACGCAGGATTTTGAATTAGTATGACTGTATTCTTAGCTGTATTAATTCGTTTCCACGGTGTCGGATGATACTGGATTAATTGGATACGTATGATTTGAATTGGGCTCAGTGTACTTTAGCTGTATTATTCCGTTTCTACGAGTGCAGATAAGATTGATTTAATTAGATAAGATTGATTTGAATTGGGCTAATTGTATTCACAGTTAATTGGGATGATGATATTTTGAATTACAAATAATTAAATTTGTAATAAGTTGCAAGTAGACTTTGAATAAATTGTATTTTTTCTGGTAGGAAGACCATATTATTATTGTAAATTGTATTATATTACCAAGGACATTACATATTATTATTATTATTATTATTATTATTATTATTATTATTATTATTATTATTATTATTATTATTATTATAATAGAGCATTTGATGTAATTTATTTTTGAATCAAATATCTATTGTTACAATTTTTGAAATGTATTTTCTTTGGTAAGACCATATTATTATCATAGTTTTGTATCAACAATACCTTATTATTTTACATTAGCAAGGACAGTAAGCTTCCTTGCATATTATTATTATAATAATATTAATATAGAGCATTTAATGTAAGTTATCAGTTATCAACTAACTTTTCAACTATCAATTAGCTTATGAATTTTGTCCGCCAAACATGATAAATTAGGTGATAGCTGAAAATTTAGCGGTATGTTTGGCAGACAAAGCTGATAAGCTAGCTGATAACTGAAAAGTTAGCTGATGACTAATAAGTTATTTGAGAGCTGATAGCTGAAAAGCTAGCTCATCTAAATAAAAGCGTTTGACAAATTTAGCTGATAAGCTGACTCAAAAATACAAAATTACACAAAAGCACATGTTTAAAATAATAGTGTTAATACTATTTTTTATTTATTTTCATATAATATTACGATTGTAAATTTTATTATTATTATTTCTATTACCAATTTCGTTATATATATATATATATATATATATATATATATATATATATATATATATATATATATAGACACACACACACACAAAATTTTAATAATTGGCACAATACTTTTTTTAACGTATTGGGGAGAGGATTTTTTTTTATTTACTTATACACCAATTTATAATCAAGATAATAATAATAATAATAATAATAATAATAATAATAATAATAATTTATTATTATTATTATTATTATTATTATTATTATTATTATTATTATTATTATTCAAAAATGACTAGTCCGAGATGAGTAGATCAATAGCACTGGTCCCACTCACGATCGATGAGAAGTCGGCCAACCCAAGCGTCCAATTCGGCCGAGCCTTCCGTGGAACCTTAGAGCCTAAGAGAAGTTCGAGGGCAGGGACTGTAAAGGATATCGACCGTTCGGTTCGAGCGATCAAAATGGGATGCTCTGTCGCCCTCCTTCGGAAGACGAAATTCAAGCTGAGTTAAAATTCGATGACCGAACAACTTCAAGATAAACTCTTTCTTTTGGAGTTCCTGTAGCTCTGAGCTCTGTTGCTTGTAGCTATGATTCAATGATTGAATCAATTGTATACCGGTTCCAAATTAGAGGGATTTTCCGGCCATCTTTTTCGGCTGGGCTCCATTCGGCGCGGGCGTCTAGTTGCAAGCCGTCGTTGGACACTCTCAATTTGACTTGGATTTCTTTTTTCGATGATGCCCCATACGTCCCATTTCTATTATTATTATTATTATTATTATTATTATTGCACAATACTAAAATAACTCTAGATATTTATCTAATTAATAATAATAATAATAATAATAATAATTTCACATTACTAAAATAATTCTTAGATATTCATCTAACAATTAATAAAGTGGTGAAATTAAAATAATAATAATACCTAACAAAATAATAGTGTAGTTTTCTAAAAAAACATAAAAGGGTTAAAATAGGAATAAAACCAAAAAGCTCCATGAGCTTATTTGAAAAGTTTGTAATAGTAGCATCTGAGATAAGCTCCGACTTTTCAAATAAGCTCATGCAACCAAACAAGGCTTATTTAAATACAGAGAGCTTATGGGTATGTTTGGCGGACAAAGCTGATAAGCTAGCTGATAGCTGAAAAACTAGCTGATGACTGATAAGTTATTTGAGAG
The DNA here is from genome assembly GCA_014905375.1 of Phtheirospermum japonicum. Lineage (NCBI taxonomy): Eukaryota > Viridiplantae > Streptophyta > Magnoliopsida > Lamiales > Orobanchaceae > Phtheirospermum > Phtheirospermum japonicum. The sequence goes on along the minus strand of BMAC01000821.1, from coordinate 181,657 downwards.
CTGATAGCTGATAGCTGATGACTGATAGTTGAAAAACTAGCTGATCTAAACAAAAGCGTTTGGCAAATTTAGCTGATAAGCTGACTCAAAAATACAAAATTACACAAAAGTACATATTTAAAATAATAGTGTCAATGCTATTTTTTATTTATTTTTATATAATATTAGTATATGTTTAAAATAATAGTGTCAATGCTATTTTTTATTTATTTTTATATAATATTAGGATTATAAATTTAATTATTATTGTTTCTATTACCAATTTCATTTTATATACATATACATACATACATACATATATATATATATATATATATATATATAATTTTTAATAATTTCACAATACTTTTTTTTAATGGATTGGGGAGAGGATTCTTTTCTTTTTTTTTTCCTTTATACGCCGTCTTATAGTGAAGCTAATAATAATAATAATAATAATAAT
>BMAC01000821.1:136289-167789 GCA_014905375.1 Phtheirospermum japonicum | reverse complement strand
TGATTATTGTCGCCCACAATTTCTCCCCTATAAATATACAACTTTTCAAGAATAAAAAGTTCTTGAACCCCTTAGGGTTTCACATCCCAAACCTTCTCTTGTATTTTTCATTTCCTTCTTTCACTTTCAAGCAAACAAAATCCTAAATAATTAGCTTAGGTTCGTAGAATCGTAACTTATCATCTAGTTAGTTTTATTTGAAGAAGCTCAATGTTCTTGGGGCAGCTCTCTCTCTATCTTCTGGATTGAGGATTCTTAGATATTTCTAATTGGGTAATCTTCGTTTCTTGATTTATTACACTTTCTTATATTTACTTTTATTTTAAATTGTTGAAAGTTATATTTTATATGTTAATGAAGGTTAATTATTCTCCAGTGTTGATTTCTTATATTGTTGGATTTCTTAATGATTCGTGTTTAGAATTCTTGGGTCTAGTGGTTAGATGAGTTTAGAATCATCAATTGACATTGATGGGTGTTTAATCTACAAGTTAAGATTGACAACCCCAACTTGTAGATTAAGTGTTTGATCAAATGTCTATTGATCGTGGAGACGATTCTAGAGCCACTCATCTTTTGAAGTTTTTTGATTTAATTGCTCGCCATTTAAATTGTCGTCTTAGATATTACAACTTTATAAACCAAAATTTGACCGCATGTTTAGAAATAGCTTTTCGATATTTTCTCATTCGTGAATCAAACACGAAATGTTCCTTCCGATTAGTCTTACTTGAGGAGATTCGACTCAAGTCAAACTTCCCACTTACAATTGCTCATTCTCTTGCGGACGAACTTTTTATTAATAAAAAGAACTGCAAGAAGTTTAATTCAATGGCCCAAAAAAAGGTCTTTCGTCGATCGACCGTCGATTGGCTGTCGCTCGACGGTGTCTCTGTAGTCGATCAGGTGGCGGTCGACGATGGAAAAATATCGTATGCTGATGGCCCATCGATGGTGCGTGTCGATCGACGTTGTGGGGAGTCCTCGACAGATCGATCGATTTATGTTGTCACTACAACAAATGACACTTACTGAAAGGACAAAAGTCGTTCCTACAAGTGTTGTTGTCTTTGCTTTTGATTTATAGGAGCGACATGTCGTTCCAAAATTGTCGCTCCTATAGGCATTTGCCTGTATATCTATAGGAACGACTTTTGTCGCCCCTGTATCTTATATACGAATAGGAACGATAAGTCGTTCCAAAATTGTCGCTCCTATAGAACTCTACCTGTATATGTATAGGAACAACTTTATGTCGCTCCTGTATATTGAATACAAAGAGGAACGACAGTTCCAAATGTTGCTCCTATAGACTTTTGCCTGTATATCTATTGGTACAAGTTTATGTCGTTCCTGTAACTTAAATAACCAATAGGAACAACAAATCGCTCCAATAGTGTTACACAAATTAGAGCAGCCATTCATTCCTATTGATTGTGCACCTATTCAACCAAAATTTTGTTCCAATTCATAAATAACTCAAAATAAATTGACATTAAGCATATACATTCCAACAAGCAACTTGTACACGTCAAATTACATCAACCAATCCTATTAGTTCCAACATTAGATAGAGTATTCAAAACGATTATACACTTCAACACCATTAGCTAGAGTAGTCAAAACGATTCAAAACATTATACACTTCAATACCAAACTAACGAGAAGATCCACCATGCTCGTCCGCACCACGAGAAGATCCACCATGCTCGTCCGCACCACGAGACTCATCATCATCGACCATATCCTCTATCTCAACTTCTATCCCAACTTTTTGCCTTAAGAAGATTAATGATCTTCGACATTTGTTCAACCTTTAAAATAAGAAATTATTCATAAAAATACATTAATCTCAAGAATATTCCCAAATTCAGCATATTTCTTAAGGTTTGTATTCTTTTAGCAAATACCCCCTCTCGAGAGTGCGATTTGTAAAATAGATATAAGTATGAAGGGGGGTATTTGTAATTTTATAAGATAGATGAATTTGTTTTTGTAATCAGATTAAACCTCATGGTAATTGTTGGAATTAAACCTTAACTAGTATAACAAAAGCTTAAACTTTCTGGGTCACAGCAACTACAAGTCTACAATATGTTTAAGAACAATACATGGAATAGGTTGGATTCCAAATTCTAGAACACAATAGTAATTATAAATAAATAACAGAAATTTCTTATGCAAAAAAGCTGCTGGCATATTATGAAAATTTCAAATATTTACATTTAAGGTGGTATCAGAATACGTAGAACAAAGTGCTTTCCCAAATATAATCGACAGAACAACTTCTCACGACAGATTCAAGCTCGAGCAGCTAGACAGATTACTATGAGCAAGAACAACAATTATTTTCTCTAATCTCAAAATTAATTCGGGCACAGAAATTTATGTAGAGGCTTTCAAAACATCTCAAAGCTGTAGAGTGATGCTCCTTGACTTGTTTTTAAAATGTAAAGGGCACTAAGAGAACAATATCCTGGCATACACAGTTTGCCAACAATTTAGACCCCACTGAGATTTTAAGAAGTTTGGAAATGGAATTCTAGATAATATGTTCAGGAAAAGGATTCAACAGATTAAAACTTGGAATGAGAATGTATGATATATGTACTGTGTTGATGTCATAAATGTATATGCAACATATAATCTAGTTTAGTGAATGATTATATTTACATAAATAATTACAAACTTCAAATATTGATCATTTCAGTCATGAGCAAAACTAGTAAAAATATATTTCATGGTTAAAAATGAAGAGAAGTGAATAAATAGAGTGTATTTGTAACTTCAGATAATAGATGATGGATAATAGATGACCAATACCCCTCAGAGAATAAGAATCAGCAAAGCATAAAACTGTTCCCACAATGAAACACATCATGATGCACACAGTTTCTTCGACTCCTTAAAATTCTCCAAGGTATATAAATATAGTACGGACTATTCCAGCTACTTCAAACAAATTTAGTTATGAAGGAGTGTATTAAATGAGGTAAGTGTTATATTGGAAGGACATTTTATTAATAGGAAGGACATGTCGCTCCAAAAAATGCACCATTAAATTGATGCTCTGTGGAACGAAAATTATATTTATAGGAACGACATTGTTATTTATAGGAACGATAAATGTCGTTCCAATAGATAATTGGACCTACAGGAACGACTTTTTTATGTCGTTCCTATATGTGTAACCTATAGGAACGACAAATTTGTCCTTCCAATTTTATCCTTCCAGTAGGTGTCATTTGTTGTAGTGATTTAATCAAAACTATTATATTTTTGTACAGATGTAAAAGTATTAAAATTTATAAACAATTATTTTTAAACATTTAGATCTTGTCTAAATTTAATTAAATCCATTAATTTTTTGTACAATTGTAAAAGTATTAAAATTTATTTGTGACTTGTATAGGTTTGTACACTATTTGGGTTTAATAAATAATATATTAATTATATAACTACAAATATACTTTTATAAATAGAATTAAAATATAAAAGTATTTATATAATTTTAAAAATAAAAATATAAAATCAGTTTTTAATAATTTATTTTATCTAATTTGAATAATAATAATAATAATAATAATAATAATAATAATAATAATAAAATAATGAGTATAAGGGGGTGGTCGCCTAGCAGCCCTCCACCTCTGGCCACCGGCCGATAAATTTCTCGGCAGTTTTGGATTTTTTTATTTTTTTGGCATAAGAGGGTGTCCGACCACAAGCTTACTAGAGCTTCCGTCCTGCTAATCGCTGTCGGAAAATTATTTGGCCTTTGAAATTTTTTTATTTAATACTTATGGTATATATATAGTATTATTAATATTATATTTTGATATATATTATGTAGTTGATGAAAAATTTAATAATCAAAATAAATCTAACACGGTGTTTATAAATTTTTTTTTTGTTCTTTTTGGTTAATTTCTAATTATTATTAATGTTAATTTGATAGAATATTATGTAGTTAATGAAAAACTTAATAATCAAAATAAATCAAACGCAATATTTATAAAAATAATTATTATTTAAAAAATACATATTTTATAAATACAAATATCTACGCCCTCAATGTCACATACATATAAGTGCATCCAAATATATATTTTATAAAATCAAATATTTTTGTTATTTGAATGAAATAAAAATCCAAATATTTGGTTTACTCAAGGGATGCCCAATAAAACCGATTTTTTTTTTTAAATAATTTATTAACTAATTTTGCACAATTTTATTTTGCAATTTGTATTATTATGTGGTATTTATATTTAGTTATTTTGTGGGCATGTTATGTATTATTTTCTTTTTTACTTGAGATTTACGACTTAACCAAATAAGAGATTATGTAAATTATATTAATATGTTGAGTAGTTATAAGTAATTTATCATTATCGTTATTAGTCAGATAAGTATAAGCCTATAAAATATAATCATAACTCTTAAGTATTTTTTAAATTTATTTTTTTAATGATTAGTGCATAAGCTCTAAGTTGATATATTACATATAATATGATAAAGAATATCGATAATGATCCAACTAGATATTTTAATAAATTCTATAAATAATAAATATATGTACTTTTATTTAATTATATGTTCTATAGTTTTTCTTTAATTTCAAGTTCACATCTATTCCCACCATGTAAAATTTCTATAGAAAATGGACCTTCAAATTATATTACTGTAGTGAACTATTGAAGTGTATAGAAATTATAATAATACATTTTATTTAAATTATATAGGATTATAAGTTTATTTTTGAGAAAAACAATTAGTTTTTATCACTTTGTTAATCATAAAATTGTTTATTTGATATAATTTTTATTTTCATTGTCCTTATGTTTAGATCTTCTATTATGTTAATCATATTTATTTTATGCAATATAACTATTTAATAGTATTTTCTTCATATACATTTTGTCCATAGCATTGTGCTAGTAATTACAATTAATACTAAAAAGTTATTACTATATTGCACAATAATTGTTATGTATTTAATACATAATAAAAAAATAAAAAAAAATAAAATTCTCTTGCTAGTTCATTGAGTTGTTTTGGGTAAATAAAAATCTTACTTGATACAAACAATAGAATTTTTTTGGTTAGACAATATAATACTTACTTAACGAACGAATGAATATATGTATCAGGTCAAGAATACAAATTCCACCAAAAAAAACTCATAGCTAATTTTGATTTACTGATTGATATACACCTAATAGTAGGGGGAGAGTCATTATACCGTGGATTTGAGTGCACCTTTCAAAGTACATTTAATAATTTAATTTATTATCATATATAACTGATATGTAATTGGTACATGTCATAACATATAACTTCTATACATCATTACAAATAATTGAGATCCTAAATCTAAAACTTAAAATTCTAAAATAAAAAATAAACTTAAAACGAAAAACTAAACCTTAAAAATGGAAAACTAAACCCTAAAATGGAATATTAAACCCTAAACTCTAAATTATTATCATATATCATCACATATAACTAACATATATCATGACATATAAAATTGAGACATATCATCACATATAACTGGTAGGATGGTAGATTTCTACCGAAATCCTAAAATGGAAAACTAAACCAAAAAAAAGAAAAATTAAACCCTAAAATGGAAAATTAAACTCTAAAAAGGGAAAAGTAAACCCTCTAAATTTTTATCACATATCATCATATATAACTGATATATATATCATCACGTCTAATAAAATCTTGTAGGGTGCACCCAGGTACATGTAATAAATTGCTATATGGGGAAACAAGTTAGATGATGATAATGATGGTGGTGGTGGTGATAATAATAATAATAATAATAATAATAATAATAATAATAATAATAGAAAAATAATAGCTTCACCTTAAGCCTCCGCTCTCGTTTTCGGGGTTTTGTTGTATCTGAATTGTGCGTATGCTTTCGTTTTTTGTGTTGTGTATCTGAATTATTGAATGCCTTCGCAGAACAAGTTCCGACATCCATCTTATAAATTAAATTAAATAAGTTATAGAGATTTAATTTTATGTGGGCCTATGTATATGAGAATTCTTTGTATAAATACACAATTGTAACAAGAGGAACAACAGCCGCGCTCAAGGAATTGGATATATTGTGCTCAAACTAGGGCTAATTTGAATCTGGGGTTTCGACTTTAGACATGCCCAGCCCAGCTATGTGAACTTTGAATTTCCGCGTTGACTTTCATGTTCTTTTATCCTTTTGTTTTAGTTGTTATTTTTAATTTTCGGAGTCTTTTGAGTTGTTTGGGTTTTGATATGGAACTTAATTCTATGGCCCATAAATATGCCTATTATTAGATACGTCGTATATGCCCGGATATACGCTATGTCGTATACTTATAGATGAACATTCAATATAACGACTCTCAATATTGATTGTTTGCGTTTGCTTGAACCCCATATAAACACACACATACGAACGCATGCCATCAATCTTCATAATTCTGATGAACTTTATGTGACTCCTCAAGCTTAATTAGTAGAAGTTATATCAGAAACTCATCCTTCCTCCCTATCTACATGCCTGCTCACGCCTCCATCATGGCGTAAAACTCGCTACCGTCGCACCAGTCAAAGTTCAAGACATCGACTTCATGGGGATTATTGTTGCCTTTCTCGAGTTTATCACCTGTCCCACTAATAGAAAAATTAATTGATTCAAAATTAGATTTTAAACCATTGATATCGCAGGCTTTATTTAAAAACAAGTGTCATCTCTAAACCTGACGAAGAATAGTGATTTCTTCATTTATGCACTTTGTATATGAAATATCATAATATAGCACAACATAGTCAAGATACACGAGCCTCTTTCTTCTCAGAATCCCGTCCTTTCTATCTGGATTAGAAGGTCCACATCTCTCACTACAAAAAAATGATCGTATGCTGACGGCCACTGATGGTCACGAATTTGCTGATGGGCAAGAGCCGTTAGTGAGTAGCCCGTCAGCTACCCATCAGCAAGTCGTCAGTATATTATTTGGGCGACGGGTTTACTGACGGGCCATGTTGCTAACGGGCGGTCCTCCGTCAGCAAAAATAAAAAAAATGATGACGAGTACCAGCCGGTCAGTAATATTAAAAAAGAATATGTTGACGGGTTTGAAGCCCATCAGCAATATTAAAATATATTGCTAATGGTCTTTTAGTCTGTCAGCATTCCTGAATTATATCTGAATTATATCACCCTCTCCCCCAATCTAGTTATTATAAATTGGATTTATTCTAATTAATTGGTACAACGATAATTCATGTAAATGAATTGTATAGGATTATTTTACATGTCGTGTAGATAATCGTAGCATTTTGAATTTTTCAAATCCATTCATTGGTGAGTGAGAAATAATGCTTAAAAGTTGAACGGTTTGGTTTAATGCTTTTTCGGTTATCCCACATTGAATGTTAGTCAATGTGGAAGAGAGTTTAAAAATGATTACATTTCTTTAATGTACATCAAGTGGGCCAGAGAGTGTTGTGGGTTTTGTGTAAACGAAGCTCACGCGGGCTCTTGAACTTGGGTTCGCCAGTCCGCCTTCGGCGAAGCCGAAGGCGGAGCCGCTCGAATCCGAGCCCGAGCCCGGACCTCGGTCCTGGGCTCTGGGCCTGGGCCTTGGGTCTTGGGCAATTGGTCCGTGTGGGGTTCTGGTTCTGGCTCAACCCTGGTTTCTTTTTTGAACCTTCACGCACCTGACCGTTACGTAACGGCTGGCTCTTGACCACTCAGACGTTTTCAACTTTTGAATTTCAAACAGTAAACGTATCTGCACGCTGAACTCGTCCAGGTTCATGATTGATAAAACTGACTGTTTGAACGCCATTAAGGACGTCTTAATTGGCAGCTGTAACCCTAATTTGAACCCCTATAAAAGGGTGAGACTCCTGCATTCCCAGCTACTTTCCATACGAATAACACCTGAAATACGAAAAATCACCTGAGCATTCTGCATTACCATATATCTATTTCTGTACTTTAGTTTTTACATAGTTCAGTCCAGATTTTCCCAATTCGTCGGAGCCCTGATATTCACGATGCTGTGATATCACGGGACGAAGTCATTTTATCTTTGGGAACGTTTTACCAAAACCGAAGGGCACCACCAGGGCAAAATCGTTTTGCGGAAAGAGAACTTCTCGACTCGACTTTCATTTTTTTTAAGTTTCTGTTTTCTCTTCTTTTTCTAGTATTTTAGTGATTACATTGACAGCCCTGTTCGATTTATTTGTAATAGTTCCAACACTAGTCTGCATTCGTAGAAATCAGGAAAAAAAAAACTACAACCGGTGACGGAGAAAGCAGCGCGGCGAGGAGATTGACACGAGCGAGCCACCACCACCACCGGAAACGTAACGGAGAGAGCGGCAGAGAGAGCGAGCCACCACCACCACCGCGACGCCACCACCATCTGCCAGCCACCATCAAGGTATTTTTTTTATTTTTTGTTTCATTTTTTAATTAATTATTTATATATAGAAAATTAGGGTTTTTTTTTTAAATTGGGCTTATTTTAGGGTTTGATTTAGAATATTTTGAAAAATTAGGGTTGAATTATAATTATATAGATATTATAATTTAGGAATAATTATATAATTAGAGTATAATTTAGGAATTATAGTATAATTAAGTTTAATTTAGGGATTACTATATAATTTGGGTTTAATATATGGATTATTGTGTAATTAGGGTATAATTTGGAAATGATTATATAATTAGGGTATAATTTAGGGGGGATTTGTATAATTAAGGTTTAATTGAGGTATTATCATATACTTATCGTTAATTTAGGGTTTTTTTTTATAATTAGGGTTTAATTTAGGAATTATTATATAATTTAGGGTTTTTTTATAATTAAATTTAATTGAGGTATGATCATATAATTATCATTAATTTAGGGGCTTTTGTATAATCAGAATTCAATTTAGAAATTATTATAGAATTAGGGTATAATTTAGGGGGTTTGTATAATTAAAGTTTAATTTAGGTATTTTTTTTATAATTAGAGTTTAATTTAGGGTTTTTGTATAATTAAGGTTTAATTGAGGTATTATTGTACAATTATCGTTAATTTTTTGGGGGGGTGGGTGGGTTGGTTGTATAATTAGTAATAGTTTGGGAATTATTTACCAATTACTTTAAAATTTGGGGTTGAATTATAATTTTTTATATATTTGAAAATTAAGGTTAGTTTAGGGTTGAATTGTAAATATTTCATATTTTAAAAGTTTTAGAATAATTGTGTTGGTGGTTTTGAAATGTCGTGTTGATCGGCAAGTTGTGTTTAATTAATATTTATGTTTTGATATACATGTTGTGATGGCAAATACTTGGGTGGGGCCGGTCTCATACTATGAGACCACTTTTAACCCACCAATTTAGATTGACCCAGAATATCCACTGCCAATCCACAAGTCCGCCCACCCATCCCTCCCACTCCACAATATTGATGCAAAGAATAATACGAATGGATCTGTGCGTCTTTTCTTCCCTCTCCCCCTACTCTCTCTTCCTCTCTCACACACAGTCACACACTAATAATCAGTGCGAAACATTTACCCTGCTTTGCACGGCTCCGATCACGGTCGACGATGAATCTCGCCTTTACTCCCTCTCTCTTTCTCTTTTGGTGATTGGTCACTCTGCATATCAAGTTTCACCCAACTCTTTCGGGTTTTAATGTGAGTTTTCAGTCCATGAACAAATAAGGCATTTTATAGTTTGGTATCATGAAATATAATTTGTGGAAACATTGGAATTAATCCATTCTTATTGTGCTAAGTCATTACAGATTTTTCTCATGTTTAGCGTATAAATTTGTATAATTGGCCTTCAAATTGATTGCATATATTGTGATAATTAAATTAAGATGTTTTAGACTAGCCAATTAAGTTTTGTGTTTAATGAGTTTATTGAATACTAGAATATAGTAATTATATTTAATATATTACCAGGTTTTTATTGCCATTTTAGGTCGATGAGTAGCCTGATTCTCGTAGAAAGTGGGCAATCTAGTTTCAATACCGGCAGCAAAGATGAACGGCAATGGCGACCAGTTTTGTTTCAAGAAGCTTGGCGGCATGGCAACTTTGTCCTGTGGTTTACTCTTCCGATTGGTCGAAATTTAATGTGGAGATGGTTGAGACTTTTGGAGGTGCCTTATTACATCTGCTTCATTAATTTAGTTGATATATTCTGGTCTTACAATCATTTATTGCAAGTTTTAACTGTTAATTAGTGAAATCACAATCCGATCGATATGAAGTTATGAGTGGTGTTGTTGTATAATTGACCCTCATAATGCTCCCAAGATGATTGAGAGTGTGATTATTGTGATGAAGAAGAAATCCAGGTTGAAAAAGAAAGATGTAGACCAACAAATTACAAAAGAGGTTTCACTTTCTAACTTCACGGACATTTACATCAGTAAGCCCGGCTCAATGACCGATGATCAGGTCCTAGAGAAATCGGTCGTGTCCTAGAGGACGAACAAGGGCGCTTTGAAAGATCTCTGGGTTGTTGGGAACTCGGGCCACCCATTGACGGACTGGGTTTTGGCTCCCTACACCCATCAAAATCTGACGTGGACGCAGCACGCGTATAATGAGAAAGTGGAGGAGGCTCAGGGGGTGGCGAAGGAGGCGTTCATGCGGTTGAAGGCTCGGTGGAGATGTTTGAGGAAGAGGACGGAGATGAAACTTCAGGATTTGCTGGTCATGTTTGGGGCGTGCTGCGTGCTGCATAATATATGCGAGATGAGAAACAAGGAGTTGGGTCGGAGATGAGGTTTTAGATGTTTGACGACGAGGTGGTCCCCAAGAATTGTGTGAGGTCGGTTAATGCGATGCATGCTAGGAATCAGATTGCGCACAAGCTATTGCATCATAATCTCGTGGGAACCAGTTTTCTATAGTAATCATAATCTGATAGGCCTTTTTTCTTTCTTTCTTTCTTTCTTTTTTATTGAAAGAGTAATTTTGATTAGTTGTAATTCATTGATTTATTGTAAAGAATCTATTTGCCTTCTCATGAATAGATTTTATTTAACATATATTTGCCAAGTATTGCGAGTCTAACTGATTGATTACTGGGTGTGCTAATTAATCCTTGTATTTTAATGTTGTTTATTATTTAATCGTAGTTTATGATATGATAAAAATGGAATAAAGAGTGATATTGGAAAGTGGTCGAGTGAAAAGATGAGTAGTGGTTACACACTTGCACTCAAAGTTAATGAATGTCAAGCACTGGGAATTAGTTGACCAGAGAAGGATCAATCAAAGGTTGACGTTGTTCTAAGGTATGTAATGTCCCAAGGGTCATCCTTTATGTTTTCTGTAGGATTAAGCTTACTGTCCATTCCACCACAAAACATGGACTTGTGAATGTGGAATTTACTTTGCTTGGCACAACAGAAAAGTTTGTCTGCGGAACATCTTTGACTGCATGTATATTGTGTTTAAGCATCAAGATGCATAAAAGATTGTTAAATTATCACAAAAGATTGTTAAAATATCTTAAGTTCTTTATACCTATTTTTAACTAAAGTATAGTTAAGTAATATTTTTAACTCAAGTTGTTTAAGTATCACAAAACATTGTTAAAGTATTACAAAATTAATTAAAAGTATCAAAAAATTAACTAAAAGTATCAAAAAATATGTGATACTTTCACTATGTTTTTTGATACATTGTCAACCTTTTATAATATATTTAGTTAGTAGAATTAGTTGATTGATTGGTCAATGAGAAAAATGTGAAAAGTATCATAAATATAGTGAAAAGTATCATATTTGAGTTAAAAGTATTATAATTAGGTATAAATATTTTATATTATACTCTATGTAGTGAATCACAAATTATAGAAAAAGTATCACAAACTAAATTAAAAGTATTATAATTATTAGGTATAAATAATGTATATTATAGTTTTATACTGTAAATCAAAAGTAACACAAAACATTGTTAAAGTATCACAAGTTTTTTTATACCTATTTTTAAAATAAAACATAGTTAAGTAACATTTTTAACTCGAGTTGTTTGTGTATCACAAAAAATTGTTAAAATATCACAAAAGATTCTTAAAGTATCATAAGTTTTTTATACCTATTTTTAAATTATAGTTGTAGTATTAATATTTTAAAATATCTGATCAAGTATCGCAAAGTTTTGAAATATTTGATCAAGTATCAGAAAAGATATTAAAAGTATCATAAAATACAGTTAAAGTATCACAAAATATTGTTAAAATATCATAAATATTTTATACCTAATTTTAATTAAAGTATAGTTAAGTAATTTTTTAACTCAAATTATTTAAGTATCACAAAATATTATTAAAGTATTATAAAAGATTGTTAAAGTATCACAAGTTTATTATACATATTTTTACAATAAAGCATAGTTAAGTAACATTTTTAACTCAAGTTGTTTGAGTATCACAAAACATTGTTAAAGTATCACAAGTTTTTATACCTATTTTTAAAATAAAGCATAGTTAAACAACATTTTTAACTCAAGTTGTTTGAGTATCACAAAACATTGTTAAAGTATCACAAGTTTTTTATACCTATTTTTAAAATAAAGCAAAGTGAAGTAACATTTTTAACTCAAGTTGCTTGGGTATCACAAAATATTGTTAAAGTATCACAAAAGATTGTTAAAGTATCACAAGTTTCTTATACCTATTTTTAAATTAAAGCATAGTTAAGTAACTTTTTAGCTCAAGTTGTTTAAGTATCACAAAATATTATTAAAGTATCACAGAAAATCGTCAAAGTATCACAAAATATTATCAAAGTATCATAAATTTTTTATACCTTTTAGTCGAATCTGTGATACTTTAAAGTGAGTTTGTGATACTTTATAAATAAATAGATTGTTGAAATATCACAACACATAAAATTCACAAGTTTTGTTTTTCTATGTATCACAAAATATTGGTAAAGATTACAAAGTATAGTTAAAAAATCATAAGTTTTTTATATCTATTTTTAAATTAAATCCTAATTAACTAATATTGTTAAAGTATCATAAAATATTATTAAAGTATCACAAAAGACTAAATTTTTTATAACGATTATAAATTAAAGTATAGTTAATTAAAAACTTGAAAACAAACCATGTCTTTCTTGTACATTGTCAAAAACCGAAATCGTGCCTACACAATTACACGAAATTAAAAAAAAAAAAACTTTTTCTTATACAATGGCACAAGCCAAGATGAGAAAATAATTTTTTTTAAAGGTTTTGTCATCTTCCACTCGAACCATTTCTGCTTTATCCCAAAAAGAAAAAAAAATACCATTAACCCCAATAATCCGTTGTTCCAACGTTCGTGAAAGGCTCAGAACATCAAAATGGCAGTCCAAATCAATAAAAAAAACACCACGCGCTCCAGCCCTCCATATTACATGCCCTTCCACTCTTTAGGCAAAATACAATTAATCGCAGCCTAGCAAAAACCAAAACAAACAAAAAAATGCATAAACTTTTGAAATTTGCAAAACCGAGGAGTCTATTTCATTATAGCAATTAATTGGTGGAATTTAGTTGCTCATTTTTACCTGGATGAGGATTAGTTTTTTGGCGGAAGTAGAGGGCCCCACAGTCTTGACGATGTTTACGACAGATGGTCGCTCCGTGAGGATTCTGATGAGTGCCTCTTTGGCTGATTCATCTTCTTTGATCTATGAAAGTGCTGACGTCATTTTCCCTGTATTCTAGCCTTTGGGCGGGAAGAATAAGAAAATTTTCTGAAGATGGAGAAAAAATGAGAAAATTTCTGAAGATGGAGACGGGTGAGATGGGGAGTGTGGTAAGGTGTTTTCCTAGGTCCGGGTTGGGTTGGGGGGTTGGGTCCAATTTTTTTGGGTCCGGGTGTGGGCAACGGTTTGGGTATGAGTCCAGATCAGTTTTAGAAAATGGTAAAATGTGGTCTCATTCTATGAGACCAGTCTCACAGGAGGCATACTCTGTTGTGATTGGTTGGTGTTGTGATTGGTTAGATGTCGGTGATGACGTGGTACGGCGCTGGCCGGGAGGTTTCGTCCCTCCAATAACGAATTTTAAATTTTTTTCAAAATATAATGGTGGTTTTAAAAAGTGTGTGGTGGGGGTTTTCAAATGTCGTGGTGATCGACAAGTTGTGTTTAATTAATATTTATGTATTGATATACATATTATGATTGGTTGGTGTTGTGATTGGTTGGGGTTGACGTCGGTGATGACGTGGAGTATGGCGCCATCCGGGAGGTTTCGTCCCTTCAATAATGGATTTTAAGTTTTTTCCAAAATGTGATGGTGGTTTTAAAAAGTGCGTGGTGGGGTTTTCAAATATTGTGGTGATCGGCAAGTGGATATTTTGTTTAATTTATATTTTATGTTATATGATCTGTGATTAATATATATGATCTGTTTAGTGCAAGTTACACGTGAAGTTGAGTTTACAGATATGCCCTTTGCTTTATTCAGTCAGCCCATTTTACGTGGTATACTAAAAATTCACTATACATGAATTAAAGTCACTATATACTAAATGTTAGTAACAAATCAATATTCGACTTTTTCATTTTATACATATAGCGTACTCTACCAAATCATAATAAAAAACTGGGTATGCTTGAAAAGACGTGATATTGAGAAACATCATGGATTTTAAGAGCTGAAGAGTGTCGGAACATCACATCACGAATTTTAAGAGTGTGATTTAACACCAATAAGTATAAAATCTTTATACACTGAAACACTTACCTTAGACCCCTTTGGAATTTAGTATCAAATAGAGAGTTTGATACTAAATTCTGAATTTGTCCACTGATTTGGATAGTTTGAGAATGTGGTTGTAATGTTATTATCTTATGGTGTATTTTGTGGACTTTTGAATTTCGATTTCCATCTCTCATTTGTTCTTGGGTGCACTGTAATATATGTGTACTTAGAGAACTAAGGGGAGGTGCTGCCGAAATTTTCAAGTTCTCAAAATGCATAGTAAGGTAATTTTATTACTGAACATCATATTCTTGAATGGGATAGGGCCCTTACAAAAAAGTCAATCAGTTTCTATAGGCACCCTCATAGCGCTCAATTATCTATAATTTGATCATCTATATTATTAATCAAATTAGGATATTATAGGATGAGTTCTGATCGTAGTTGAATGTACAAACGGAGGGTGGACGGTTATCTGTCGAACGCGTTCGTGAAAGGGGTCGAGAGTTTCATACAATTTGCAGTCATCCATGGAGCAACGAAGGACGGGGAAAATTGAAGTGTCCTTGTGGTCATGATAAATGTAGGAATTACAGTTACCACGATGTAAACAAGATCAAATTTCATCTCATTAAAAATGAATTCGTACCAGATTACTACATCTAGACATTCCACGGTAAAACAAATCTTGATTGCGCGCATCGTGTCGATCCTGAGGTTCATGTTGGAGGATTATCTTACGCTGCTCCTGAAGAATCCTCAAATGCTTACATCAATATAGTTCACGATGCAGTCGGTCCGAACTTTGTATTGAGTCTTAATGTTGAAGAACCGCTTGTTAGAATAGATACAATAACTCGAGAACAAACAGGGAACTTGTAATAATCACTAAAACTGGAAAAAGAAAAGAAGAAAATGAAAACAGAAACTTGTAAATAAAAGTCGAGTCGAGTGGACACTCTTTCCGCAAAACGAGTTTGCCCCGGTAGTGCCCTTCGGTTTAGGCAAATCGTTCCCAAAGATAAAACGACTTCGTCCCTGATATTATAGCACCGTAAGTATCAGGGCTCCGGCGAACTGGAAAAATCTGGATTGAGCTACGTAAAAACTAAAGTGCAAAAAATAGAAATATGATAATGCATTTTTCTTAGGTGGTTTCTTGCGTATGGAAAGTTAACAGCAAATGCAGGAGCCTCACTCCCTTTTATAGGGGTTCGTTCAGGTGTTAAAGCTGCTAGTTAATGACGTCCTTAAAGCCGTCATAAATTTATTCAAACCAGCAGCAATGGTCAGCATGAATCTGGACTGATTTAGCGTGCAAATACATTGCTTGTTTGAAATCATATGTTTGGAAACGTCTGACTTTTGACCTGAAAGGTCAGGTTGCCGTTTCGTAACGGTCAGGAGTGATTTCAAAAGCTAAGTAGTTCTTCAGGTGCGTGTAGGTTCAAAAATTAAATCAGGGTTGAGCCAGAACCCGAACCCCACACGGACCACCTCAATCGGATCAGCCAATTCGGACCAATTGCCCAAGACCCAAGACCTAAGACCCAAGTCCCAGGCCCAGAGCCCAGGACCCAGGAGCGAGGTCCGAGGTCCGAGGTCCGGGTCCGGGCTCGGGATCGGGCTCGGATCCGCTCGGCTCCGCCATCGGCTTCGTCGAAGGCGGATTGGCGAACCCAAGTCCAAGAGCCCGCGTGAGCTTCGTTTACACAAAGCCCACAATACCCGTTGGCCCACTTGATGTCCACTCATTAAAAGTTAAACACTTTTAAACTCCCTTCCACATTGAATATTATTTAATGTGGGATAAACATTAAAGCATTAAAGTAACATTCATCTTCCAAACACCATTTCTCACTCACCAATAAATGGATTTGAGAAATTCAAAAAGCTATAATTATCTACACGACACGTAGATAAAGCTTATACAATTCGTTAACACGAATTTACGCTGTACAATTAAATTAGAATTAATCCAATTTACAATAATCCCCCACATGAGTGAGAAACTCCAAAAAACGTAATGCATGAATACAAATACATAGCTCAGTCCTTAAGAGACAATAGAGAATAGGGATAGGTGGCTTGTGGCCTTGAACCCTCCTTAGTTAATACTACCGAGCATACCGGCGGATTAGTGAAAAATAATTCTTAAACTATTCCCCTTTATATATACTAGATAATAGTACCAACCCACTAAGGTCTCAGAATTCTTCCGTTCTCATGTTTGTGTCCGTTTCTGGCCATGGACAGCTTCTTTGGATTCATAAGCTTCAATAGAAGCGGCCCTCACTTCTCGCTTACATAGGTGATTCTTCAAGTCAGCATTTTGTCATACTCAAGTCAAAGACCTACACAAAAATCATTAAAAATCAGAGATTTAACCTCACCACGTGACAGATTTAAACTCTACTTTTGCGTTTAAGGAATAGGGTTATAGAGTTTTAACTTACTCAAACTTTTGTATTTTAGTTTTCCCATTGAACCAAGTTTGTGGGATCTCCACTCATCATGGTTGGGTTTCCACTATAATCATCTTTAAGATGTGGATTTTACTCTCATTCCTTCTAGCAGCTTGTACATCTGATCTCGAGCTATATTCTTAGTGAATGGATCCGCTAGATTATCTATCGACCTTATGTAGTCAACAGAGATAATCCCACTCGATAACAGATGTCTCACGGTGTTGTGTCTCCGACGGATATGTCGAGACTTGCCGTTATACAAACCACTTCTTGCCCTTCCAATAGCAGCTTGACTGTCGCGGTGAAGCATAACCGGCGGCACGGGTTTCTCCCAACATGGAATATCTTTTAAGAAGTTACGAAGCCATTCTGCTTCTTCACCTACTTTGTCCAGAGCGATAAACTCAGATTCCATGGTGGATCGGGCTATACATGTCTGTTTAGTGGATCTCCAAGAAACAGCTCCTCCCCCTATTACAAATACATATCCACTTGTAGACAATGAATCCTTTGTGTCGGATATCCAGTTTGCATCACAGTAACCTTCAAGTATCTTGGGGTATCTTCCAAAATGTAGCCCAAAGTTTAGAGTATACTTTAAGTATCTCAAAACTCTCACAAGCGCTTTCCAGTGTTCTCCACTTGGGTTGTTTGTATATCGACTCAGTTTGTTTACTGTGAATGCTAGATCAGGTCTTGTACAGTTAGAGATGTACATCAAACATCCAATGATTCTAGCATAGTCCTTCCGAGCAACAGGATCGCCTCTGTTTTTACTCAAGTGAACGTCGAGTTCCATAGGTGTCTTTGCTGGAAGACTATCGTGTGCATTGAATTTCTTGATCACTTTCTCAATGTAGTGAGATTGTGACAAGACAATTCCATCTGGAGTTCTAATGATTCTTATGCCAAGAATAGTGTCAGCAACTCCCAGATCCTTCATGTCAAAATTTATTTTTAGCATGAGTTTCGTCTCGTTAATCACTTGTAGGTTGCTGCCCATGATTAACATATCATCTACATAAAGACATACTATAACAAATTTGTCATTAGTATTCTTAATGTAGACACACTTGTCGTACTCGTTTATCTTGAAACCGTTTGACATCATCACTTCGTCAAATTTCAAGTGCCATTGTAAAGGTGCTTGTTTCATACCATATAATGACTTAACCAGTTTGCACACCTTTCTTTCTTGTCCAGGTTTAACAAAACCTTCGGGTTGTTCCATGTAAATTTCCTCTTCTAACTCACCATTTAGAAAAGCTATTTTTACATCCATTTGGTGAATCTCTAGATTGTGCAAAGCAGCAATCGCTAGAAGCACCCGGATAGAGGTAATTCTCGTAACAGGAAAGTATGTATCAAAGAAATCATAACCCTCCTTTTGGAGAAATCCTTTCACAACCAAACGAGCTTTATACTTATCGATTGTTCCATCAGCTCTGAACTTTTGTTTCAGAATTCATTTACTTCCTAAAGGTTTACAGCCTTCAGGTAAATCAGTTAGAATCCATGTATGGTTCTGCATGATCGAATCGATTTCGCTCTGAACGGCTTCCTTCCAAAATGAACTATCAGTCCGTGAGAAAACTTCTTTCAATGAATTAGGTTCTTCATCCAACATGAAAACCACATAGTCAGGACCGAAGTCCTTAGCAACTTCTGCTCGTGTGCTCCGTCTAGGAGTTAGAGCTTCAAGTTCTAAACCAGGTCGCTTACGAGACTTAGGTTCAACCCCCACAAGTTCGTGACTTGTAGTTCCTTCAACATTACCAGTATTAGAACTGGACGCAGCTTTATCCTTACAAGGATAGATATCTTCAAAGAATATTGCATTCCTTGACTCAATAGTGGTTCCGACATTCATGTTTGGAACATCCGACCTATGGATTATAATCGATAGGCGCTGCTATTCAGTGCATAACCAATAAAGATACAATCAACCATTTTGGGTCCGATTGTCACTTGTTTCGGTAGAGGCACTTCTACCTTCGCTAAACACCCCCACACTTTGAGGTATTTGTAAGAAGGTTTCCTTCCTTTCCACAATTCATAGGGAGTTTCGTCCCTTCCTTTAAGTGGAATCTTATTGAGGATATAGTTAGCTGTTAAAACAGCTTCCCCCCACAAGTTTTGAGGTAATCCAGAACTAATCAACAACGCATTCATCATCTCTTTCAAAGTACGATTCTTGCGTTCTGCAACTCCGTTCGATTGGAGTGAGTACGGAGCTGTAGTTTGATGAATTATGTCACTTTCGTTGCACAACTCCTCAAACGGAGCTACGTATTTCCCTCCTTTATCACTTCGGATAGATTTGATTTTGCAGTTAAGTTGATTTTCGGCCTCATTTTTGAAGTTCTTGAAAGCTTCAATAGCCTCATCTTTACCTCTCAAAAGATAAAGGTATCAGTATCTTGTGCAATCGTCAATAAAAGTAATAAAATACTTTTTACCACCTCTAGTTTGCACAAACTTTAAATCAAATACATCTGTGTGAATTAATTCTAAAGGTGTCGTGCTCCTTTCTACCGATTTAAACGGCAACTTAGTCATTTTTGCTTCTACACAAATTTCACACTTACTTTTATTAACAAATTCATTTACCTTAAGTAAATTGAGATTTGATAAATATTTTATTG
This sequence comes from Phtheirospermum japonicum, assembly GCA_014905375.1. Classification (NCBI taxonomy): domain Eukaryota; kingdom Viridiplantae; phylum Streptophyta; class Magnoliopsida; order Lamiales; family Orobanchaceae; genus Phtheirospermum; species Phtheirospermum japonicum. The sequence continues at coordinate 147,940 of BMAC01000821.1, read as the reverse complement.
CATTTAGATTAACGTGGCCTAATCTACAATGCCATAAACTAGAGCACTCAGTCAAGTAAGAGGAATCAGAAGCAATTTTATTAATGACTTATTTTGGGCGTATAGCCATTACACTTAGTTTGAACAAACCATCTGTAAGGTAACCCTTACCTAGAGGTGTCCCAAAATTAGACAATATAAACTTATTAGCCTCAAATACAAGTTTAAAGCCACGACTAACTAGTATTGAACCAGAGACTAAGTTCTTCCGGATGTCCGGAACGTGCAGCACCTCATTCAGAGTGATCTCCTTGCCGGAAGTCATTTTTAGGACAACCGTACCAGTACCAGCAACTTCCGAAGAAGCTTGATTTCCCATGTTCAACTTCCTTCCCTCACAAGGAAGGTATTTGGAGAACAAGCTCTGATCAGCACACACATGGGCGGTTGCAGCAGTGTCGATGAGCCATTGACCGCGGTTCTCGATCATGTTAGCTTCTTCAGTGATAACCGCAATGAGGTCATCCTTAGTCAGCTCTCGCTCGGCTATGTGTGCACTCGGCCTAGCCTTCTTTTGCTTTGGCTTGCGGCATTCCTTAGACAGGTGTCCAGTATAACCGCAATTGTAGCATTTGCCTTTGAACTTCTTAAAAGAAGGAGCTTTAGGCTTCGAGTTGCCGGGACGCGGTCTCTTCTTCGAGTTGTCTCCTCGTTCAAGAAAATTCACTCGAGGTTCATTCGAACTTTTCGAATTCTTGTATTGAGCTCGAACTTCGGACTCAATTCGTACCTTCCGGATAACATCTTCAAGAGACATCGCCTTTCGTTTATGTTTGAGGTACGTCTTGAAGTCTTTCCGGTTTGGTGGAAGCTTATCAATCATGGCAGCTGCCGTGAAAGCATCCGGAAGAATCATCCCCGCGGCGTGGACATCATTCACCAGCATTTGGAACTTTTGAACTTGTTCCATAACCGGGCGAGAGTCCACCATCTTGTAGTCCATGAAGTTCGTGACTACAAATTTCCTAGTTCCAGCCTCGTCGGAACTATATTTTTTCTCAAGTGCCTCCCATATTTTCTTGGAGGTCTTTACATCCGAGTACACATTACTCAGGTTATCTTCTAAGCTACTTAAAAGAAAACCTTTACACAGATAGTCCCCATTGTGCCAATTATCGTAGGCAGCGTGAACATGGAAACTAGTCTCATCCTTGTCCGGAATAGGTGGTTCGTCTTCTTTCACGAAGTTAGCGAAACCAAGCATCGTGGGGTAGAATAACATCTTTTGTTGCCACCTCTTGAAGCCTTCCCCATTGAATTTTGGAGGCTTCTCCGCCGCGGGCATGATCCGAGAGGAGTGCACCAGCGCGTTCATCGTTGGTACAAAAGTCCCCATCGAACCCGTTGAATGGGTATTTAAAACAGTTGAATCTGTTTGGGAAGCAGTTGCAAACAAATTCGGAACCGAAGTTTCCGTCATCCCAATGGGATGGGTCACAGCCGGAGCTGACATATTTTGGACCGAAGTCCCCATCCCAAAAGGGATCGTTCCAGCAACCGAAGCTGTGGATGAGTTTGACTGGGCCATGTGCCTCGTCAGCGTCTCCGAAAGAGAATCAAGTGTTCCTTGGTTAAAGACAAAACCAGGTTGAGTAGTGTTCAAGATTGGCGTAGACATGTCAATCGTCGTGGTGTTAGTGACTACGGGGGCAGTGGTCGTCGCCGAAGTGGTGGAGGTGATGGCCGGAATAATGTCGCTCGTCGGAGTGCTGGATGTTGACATCTCTCTTTTCCAGTCAGGGATTAAAAATTACAGAAAAAAAAAATTAGAAACTAACAAAAATTCATTTTGCAATTGTTAGAATAGATACAATAACTCGAGCACAAACAGGGAACTTGTAATAATCACTAAAATTGGAAAAAGCAAAGAAGAAAACGAAAACAGAAACTTGTAAATAAAAGTCGAGTCGAGTGGACACTCTTTCCGCAAAATGAATTTGCCCCGGTAGTGCCCTTCGGTTTAGGCAAATCGTTCCCAAAGATATAACGACTTCGTCCCTGATATTACAGCACCGTAAGTATCAGGGCTCCGGCGAACTGGAAAAATCTGGGCTGAGCTACGTAAAAACTAAAGTGCAGAAAATAGAAATATGATGATGCAGTTTTCTCAGGTGATTTATTGCGTATGGAAAGTTAACAGAAAATGCAGGAGCCTCACTCCCTTTTATAGGGGTTCGTTCAGGTGTTACAGCTGCTAGTTAATGACGTCCTTAAAGCCGTCATAAATTCATTCAAACTAGCAGCAATGATCAGCATGAATCTGGACTGATTCAGCGTGCAAATACATTGCTTAAATCAGGGTTGAGCCAGAACCCGAACCCCACACGGACCACCTCAATCGGACCAATTGCCCAAGACCCAAGACCCAAGTCTCAGGCCCAATCCCAGGCCCAGAGCCCAGGACCCAGGACCGAGGTCTGGGCTCGGGCTCGGGCTCGGGCTCGGGCTCGGATCCGCTCGACTCCGCCGAAGGCGGACTGGCGAACCCAAGTCCAAGAGCCCGCGTGAGCTTCATTTACACAAAGCCCACAATACCCGTTGGCCCACTTGATGTCCACTCATTAAAAGTTAAACACTTTTAAACTCCCTTCCACATTGAATATTATTCAATGTGGGATTAAAGCATTAAAGTAACCATTCATCTTCCAAACACCATTTCTCACTCACCAATAAATGGATTTGAGAAATTCAAAAAGTTATAATTATCTACACGACACGTAAATAAAGTTTATACAATTCGTTAACACGAATTTACGCTGTACAATTAAATTAGAATTAATTCAATTTACAACACTGCTTAATCCTTAGGCCCATAATATCTACGATATGTTGAGTGCTGAAAATCAACCTTTGTATCCCGAATGTGAGAAACATTCTTAGTTGTCTCTAGTTACCTGTCTCATGAACCCGAAGGCAGAAAATCGCATATCCCAGAAGTGCTATGATCGAGGACTGGGTTTAATTGTGAAAATAACAAAAGCAAACTCAATCCACCTGTAGTTTCTCTTAACTCACTCTCCACACCAATAACTCACCTCCATTGATTCCAGTCAGAAAGTTTTAATAGACTCCAATCTACTCCAGCACGAGCAACGAAAATATCAAAACTCAAGGCATCAAATTTTCCTCAATTCCAACAGACTTAAGGGGGAATGTGAACACTTAAGGAGACATGAGAGATCAAACGGGAAAGATAAATAACCGATTGGGGATGGGAGAGCGACAGTATTTCTCAATCGGCTGAATTCTCGATCCTTCTCGTCTCTTTGCGACCTCATATGTCTGTGTCTTCTTCTTTTTTTTTCAATGTGGGTGGGTTGGATGAGTTGAGCAGGCAAATTGAAAGGGATCTCATTTTACTCAAGTATTTGTCAAAATGTAAACATTGTTCTCCTAAATATTTTAAAACCACCTCCTCATCCTTATTCCGAATAGCATGTGAAGCATAAAAGTGTAACTTACAAAATAAAACTTCCAAGGGTTTCCGTTAAATCTTATTATTATTATTATTATTATTATTATTATTATTATTATTATATTCTTCTCGATCCACCAACCAAGCCCACCTTCACCGGCCACGGCAAATTATTACATACACCCTATGTAGTTATATATACTATGATGAATTTTTAACGTAATTGAAAAACTTGTGTGTATGATGTCAAATATGTTTGTAAAACTTATGAACATATATATTTAATGTGATGAAATTTTGCGTGAAAACTAACAAACTTTTTTGTTTAAATTGATAGAATTGTATGAGTTTTCTATTGCAAAGTGATAAACATTTTTGTTTAGAATAATGAACATATATATGTCAAGTTTATTTACAATATATTTTGTAATGTAGAGTATAGTATAATGACTGACAAAGATAAATTATTAGTTCTCAAATTATATCTCTCCAATTTCATTAACTTAGATTGTAATTGAAAAAGAAATGTCGGCTTTTCACGGGGCTCTAACTTCTAGGATGACCATTAATTACAAAGTTTGTAATGTACAGTATAGTATAATGACTGACAAAGATAAATTATTAGTTCTCAAATTATATCTCTCCAATTTCATTAACTTAGATTGTAATTGAAAAAGAAATGTCGGCTTTTCACGGGGCTCTAACTTCTAGGATGACCATTAATTACAAAGTTAGGATATAATTAGGGAATTTTGCCATACAATTATTGATACCATTCTTCTTTTTTTTTTAACTAATAAATTTAGGAAAATTCTACGGCCATCGTGTCCTCCACCCTCTCACCCTCTGCATTTACAATCATTTCTTAATTTAAAAAATTTAAAATTAATTTAATGGTTATATATGCACCTCATTAAGTGTTGAATGATGTCGTGAAAACACTGTAGAAGTCCCCATAAATTTATTTAAAATATTCTTAATTTTTAAAGATGATGATGTGTTAATTTTTTATTGAATTACAATAAATGAATACAGTAAAATGAATATATTGTAGCGATTTCCATTAATTAGAGTTGTAATATCTATTATATAGTTTTGTCTTAATATATTAAAAAAACGACTACAACTTATTATATGTTCAAACGTGTGATATGCATGTATAGTAGCATCGATAGTCAATGATCAGAAAACCACTTAACCAAAAAAATAAATAGTGAAATGACGTATATAGTTGCGTCGTAGATGACTTGAGCATTAATATTAGTTGAACAAATAATATATGTATGCGTGTGCGAAGCATTTTTCATATGTTCCGGGTGTACTGTATCAATCAAATCCGATTCACATTTATATTCAAAACGAATAAATATACTCTTAAGGATACCTCCAAGAAATGGACATGAGGCTTCCGGTGAAAATGTCGAATGATATATAGTCTTAGACTATGACATAAAATAGGTCAAAGTCGTTTCACAATTACACACATGAGATCAGTCTCCTTCTCTTTGTTCCATTTGAATTCCAATTATTAATGAACACAGGAAAAACACACATATGAAAAATATATAATTAATTAATGCTTTTCTGATTGTAAAAGTTTGTCTATTCTTCTTATTATACCCTTACTTTTAGTTTAATTTTTAGTATTCTAATAAATAAAGTGGTGAATTAAATTGGGTCGGTTAATATTCATTGTGTAATTAATATTTTTCAAAAGTAAACAAGTTTATAATTTGGGACAGATGAGAATAGAAAGCAAATTTATCTTTGTTCTCGTATAATTATATCACACTTTTTTTCCCAAATTGTAACACAATTTTTATATTTATATCATGAATTTATTTATATACTCCTATTTAATACATATTGGTATTAATAATTAATGAGTTATTAGTGATAAAAGGAAAAATACATTTAAAGTATAAATAAAAGTTAATTTTACAACCATGCCATTTATTTTTCTTAATTTTTGTAAAAAAGTAAACATATTTTATTTTGTGGGATAGATAAAATATTATTTATATAAGTTTATAATGATACCAAATAAAACAAAGAATGAAATAGAAGTTCCAAAATGCTAATTTAATCCATTTTTAAAAGAAAAAACCTAGTATATTACTCCCTCTGCCACATAATATCTGTCGCAATTGATCATTTCGCGGGAATTAAGAAAGATAATTGGTATTATAATTATAAGTATCAAATCAACACAATATTATTTTGTTTAAAATAATTAAAAGTGTGAAATAATAAAAGTAGTAAAGTAACTTTTAATTTTTATTAAAAAGGTAAAGAATAACAATGATTATTTTTTAAAAATATAAATATGATAAAAAAAATTTCAAATTGCGAGGGATAGAACGAGAGTACTAAAATACAACTCTAAAATTTTAATAAAATCGTAATTTTACCTTTTTAAACAATCAAAATTACCTATATGTATATTATTATATTCATTTGTTTTAGCAAAGTAGTCAAATTCAAGTCAACAACTGTGGCAAAAGAAGATTATTTCAGAGATCTGAAGGTTCACCTAGTATACTCATTTTATTTTGTTGATGTGGTTATTTTTATTCCAGGTCAACCTATTTGAACCGTTCATATTACTATTCGAATTACACGTGGAGCTAAGTTTCCCCGTTGATTCCTAAGTCTTTTTAGGTCTTTTTAGGTTGATAGACTGGAATCCCAAAATCCGCGTACTCTCTCTCAGTCTCTCTATATATAAACCCTAATAATACTAATAAGTCTGTTATCAGTCCTCACCCGAGCACAAACATTAAATTCTAAAAAAAATCTGCTCCTTTTCAGTTCCATGGAAATTAATTACGAGCGAGTTTTCAACCGCTTCGACTCGGACGGGGACGGCAAGATATCCCCGGCGGAGCTGCGGCGGTGCGTGGGGTTTGTCGGCGGAGAGATGACGGAGGAGGAGGCGGCGGCGGCGGTGGCGCTGGTGGATTCCGATGGAGACGGGCTTCTGTGCCTGGAGGACTTGGTGAGAATAGTAGAAGGCGCCGGGGAAGATGAGAAGGCGCGCGATCTGGAAGAGGCGTTCAGATTGTACGAACTGGAGGGAAGCGGGTGCATTACGCCCAAGAGCCTGAGGAGGATGCTGAGTAGATTGGGAGAGGCGAGGACCGTCGATCAGTGCAGGTGTATGATTGCGGAGTATGATCTCAACGGTGATGGCGTTCTCACTCTCGAGGAGTTTAAAGCTATGATGGCGTGCTGATATCGCTACTGAACTCCGTTTTGGTTTTGGTTTTGGTGTTGGTGTTAGGTGTTTGCATGTATATTTGGATATTATTAATAAATTGGTTTTAGTCCTTTAGATGATTTTATATATTGATTCTTTCTTGAGGTTGTATTATTTTTTTTGTCATTGTTTTATCTACCCTTTAGCTTATATTTTTCCTTCTCTTTCACCGAAACATAATTGAAAATTTCCAACGGAAAATATCCGTTGGATTTAATACATATTTCTGCTAGAATGCTTAATTCTAACCGAGTTTCCAACGGAATATAATATAAGTCGTTGAAAAACTTATCGTCGGAATCACCAAATTCCAACGGTATTCCTACAGAAAACAGATTCCAATGAAAGTTTTATTGGTTAATTTCCGTTAGAATTGTCAATCTTTAAAATAAACTCCAACACAAATTCTAATGGCCGTTGGAAATTTTGTTGGAATTAGGCATTCAAATGGAAATTTGTATTGAGTTCTAACGGATATTTTCCGTTGGAATTTGACAATTTTTGTTGTAGTGTTTTTTCTTTACGAGCATTCCTTTAAAAAGTGAACCAGATACAATAATGAATTTTAAGGGCATGTTTCATATTCGTTTGTTTTAAACTTAAAAATAAAATATTCGGCTATCTATCAATATGTATGGTCTTGGACTCTCGATAATGATTTTTCTTTCGAATTCGGCTACTTACACTATTTTATACTATTTTTTAAATAAATATAGTTATATATTAATAAATACAATATTATAATAAAATATCATTCATTTTTAACACGTATAATTATAATATTATAATGCAACATGATTCAATAATATTATAATACAATATCATTCACTTCTTTATTTAACATAATTTGACATATTATCATTCACTTTTCAAATATTATTTGATATATTATTATCAACAACATTATTTGACTAATTTTGACATGTACAGTAAGAAAACCGTTCACTTTTCGGATATTATTTGACATAATATCATCAACTTCCAGATGTAATTTTTGATAGAAAAATGGGAGTTCATAGCGAGCTCGTATGAATAAACAGCGAGCTCATATAAATTTTTCATTGATATTTTTCATACATTTACAACAATGAACTATGCTACTCACTGGGGTAACCCTAAAATGAGTGGCTAGAAATACTACAGTACACCTGACAATGGCTACCTATAATATGTGGTTAATAATGCTACAGTACAATCAACCAACTGTAACAGCCTAGATTGTATTGAACTAGGGCTAACATCATCAGATGTAATGTAAGCTCCAAATAATCTCGGCGGGCTCTTATGAGGACCTCGCATGCTACCTATCAGGTCAGCAGTCACGCGACCTCAAGTGATCAGGTCGTTGCTGCTCTGGTCGGTACTCATACGACCTCATGGAATCAGGTCGCTGCTGCTCCGGTCGACACTCATGTGACCTCATCAAGTCGCTTATCAGCTTTAATATGCCCCCTTAATTCTATGCTTGCTCCAGAAAATACACCCAATTTATTTCTGAGCCTATCATAGAATTGTCCTGATGATAACGGCTTGGTCATGATGTTAGTAACTTGGTTTATAGCTGGTACATGTCTTACTGCGATCACCCTTCTCAGCAACTTTTCTCTTATGAAGTGGAGGTCCAGTTCAAAATGTTTTATTCTATCATTGTTTATAGGATTTGCAGAGATAGAAATTGCTCCTAGGTTATCCATCCAAACAATGCTAGGCTTAGCTTGCCTAATCCTCAACTCTTGCAGCAGGATTTTATCCACATTATCTCACAAGTTGTTATGGCCACACTCCTTTACTCGGCTTATGTAGAGGACTTTGAAACAGTTTCTTTACCTTCCATGAAATCAGGTTGTTTCCAAAGTAAACACAAGATCCTGATGTTGATCTTCTATCATATATGTCAGATGCCCAATCTGCATTGGCATATTCCACTATGTCAAAATTAATGCATTTGCTTAGTTTTAATCCATATTCCATGGTGCCACTTAAATATCTGATGATCCTTTTGACAGCTTTCCAATGTTTGTTGAGGGGGTTCTGCATGAATTGACTCACAGCAAATCTAATGTCAGGTCTAGTTAGAGTAGCATATTGCAATGCACCAACAATTTGCCTATAGTGACTTGTATCCTCAATCAGCTGGCCAGAGAATATTGAAAGAGGAGGAGTGACCATCATAGGCGAGCTGACACCCTTTGCCCCCTTCATTCCTGCTTTTTCAACGACCTCTTGAATGTATTTCTTTTATTTGAGCAGGATACCATCGGATGTAGAGCAAACCTCTATGCCTAAGAAGTAATGCAGAGGACCTAAATCCTTCAAAGAAATATATTTTGCCAAACAAGAAATTACTGCATCAACTTCAGTGTCTTTGCTTCCAGTGATGATGATATCATCAACATAAACCATTATGATAGTGCAAGAATCTGCAGTATGTCTGATGTACAAGGAGGTGTCAGATTGAGAGATAGAGAAACAGAGAGAGGTGAGTGCATTTCCAAATTTATTGGACCAAGCTCTATAGGCTTGCTTCAAACCATATAGAGATTTTTCAACTTATACACAAGATGTGGTGAATTTGGAGCCTCAAAACCAGGTGGTTGTTTCATATAAATGTATGAGTTAATATCTTCATTCAGAAAAGTATTATCAACATCGAGCTGCCTTAGTTTCCATCCCTTAGTGAGGGCCAAAGATAGGATTATTCTAATGCTAGCAGGCTTTACTACAGGGCTATAAGTTTTATTGTAGTCCAGACTTGCAGATTAAGTATATCCCTTAGCTACTAGCCTGGCCTTGTGTCTAGCAATTGAGCCATCTGAGTTTCTCTTGAGCTTGAATACCCATTTGCATCCAACTGGTTTTCTATATGGGGGAGCTCGCACAAGGTCCCGTGTGCAATTTTTTAGAAGAGCTTGATGTTCTGAGGTCATGGCTTCTTTTCATTCTGGGATGCATAGTGCTTCTCGAACTATTTTGGGCTCAATAGAATTGTGTGATATCATTGTAGCATAAGCTTTAAGTTTAAATATTCCTGATTTAGACCTGGTTTGCATATGATGTGTACCTGCAATTGTCTGAATACTAGATGCATGGTTAGTGGCAGTAGGTATGCTGTCATGCTCAAAAGGTAAGTATATAGTGATCTGACCAATGGGAATAGTGGAAGAGTGAGATAATGTATGAGAAGGAGGTGAGGTAGGTGTAGAGCTCACTACAAAAAAATCCGGCAATGCTGACGGTCAAATCCGTCAGTATAGGGAATACTGACGGCCTCCTGACGGATAATGGCCGTCAGCATTTTTGTGGTCAGGATTCCAGTATACTGACGGCTTTAACGTACCCGTCAGAAATGCTGACGGTATAGGAATACTGATGGCCTCCTGACGGATAATGGCCGTCAGCATTTTTGTGGTCAGGATTCCAGTATACTGACGGCTTTAACGTACCCGTCAGAAATACTGACGGCCTGCTGACGGGCATCGGCCGTCAGTAATACTTCCCGTCAGTATTTCCTCCCGCCCCCCCTTTTTTTTATAAATTTTATAAATGCTGACGGGCTGGCCCGTCAGTATTGCTGGCGGGTCAAGCCCGTCAGCATTTTTAAAATATTATAAAAAAAAACTGGGCGGGCCTAGCCCAACCCGTAGGAGCCCAACCCACAACCCAACCTGTGTTAATTTAATTCCCCACATGTGGCATGGGTGGGATTCGAACCCCAAACCTCTTGCAAATAGAGGAGTGGTGTTACCGTCTCGCCAAGTCGATTACATGTGAAAGATTATATACTTTTAATATATATTAGATATATAAATTAAGTTATAAATATAATTATAATTAATTATATTATATTTATAAATGTAGATTATATTTATGAATAATAATATATAAATGCATAATATTATTATAAATATATTATATTAATATAATATATTATATATATATATATATATTATATATTATATATAAATAATTATAAATATATATTATTTGAAATATATATTTATTATATATTGTATATTAATAATAATATATTATTTTTATAAATATATAATATTATTTATAAATATATAATTATTATATTTTAAATAAATTGCTGACGGCTTGCCCGTCAGCTTTTTTTTTTTTATTTTTATTTAATAATTCTGACGGGCAAGGGCCGTCAGCATATATTTTTTTTTATTTTTTTTTAATTAAAAATTATATCCTGACGGGCAAGGCCGTCAGGATAATTAAGCGGGATAGTTTCCCGCTCTTTCCCTGAGGGGATACTGACGGGTATATATGCTGACGGCCATGGCCGCCAGCAAACCCGCCAGCATTTTTATCCGACAGTATTTCCGCCAGCATTGCTGACGGCTTTTTGCCCGTCAGCATATCCGCCAGAATTGCCGGATTTTTTTGTAGTGGCTATGAGGGATGGGACGAGATGGAGGATGTTCACTTGAGGTCACAGTGTCCTGTATTTTGATCAGCGGTGTGTAATGAAAATGACTTACTTATGTCATGAGGAGGAGAAGTGTATAGGTTATGTGATATGGAAAGGGTATTTGTCATCTTGGAATTGGACATGGTCTTGTGATTATGATTTTATTGGAGGGGAAAGGATTTTGTAACCCTTTGTGAAAAGGACTGTACCCAATGATAACACAAGGTTGGCTTCTAGGTTCAAAGTTTTTCTTTATTGTAAGGTCTTAGGAAAGGAAAGCATAAGCAGCCAAAATTTCTGAGGTAAGTGTAATTAGGTTTCTGTTTAGTGACAACCTCAAAGGGGGATTTTTAGTTCAGGATTTTGTTGGGGTTAGGTTTATGAGATAGATGGCACTGGTAAAAGCTTCACTTCAATACTTGAGGGGGAGGTTAGATCGGGAACTCAATGAGAGGAGCAACTTCAGTGATGTGTTTATGTTTTCTCTCAGTCATTTCATTTTGTTGTGAGGTATA
>BMAC01000821.1:114674-132148 GCA_014905375.1 Phtheirospermum japonicum | reverse complement strand
TATTTGCTTCCTTTTATTTTCCTATTGCAATTGTTTAAACGGATGGAGTATAAAATTACCACCGAGGCTTTAGCCTAATTACGCAAAAAACCCAGTCATCTTTGCTTCTATTTTAAAAATTGCAGTTTCAAGGGTGATATTTATTTGGTATTACAAAAACGGGGGTATTTGTAACACCTTAAGGGGGCATTTGTAATCCCAACAGATAATAGGAGTTTTTGTGATATGGCTACCTCGTCAGTAGTTTTTAGAAGTATACCTATTTTTGGTGCATTCAGGAAATCGAACCAAATCTAATACTGACTTTTCATAAAAGAATAAAAAATCTAATAACCACCCTTTTTGTTTGGTTTGGTTTACATGGTCCATGTGAACACCCCTAATCTAAGCATGGAAAAGCCTTTCAATTTCTATTGGCTAATTTGGCTTATGGGTTTATCGTTGTTCACTTTGGAATCCTGTTGAGTTTTGGTTATATGGGGCTTAAATTACAGAATTGTGCTAACTAATTTGACCTCATTATAACTTTAATCTCTATTCAGTCAGCTTGCTTTTTTGGTGATTTGGATCTTAGACGTGATATTGTTTCTGTTGAATTAAAGAGTGAGGTACATGAAAGTTTTATCAAATCATAGGGAGAGTTGCTTTGACTATTTGGGTACTTCTAGTATTCTTTTTGTGTTTTTCCGTAAATATTTATTTCCAAAGTCAGCTGGTATTATTTTGGTGGAGTTTCTATCTACATTTTTTTTTTCAGCTTGGTTTCAATGCAACGAGTATGGACGTGAACCTACATGACTTGGAGCTTAATCTCATTGAGTATTTAATATATTTAAGTGTATTTTGAGGATTTTCTATGTATTTTATGGATTAGTGATCACTTATTATCAATAAGTTTGAAGACTTTGTACTAGTGAATGTTGTGGACTTGTTATTATATTATGTATTTGTGGATTTGTTTTCATGAAATTTGGTATTGTAATGTTATATAATTGATGTAGTTGGAATTTGGAAAATTTATTTATTATTATAAACCTTTAAAAAAGAAAAAAATTCAAATAGGGACCGGGTACCCGGTTTGGAACCGGTTCCAAAAATTTTGGACCCGGTCAGTACTGGTTCCGGGACCGATTCTCTTTTATTGGACCCAGTCTTAACCGATTTCGGGACTGATTTCAAGACAATTGACCGGGTACCCGGTACTACTCACCCCTACCTCGTAGGAGATAAGTAAAACCGATTATTATGTGCTACTTTCTTAGTGTTTCCAAACACAGTCTAAAATTAATCTCAAATAAGGCATGTTAAAACTCGCAGGATAAGTAAAACTGTTGAATTATTTAATCAATCTCTGAAACCAAGATGACCACCTTAAGACGCGCCAGCATGAATCAATCAATAATTAACTATATACATTTGACTAGGTTGAAAAAAGAAGCTTCATTACGATGTCAACAAAATACAGATTCTTTGTACAAGAAACGTGTCCGCGGTAAAAGTACTTATGTTTGGACAAATTACAATAAAGCACATGTGTTTTTTGAGATTTACTGAAAACAATAATAAATGAGATTTGATTGCCTTAAATCTAAGGTAATTTCATTATTAAAAAACAAAAATAATAGATTTAGAAAAAATGAATAATGGTAATTTGGGACACTTATTTTGGGCGGAAAAAAAGAGACTAAAATACGAAAATTAAGAAGGTACAATTTTTGGTTAATATATAGTGTTGGCGTAAGAAAATCTTTATTTGTTATTCTAATTGTTATCATTTTGTATGCTTTTTGTTTATAGTATATCTATATTTAAAACACATTTTGATAAATTAATTTTTAATTAATTATCTTAATCTGATAATTTGCTAAATAATACTAATATATAATTATTTATTGACAACCAGTTATTAAATGTCAACTCCCATTCAACTCAATAAAGCAAGTCTAAAATATCTAGCGTTTCCAAACACTCCTTTCACGTGTGGAAATCATTCGTGTCGTTTTCTTATGGAAACTCAAACTCAAATACAACACAATAAAACTTGAAAAGAAAGACATGATGATATTGAGTTTATTCAATCACGGCTCGTTATAAAATATATGGTTTTTAATATTTATAACACTTATTCTAATAAGTTGCCATATATTTAGCCAAACACAAATAAACTAAGGATTACATAGATTAGTGATAGAAAGATAAGGAGCTATTCGCGAGCTAATAATGGTAAGTATAATTCTTTGATAAGTTGATGAGTATATTAATTCTTTCATGTTATATTCAAATGAACAGTGTATGGCTATTTATAGCAATACACCTGACTATGATAACCCAGAATGTGGCTACGATTACTTCAGTACATTTTGACAACGCCTCTTTACAATGAATGGTAAAGACTGCTACATTACATTTTGACAGCTGTAGGGGCTAGCTGAACGTACTATCCTTGGGCTGACATCATCTTGCAGTGTGGACACCAAGCAATCACAGCGGGCTCTTATAACGACCTTCTATAACTCGATCCTGAAGTTTATCAGGTCGCTGGGTAGATCGGTACTTATCTATAACTCGGTCCTGAAGTTTATCAGGTCGCTGGATAGGTCGGTACTTATGCGACCTATTGGTATTAGGTCGCTGATCATGCGACCAATCGTGCGACCTGAACTTTTTAGGTCGCTTTACTCTATCATGCCCCCTCAATTCGAACGAGGTTAGAGGAAGGACTTGAAGCTGACTTCGTAACCAAGTGAAGAATTGGTTGCTCAGTGGTTTGGTTAGGGAATCTGCGATCTGATAAAGAGACGGGACATGATGTATTTTCAGCTTTCGTGCAGTAACCTGATCTCGAACAAAATGGAAATCAATTTCAATGTGTTTGGTCCGCGCATGTAAAACAGGATTGCTCGCAAGAGATATAGTGCTGAGGTTGTCAACCCAAACAGTTGGGACCTGAGAGAGTTTAACCTGTAGCTCAGATAGAAGGGCCTGAATCCAAAGTAATTTTGTTGTTATGTGAGCTAAACTTCTGTATTCGGCTTCAGTGCTGGACCTGGAGATTGATGATTGCTTCTTGGAGCACCAGGAGATGTGATTGCGACCTAAAAATAAACATAAACCAGTGACTGGCTTTCTGTCATCGAGGTCGCAGGCCCAATCAGAATCTGGAAAACTTGTCAAATGTAAGCCAGAGTGTTTTATAAATTGAATGCCATAGGTCGCTGTTCCTTCTAGATATCGCAAGATCCGCTTGACTGCTCGCTAATGGGTATCAAGGGGATTTTGCATATACTGACACACTTTTTTAACACTGAAGGCAATATTTGGCCTGGTGATTGTTGCATATTGGAGTGAGCCGACTATACTCCTGTAAAGAGAGACATCAATAAAAGGAGTACCATTATGTTTGGACAGACTATGAGATGTGACCATAGGTGTGAGGGTTAGTTTGGCTTCAAGCATCTTAACTTTACCCAATAATTCTTTGATATACTTAGTCCTGGGAGATAGGCGAGTTATTATTTCCAGTTATCAGAATATCATATTATTTTATCTTAGGTGGTCACACATTATATCCAGAAGAAAAGATACACATACCATTTACCTCATTAATGTAATTTTTCTATTTCTAAAGTTCAAAGTCAAAATGTTTGAAAACTCTTATTTCGACGAGCATGATATAATTATAAATAATATAATTAATATTATGTATGAGATTTTTCTGAAAATAAAATAAATAATATAATTCTATATTTGTAACACACTAGCACTGCACTAGGGTGTGTGTATATATATATATATATATATAAACACAATATTTACTTAGGATGTTAAAATACAAGATGGAATCAAAATTCAATGAAGTTTTGTAATTATGAAATTCTATAAATGGGCTTCATTGCAAGACTAATAACATACATAACCTCGAAAGAAAGAAAAAAAAAAAAAGCAACAATATATATAATTTCGTGCTATAATAGAAAAAACTATTAAACTAATCCATGTAAAAATTAATGAATAAATAAATAGAATGCCACATTCCGTTCTAGATTATTAAAATAAATATATATACCCCTCCTTATAGCAAACATTAATTTATTCCACCAATCTCAGCAACTTCTCAACAATTTCTCCAGCACAAGGCCTTAAAAACGGGTCATCCTCCACACACGATTTCGCCAGATTTGCTAACATCACAGCTCTTTCAACTGAATAATCTTCTCCAACTACACTATCCATCCATTCCCTCAATCTCTCTCTATCTTCTGATCCCAAAATCTGCTTTATCTCATCACACAAACTAATAAACCCCCCTTCACCCGACTCGCCACCCCGCCAGCTCATCGCCGGTTTTCCCGACAAAACCTCTAACAAAACCACCCCATACGCGAAAACATCGACCGCCGACGAAATTGCGCTCGCGCCTTGAACTATACACTCAGGTGCTAAATATCCTTTGTCCACCTCATTTTCATGCTCAACACAACTCGCCATGCCGAAATTGCCAACTTTCGCATTAAACTCGTCGTCTAGAAATATATTTCGACTCCTTATATTCCCGTGGATGCAAATCGGTTCGATATCGTCATGCATGTAGTGCATGGCAACGGCTACGTCCAAACAGATTTTCAGTCTCTGATCCCAAGTCAAGAAACACTCACACGAATAAATAAATTGGCTCTTTATCGCCAACCCTTTAAAAATCCAATCTTTCAAAGAACCGTTTTTTGCATACTCGAGAACTAAGAACGAATCGGGACCATCCATCGCACAAGCGCCCAATAGGCCGATCACGTTGGGATGACGATGATGGGTCTTTTCATTGAAAAGTGAAATATCGATTCTTGATATAATATCGGACGAAATGCGTTTTATTGCCATTTCTTTTCCATTGAGACGGCCGTGGTACACAGAGCCCTCGATGAGATTGCTTGCATTAAAACCCGCTGTTGCCTTACGCAGCTCGTCGAATGAGTAGTTTTCGAGCAGTGTGTTGTGAAAAATTCGATCTTTATTTAATGTATAACAATGAGATTCCTCTAATGAGATTTTTTGGTTGTCGCTCGAAGCTCTCAGACTCAAACCCATCTCCGAATCTCCGTTCTTGATTGAATCTTGCCTCTTTCTTTTCCAGCACATGAAGAAAATAATTTTCCCAATAACTATGCAAGCTAGAAGCGCGATGAATGCGACGATCTCAAAAGTTCCGTTTTTCTTTTTTCTCTTCTTGTGTGGATTTTTGACTCGAGTGGTATTTGGTAGGTATCTGAAATTGGAGGCGTCGGGTTTTACGGAAAACCCGGAAATGGGTTTGTTTTGTACTGGAATCAGAAGGGTTGAAAATGGTAGGAGGCCATTATTTAGTTTGAAACCTGTTTTTGAGAATCTGTCGATAGTACAAGTGCATAAACAAAGAACAGATACAAGTGCATAAACAAAGAAAGTGAAGGCTCCGAGTTTAAGTTTTGTGATCATATTAGCAATGTGCTGTGATATAATATGGGATGAATATTCTTTTTTAATGGAATCTTGAATTTAAACAGGGAAAATAGAGTATTTCTTTTTTCACTTGATTTTCTGTTGATTTGGCGGTCCATGTATATTGCTCCTTGGAATTCTATTTTATTACTTTCAAGACGCTAATTAGCTGGGTTATACATGCATCGGCAGTATTGGAATTTGGAACATTGGCAGGCAATTTAAGATTTGTTTGTTCCAAATTCCCTTATTAATTAAATGAAGCCATTCATGTACATGGGTTTTCAATCATCCGACTAATTTAGTAGATACGGACTCAAGCAGCATTATCGGATAAAAATGATATAGATAATCCAATTTTTTTACTTTGAATGATTAATTTGTCCGTTTATTAGAAAATTAGTGTTAAAATATCCATTTGTAGAGGGGGAGTCGAGTGTAGCTCTGTTGTGATTTATCATCCTCGGATAAAATGCTTTGGATAAACAAAAATTCACTTTGAATTTGTTCGTTTATTTTAAAAAAAAAATTTGTATTAAAATTATCTATTGGTAGAGGAAGAATTGAGTGTAGCTGGTATTCGTCAATTCGACCTGGGTTCGATTCCCACCGAACCCTCTCCACGGATCGGTCCTCATCAAAACCGGAAAGCACTTATCTTTGAACAAAAAATAAAAATGAAGAGATAACAGGACCAACATTAAATCCTTTTCATATAAAAATTCCAACTCAACTCGATCCAGGACTAAAAAATCCGATTTTTATTTATTTATTATTAAGATGCAACACGCACCGGCACACACTATTAAAATTGCCACCACTATGTTTCAAGACACTGGCAAGTTATACTGCACACAAAAAGTAATCAATTATTACTCTGGGCACCCTCGACGCTCTTGCGCAATAGCGATATAGCGTGAGCAGGATCTGGAGCTCCAAATACAGAACTTCCCGCCACAATGCAGTTAGCTCCCGCTGAAGCTGCCATATCAATGGTCGAAGGTCCTAAACCACCATCGACCTGTAAACAAAACAAAATGCTCCTACTGATTTGGTTGAAGCTTTAAAAAGGGACATATTGGTCACAAGTCTAGTTTATGCAACACATGGATGACCCTATAAATATTGGGTCAACAGAATCAGCATAACATATCTATAGCCCTCAGAATAACAAATGGGGATACTTACAAAAGGCACCTTTGAGGTATGGCCTACTTAAAAAAAGAAAAAAAAAAGGTTAAGTTTCAAATATTACAAAAATTAAGGGTTAATTGAAATATTTTTATAAATGTGAAGAGGGTTTTTTGAATTTTTTTTTTTTTTTTGGCTTTCGAATGGGGTAAATGTAAGACAAAATAAAATCTCACGGGTGTTTGTCGTAATTTTAAAAGTTAGCTGGGTTTTTTGAAATTAGGTCAAACCTCGAGGGTGTTTTTTGTAATTAGTGCTAATATATGAAAAAACATAGTTGCTAATCATTTCTGTTCTAGTGTACAGCTATGCAGCAGTTTCTCCTATTAACAAGAATGTGAGGTAAATTTCATCGACACCGTTAATCAGTCGATGCTGAAAACTATCACCGAGGAGAAACAACAATCGAAAGGACAGCAATACAGATTGCAAGAAAAATCTGAGAAAATTATCGTAGGCCTGAAAATCACCTCTATATCAAGCGATGGGTACTTCTTCCTTAAAGCGCGGACCTGATATTCCAAAGATGATGATGATCATATGCAACAAAAACAAAATAGAAATCGGGAAATAAAACACTCTGAGCACAACTGTTTATTCACCTTATCCATCATTTCTGGCATAAATTTCTGCCCACCAAATCCAGGTTCCACAGTCATAACTAGAACCATCTCCACAGGATTTTCGTCTTCAATCTTAGAACCCAAACAGAAAACATCAGAGGAAACATAAATAAATAAATAAATAAAATATTTATTATTATTCATTTACATCCGGTTTGATGATATTGAGAATAATGTACCAGAGGATACACTTCTTCAATAGGGGTTCCAGGCTTTAAGGAAACACCTGGCTTCATACCCTTTGACTTGATCTGTTGCACAAGTTCTCGCCAATTATCTGTTTACATAGAGGCTCAATGTCATTTTATCTCAACAAAATTCGTCAATAATCCGAGTAAAAGAGCACCCCGGGGTAAGCAAATGCAGCTAAAATGATATAGAACTGAAAAGAGCAAGGTACCTTTACAGGCTTCGACATGAAAAGTAAAACCAGAAGCACCTGCTTTTCCTAATGGTTCAACATAATCAAGAGGATTTGTTACCATTAAATGACAATCTAAATATGCCCTGCAAATTAAAAATCCATAAGAACACCAAACTATGCAATAAATTACAATTCAATTTCGTATTTGAGGAAGAATAAATGTATACTCTGTGTGCTTTCTCAGGCTCTCGATAACTGGAGCACCAATTGTGAGGTTCGGCACAAAGTGACTGTAAAATACGAAATTCAAATCAGTGCAAAAATATCCGATAGTTATATTTCCGTGAAGAAACACTGAATTGCATCTTAAGTGTTTTTCCAGTCTAGGTATCTGAGAATCATTCGTGGAATGTGAAGGAATAATATGATTCTTCAACTGAGTTACAACCTACCCATCCTGCAGTAAAATCAAAAAACAGATACGTTACTGCTGACTCTGCAGCAAAAATTACATTTAGAATATCATCTCAGTATTGTCATATGCATGGTTGTTAAAATAGCGAGTCAACTCGTAAAATCGTACGATTTTACGATTCAAGATCAACAAATCGATTCAAATCGTGTGCAAAATCGTATATTCAGAAAATCGTAAAATAATAATAATAATAATAATAATAATAATAATAATAATAATATTAATAATAATAATAAAAAACCGGAAACAATCGCGATTTATTCCGATTCTTCTAAAATGCGAGAATCGAGCAACTATTTTTTATTTTTTATTTTTTTTGGTGACTATTTTGGCAATTAGACCACTTTTTTGACTTTTTATTTTTTTGCTAATGGGCATGTTTGTAGTCTTATAAACCCAATAATAAAATAAAACCCCGCAAATAAAAGAAAATCTTACACCAAATTAGGGATTAGATGATTCAGATCAATAAAAAAAATAACAAATGTGAATGGATAACCCCAAAACAATAAATCAATGTATTTGGTGTTAGTGATGAGAAAATTCATTTCGATGAATGATTTTATGTTTTGAATATGTTATATGATAATTGTTCATGTGGTCGGTACTTCGAATTGGTTCATAAACTTTGCTTAAGATATCATGTAAATGGTTTTAAGTTATTATTCGACGGATTATTGTTAATTTGTGCCTTTTTCCTTTCCCCCAATTGTTTGGTATTTTTAATTGTTTTACATAAAATCTTACTATTTACGATTTGATTCAACTATCCAATTTTCAAAATATTCGGCCGATTCGATCCAAAAATACGATTTTGACAACCTTGGTCATATGATAAAGCTCAATTTTCCTAAACCTTCTTGGCAAAAAAGAAATCATGCCACTCAAAACTCAGCTCTCAAGATCAGTCATTACTTGTGTTTACTTATCAAACACAAGAGCTCAGCACAAGAAGCAAAAATTATCAAAATTTACAAACAATCAACTCCGCTACTGGAACTCAATTTTCGCTCATCTCGATCGAAATCGATAACAACCAGCTAATTCCAAATGAAAAGAGGGAGAATTGGTGAAAGGGGAAATTACCATAATATCCATGTGCAGCCAATCCGCGCCGCAGCGGATCATCCGCTCCGCCTCCGATGCCAAATTCGCGAAATCCGATGATAGCATCGACGGGGCGATTTTTGGCTTCACCATTTTTACTACCTCACGCCTCTCGTATCTACTTCAACCGCAGCTCACCAACACTACAGAAAAAACGACGCCGTCTTTGGGAGAAAAGAAAATCAATCAACCAAAAAACCCTGTTTCCACAATAGTATGATCCTGATAATAATTTTTAAATTGAGGTAGTATAAATAAACAGCAAAAAAAAAAAAAATTGAAATATTGTTTACCTTTTCCTTCTCTTTTATGCTGAGACGCTTTGGCGTAATCGGTGTTTTCGCAAGCTTTGTTGTTGAGATGATTGGACTTTATTCACACGTGTTTTGGTTTGGTAATAGAAAGGACTTGAGCTTTTAAATGGGGCCGAAATTGTTGTGGGGTTTTGGGCCAGGTTTTGCCGCAGTGAGCTTTTCTGAATAATCTTATTCGGGCCCAACTGTTTCATGAGAGTTTTTTTTTTTGGTATATATCAATAAATTAGGCTATTTCATTGGTTTCAAAAATCCAAGTGCAACCTTCAAAAATTTATTATTATTCAATTATATATGATTCTAAAAAATGATAAAAGGTGGCGCCTAAACGTGAGGTATGGAAAAAACGCCTCACCTAGTGTCTAGAAGTGAAAAGGCACATGCTTTTTAGATGAGTAACATTTTTTTTAAAACCAAATATTATAAAATCTATATGACATCATAAAATGATCAAATAATTCATATTTGGCAAAAATTATTGTAAGAGTGTCTTATGAAGACAATCACACTTTTATAGTAAAATACCATATTTTTATTGTGAAATTCATACTTTTCAAAAAAGTGTACATTAAAAGTATAACTTATAATTTGCAGAGTACGATTCTCTTACATGAGACTGTGAATAGTACGTTGATTTTGTATAATTAACTAACTATATTGAGAAATATGTAGACAAATTTGTTAAACATATATTTTTTTTTTACTAATTTTAATAATATAATAAATAAAATAATAATAAAAAATCGACAACGCCTTTTCACGCCACGCCTAGGCTTTCAAGACTTGAGGCTTGGCATTTCCGCCTTGGCACGCCTCACGCCTTTTTGAACCTTGGTTATAAGTAATGATATATGACATTTATATATAATAATATGTAAGTTTAGGGTTTACTCTTCCATTTTAAGGTTTAGTTTTTCATTCTTAGGGTTTAATTTTCTTATTTTAAGATTCACTTTTCATTTTAGGGTTTAATTTTCTATTTTAGGGTGCCGACAAAAATCTATCATCATACCAATTATATGTGATGATATGTTTAAATTATATGTGATGATCAGAGATGGCAATGGGCTGGGTCGGGCCAGTCCGCCCCGAGCCCATCATAGGGTATGTAGTTTAATTTGGCGGGCCAAATCAGGCCGGGCCAGGCCAAACATGGCCCGATTTTTTGGGTCTGGTATTCCAAGGCTCAAGCCCGGCTGAAGGCCGAACCTAAAATTATCGGCTCTAGTGATGATATATGACAAAAATTTAGGGTTTAAGGTTGATTCTTTTATTTTAGGGTTTATTTCTCATTTAGGATTTCAAATTTAAAACTTAGAATTTTAATTATTTGTAATAATAAATATATCAGTTATACATCAATTATATAAAATGATAAATTAAATTAATAAGTGTATTTAGATCATGTTAACTTTATTTCAAATGCACTTTAGATCTCTTGATTTAAAATTAGACACCAACACTTTGTAGATGTGTAAACAAGTCAAATCAGAACGTATTAACATACTATATACTATTTATTATTCAAGCTTGTCCGATATTTTCTCAAACTTAAATATATATATTTGAACTTCTCGAAAATATATATAGAAAGAGTGATATTTGAACTTGATTGATTAATTGGTTAAACTACGCAAACGCAAATTCAACATCTTGTTCATTAACATGGGTTTTAACAACTTTACTATTCCAGTTGAGTTGAAACTAGAATTTATATCACAATNAAAAAAAATCTTGATATTTTTTGTTAATTTTAATGAATTGCACTCAATTATACTTTCAGTGACATTTGAATTTAATATCAAATAATTAAATTGCTTCTGCCATAAATTTATTGAGAAAGCGAGGTTTAACGTGGTGTATTGCAAAATGTTGGTGAATTATAGTAAAGATACGGCAAAAGGGGTCTTATTTCAACGTGAGACGGCAATAGACCTTGGATTTGATCAATCACGAAAATATTGGACAGTTGAAAAATTACGGACCAAAAACTGTGCGCCGCCAATGCGTTTAGCACCATTCCCGAGTGACGTGTGAGATAGGCTTATTTGTCTGCGGTGAACGTGCACACTTGCATTTCCCTTCGCCGCCGGACTAAATTAAGGGACTATCTACGATGATATAAATGATCAGATGTATTTGATCCCGTTGGGTGAGATACTTTAATTTGATGGAAGTTTGTAAAAGAAAACACTTTGTGATGGGTAGTGTTACCCGACGGACCAACCACGTCCCGCGTTTGACGGCAAATTCTTGGGTTTACTCAATTGTAAATAGTATTAAACACAAGGGTAAAAATAATATTTCAATGTGATACATATTTATCTTCGTTAAATATTTTTTATTTATTGTGATAAAAAAAAATTTTATTATGATAAATGTACATTATGAATATGCATAAAAATATTCATTTGATGTGATAAAAATATTCATCGCTATTTTAATAAATGTTCATATACATATCAATCTATGTGCTCATAAATGTGTGTGTATATATATATAGGATTGAGTTCAAATGAGAACCCGTCATTTTATGTGAACCTAGGGACTAATTCTGACCTTAGGTCTAATAATGTGTGTGGACCAAATTTTTTCTATTTTTTTAATTTCATTAAATTAATTATATGGTAGGAAAGGGTGTTTATGTAATTTTTTCTATTTTTTTAATTTCATTAAATTAATTAGATGGTAGGAAAGGGTGTTTATGTAATTTTACATAAACACCCTGAATCAAATTTAATCCCCCCGTCTCTTCCCGTTCTCTTCCTCAAACCCTATCACTTCCCCAAATCTCAGCCGCCAAGCTCTCTCCACCAAGCTCAGCCGCCGCGGCCCTCTCTCCAGAAATCGGCGTTGCACTAGGTTTCGTCGCCCGACTGCTGGAAGTGCGGCGTTGCACCAGGTTTCACCAATTTCAGAAATTGGCGAACAGACGGTGATGGCGACAGCAATTAGAGTGGCGGCGTTCGACAGCGACAGTGGTGACCAACAGCGGTGGGGGTGGCTCCGCCTTAAACCGGTAGACGTCCTCTCCACCTTCTCCGAACGACGGCTTCAGGCCGACTGAAAATTTAGAGAGTACGAGCCGCATTCCGACTACCGTATTGTAACCCACCACATCCCGTGAGTACGAGCCGCATTCCGGCACATTCGAACCCTTCAAATCAATGACCAGGGCGTCTTCGCCGCATTCTGGCCGAATTTTGTCACGGAAATCAAGGAGCAAGACAATAGGCCTCTTCTCCGCAATTGGGTAAGCGTGGCTTGCCTTTAAACTTGATTTAGAACTGTTTGGGTTGAGATTGCAGGGGTTGGTTTGGGATTTTTTTTTGGTTTTGGGTTGAGATTCCGGCGGTGATTTCTGCACGCAAGGTGCTTGACAAATTGCTAGCCTAACAGTAGCTTAACGGTCGAGTCAACTGCTAACCGACCATTAGCAGTGTCTGCCCATTCGATTTGTCCCGATCCTTCCCCGCCAATCGAAGTTGCATTCCGACCAATTTTAAGCCGCAGTCTGGAGATTATTACTCAGACGCAATCCGACAAATCTCAACTTTGAGCTGCAATCCGGCTAATTTTATTTATTCGACTTCAAAAGTATGTCGACATCTTAGCCCTCGAAAAAACGTAAAATTGTGGAGAAGAGCATGGGAGCCAAGTTTAGGGTCTACGATTCCGAAGCCAAGTTGTATAAACATTGACGAATCGGCTGATTGTTCGACCGATTACTATAAACATTAACCATTGGCTTCACTTGGCCGAACGTAATGATCCTTTTGCCGAGCAATTCGTGCAGTATATCCAAGCCCTCGGCTATTTTGAATGGGCTCAACTTCGAGTAAAGGCCTACGAGCAACTGATGCTCGAATTTTACACATCCTACACGATCATGGCCGACTACTCATTGATGTGTCATTTTGGGAGTAAAGAGCACGTGTTCAGCGCCCAAAATCGGAAAATTGCTCGTAGGCTATGCTGACCGATTATTTTTATTCGAAAAAAGCAGTGTTTAGGGTAGTACAAAAGCACTGTAACAATATAAGAAAAGCACTCCAATTTTACATTGTGCAACTATACATCCAGATTCATGGTGCTTTCTATACAGCACTGTAGTACTAAAATTAGTCATATGCAATGCTTTTACTATCCAGATTTTTTAATTTAATTATATGTATATTTTTTACATTTTTAAACATGCATTATGTATCTTAAATTGTAGATCTTGAGAATGTGATTAATTTGATATATATTTCATTCAAAACGAATCAAAATTGAAAAAGTTATGATTTGTTGAAAATTTGAGTTTTATTTCAAAATTTTGAATTTGCAGTTTATAGACGAAAATTGCGATGCTTTTTATATACAATCGTAGTGTTTTCTTTCTTTATCTTTTGTGCTTTCTAAATAACAATGTAGTGCTCTTTATAAACGTTGTTATATGTCCAAAATACCCTTTTTAATTATTTAATGCAGTATTTTACATAATTACCCTGCTGACATGTCATATTCTCAACCATCCAGATTATCCATTCTAATGGTCAAGATTAGTCCCTAGGTTCGCATATAATGACGGGTTCTCATTTGAACCACACCTATATATACACATATATATATATATATCTTAATCATCTCAAATGTGATAAACGTCAGGGAGGTACGATCAATCTTGCCAATATACATCCCTATTATACTAAATGTTCATTTTTTGGATTTACGGTACAACATACATGCGGATGTACGAAATAATAGGTAACGTTTAACCCCATCATGCATAAGCGGGAGCGATTAGCAAATACTCGTTTTTTAAATTTCACGCTCGATCCGATCTGCCCTAACTCGAACACCAGTAATTGTGTTCTATCCTCGGCTCGAACCTCTTTTCGATCAGCCCGTTGACGACCCGTAGTCCACTTACGTTGCTATTGGACTCTGTCCGGCCTTGACTCGACCACCATTTATTGTTGTTGTCCAAATATGCTCTCTGTCTAGACCGACAACTAGGGCTGCAAACGAGTTGAGCGGCTCGCGAGCAGCTCGAGT
The DNA here is from genome assembly GCA_014905375.1 of Phtheirospermum japonicum. Taxonomy (NCBI): domain Eukaryota; kingdom Viridiplantae; phylum Streptophyta; class Magnoliopsida; order Lamiales; family Orobanchaceae; genus Phtheirospermum; species Phtheirospermum japonicum. Next base: position 117,562 of record BMAC01000821.1, on the reverse strand, counting down.
CAAGGCTCGACTCGGGCTAAGTCACACTCGAGTCGAGCTCAAACACGTCACTAGTAAGCTCGCGAGCTCGACGAGCTGCTCGATTATGTGTGAATTTACTAAAACAATCCTATTTAATAATATTAATTACAAAAATACCGTAATTTTATTAGATTTAAAACCAAAAAACTTGAGCCGAGCATTGTCGAGTCGAGCTCGAGCATACTCATTTCCTTGTCCAGTCAAGCTTGAGCAGCAATCTTCTTGGCTCGTCGAGCTCGAGCACAGGTAAAAAAAAGTCAATCCTAACTCGAGATCGTGAATGCTCGATTCGTTTGCACCCCTACCTACAACCACAAGTTGAGTCGAACTAATTGCTCTTTCAAGATTAATTTTAGTTAAACAATGTGTATCTACTTTTAAAAGATTTTACGTTTTGAAAGCAAGTTCGTCCGCAAGAGAACGAGATCACTAAAGGCTGACAAATTAAACCGAGTCGAATTCTCAAGGAGTGAAAATACGGGGTCGACGATGTTTATTATATCGAACTTCACAAATTCTAATTCTACACGCGAACAAAAGGAGTTTGATTATGATTATAAACTAATCTTGCAAAGAGAGCGTCAATCTCTATGCAAGAACGTTAACTAACATTTATAAAAACTAAGAAACAATTTTAAAAACGAATTTAAAGACTATTCGAATACTTAACAAGAGAATTTAACTAAAGAATATTGTTCAATCATTTTACCGAACAACTAATAAGAATAATTACTGATCTAAGAACTATAAAATGACAAGGATATGGATCAACCAAATTATCCAACACAAAGTTTGAAAATGAAAACAATATCAATTAATCTCATTCAACAAAGATTCAAAACAAACCAAACATTCCAACACAAAGTTTCTAAACAAGAATTATTCACCCAATAGATTAACAACTACAAGATTGGTGTAGACACATCTAAACGACGAACAATATTCAACCGATACAACGGTGGTATTATTATAAGATATTGTATTAATTTAGATTACTAATTACTATTTTAACTTCTTTAATATATTGGTATCAAATACAGGACCGATACGATAAACACGAGTTAAATATATGACATATTCATTTATTTGTTAAATCCATGTGCCTTAGTTATAAATTTCAGATATTTTTAATCATTAAGATCTTAAAAATGAGATTATAGCTCTTGTTTAACGCACATGTATTAAAAAATAAAAAGTTGGAGATTATTTGATGAGACAAGAATAATATATTTATATAAAATAACCATTATGGTCTACAATGAGATTTTTTTAAAGTTTAAAGTGAATAAACATACTTTTTTATGAATAGTCAGTTTTTAAAATTGATAAAAAAAAAAAAAAATTAAACAAATAATATGTGAAATGTTTTTTTTATTCTATTAATAATTCTTATTAAGCTAATAGTATGTTTTTTTTTAATCATCATCTTGAGTATTTTTAGATTTACACTACTTGTATTGTAACAACAATTATAGTAGTAGTAAAACTAAAATAAATAACGCGTTCAATCAGCTGAAAACTTAGGAGAAGTATGAAAGTGTTTCAATCTCACAATTTCTAATTTTTAACGATTACGAAAGTTAGAATCATGCTTGTTTACTATTTTTTACTGGAAATCATAATTATTAATTTTTATTTTTTTAAATAGTTTCATTACGAATCTATCAATCACATCTAGAGGTGTCACTGTCGGTTTCGATTAATCGGTTAACCGTTGACCGGCAATTTCGGCTAAAATCGAAACCGTAAACTGGATTCCTGTTGTTCAATTTCAGTTCCGAATCCTGGAAAATCAAATTGCCAGCTAAAACTGTCGGTTAATTGGGAAAATTAAAAAAAAAAATCGACGGTTAAACTGGTCGATTTTTGACCGTTTGAAATCAACGGTCAAAGAAATAGCCGTTGGAGATTTAACCTCCGGTTAACCGAAAATCGGTTGTTCCAATGGCTATTTTTTAGATTTTTTCTAATCCATTTCTACCTATAAATACCACCCTCACCTATACCAGTTTTCACACCAATTCATCTCTAATACTCTTATGCTTCTCTTATATTTTCAAGTTTGAAGTTGTTAATTTGTGCAAAAATACTATCAATAATCTTCTTATTCTTATTCTCGTTTTACTTATCTTTCTTTTATAATATTATCACGCTAATACTATTCGAGAGTCTCGTCAAGGCCGAGGCCGAGTTGTAGGTCGAAGATCTCGACGAGAACCTTCAGCCGTTGCCGGAGATTATGTTCCGATGAGATGACCTCGAAATAAGTTAAAAACTTATATAATCAAATCAATTTCGACGATCATAATCAAACCAATTTCGATGGGGATTTATCCACCTCCGACGAATTTGAACCATCGGCTGATATTAATCCGGATGAAGGTGAGGAAGAAGGGGGTGATAATCGTGATATGTCACCGCCTCAAACAAGGAATACCAATCCCCCATCTTCCGATTGTATTTCACAAGGAGATCGATGGTGTACCTTGGGCACAATACAATTATTGTAAGAGTCACTACGTCTTCAGTTCCAAAAATAATAGAGGCTGCGAGACGCTCGAATACCATATCGAGAATAAGCTTCCCAACAAATACGCCGCTGATAGATCTCAAACACAATTAAACTTCTCATCTCCATCTATCGTTGGCGCCGGCGGCCAGGATACACTACTACAGAAAGTAGATACAAAGGCGCCTCATCCACAGCGGTTCTGGAAAAACCGCCGTTAAATACTTTTTTACAGCGGTTTTAAAAAAAAACGCCGTTAAATCGGTCATTTAACGGCGATTTTCGTAAAATCGCCGTAGAATCGTACATTTTACGGCGGTTTTATGAAAACCAACGTTAAAACTGAACTAAATTAACG
>BMAC01000821.1:95552-109533 GCA_014905375.1 Phtheirospermum japonicum | reverse complement strand
GGCTATTTATAGCTTCTAATTGTAGCAGTCTATTTTACAAGTAGGTTAATCCATCTAAATTTAATTAATTAATTCCCTAGCCAAACAATGTCGAGCCAACTACTCGGCTAATTTATGGACGCAATCAAATACTTTAATCAAAATAATCGGTTCTCTTGCAGATGCAATTACGTAATAACTTTTGTTTTTCGTTGGTGGCAATTTCATAAATAAAATCAAGAAAAACTAATTTTGCCACCACATACTTCATGCAACCTGTAATACCACGCAACAAATCCTTTTTTTTTTTTTTTTTTTTAATTTCATATAAGTATCACGACACGTCGCTGATAGGATTTCAATCACAGTTTTCAAATGCTATGAATGCAAGAGAACCGATTATTTTAAAAATAATCGGTTAAATATTACGTAATTAAAAATAATTACGTAATAAGAAGACTCGAGGTCACTTTAAATCTATTTTTAAGATTTTAGTGTAAATCTTCTATGAATGCAAGAATCATGAAGATTTAGAGTTCAGGTTAAATATAAGGAAATTTTCTATATTTTATTTCTATTGATATTATATTCTATTATATTATATACATCTTGACTAGTTTATTGAAATACTATAAATGGTTTTTAACAAATTTAGGATGCTATAATATCTATACAATGATTCATAGTATCCAGGTTAATATCAATAAACTATTCCAATTAATCTGTACACAAGATTTTCATTAGTTTATTAAAATACTATAAATGAAATAGAATTTCCGAATTGCATGAATCATACCAATGATATTACGTTGTTATTTTTGACCAGTTCACAAGGGTTCGAATGGTCAACTTGACTCGTTTGTTCCAAATATTTCACAAATTAATTAACAAAATATAATAAAAATAAATATAATTCGATTAATTTAGGATAAGTTAAAAACCACGTGAGGTGCTAATGAATAATTGCATAAATTTCTCCACGTCTCCTTGATCATCGGCTGTGAAGAGAGAATAATAATTTGTCTTTAGTTTTAGGCACCAATCAATTAGTTAGGGTTGACAAAAAATCAAAACCGGTCACATTCTTCTTTAATGATTTTTTTATGCTACAAAACTATGACCTGTCATATCTACTTAAATATTTTTGAATTTTGTTATTTTAATTTATTTTGGTTCGCATAGTTAGGTGACTAAGATCCATTTTAATATCAAATTGGTCATGTATTAGAAAGTTAGTTCCAGATATATATAATAATGTTAAATTTCAATTCCATCTAACATTATCAACCATTTTGTCTTTTCCAACAATTAACTTGTCCTTTTACTTTAGCAACTTTTCCATGCAAATTTCAAATAATTGAAGTCGGATGTCAAGTTTTGTCATGTGTCTTATTTACAATTTAATTTCAAGTCCAACTTTGCCATGTCTTATACCTTAATCAAGTTTTTATTCTATTAATTTCAAAAAATTGTTGTTGTAAATATAAATATATTCAAGGGATTATAGATAAATAACTAATGCTGTGAATTGAAAATTTAAATAACTAATATTAAAATATGGAAAGTCAAGTCAAAAATTACACTGCCTCGAAAGGAATAGTTTTGTTTTTGAGCATAAAAAGAGTAGTAATTTTTTATTTCCAAATGATTTACTTTTTCAAAAGCAGTGAACTGAAAAGTCAAATAAGAAATTAAACTCAAGTAATATAAATAATTTAGCCAAGTTATAAGAGTGTCTATTATCTAATTATGGGTTCTAATAATCAACATCATATAATAATAATATATATAGTGAAAATCAAGTTAAAAAAAGGCCACAATATTTTAATGGAGTATATGTATATATATTTATTTATAACGTCCTTAAGGAGTCATTGGATAATTATTAACTACAATAAAATCATTTCTTATTAAATTTATAAGAAAAAGAATGTGATAAAATCATGCTCAATAATAAAAAATTCAATGATGGGTTTTACTCGCGTGTTTTGATTCATGTTTGTAAATAGTGATGGGTTTTCTAGAATGGCTTCACTTTTCAAAAATACCATCGTTTACAATAATGATCATTTTAACTTTTATTTTATGTTTAGAGATTGATATTATGTTATAGTTAGAACATCTTAATGCAACGTCTCTAGATGACAAAAGATATGATATTATTTTAAAAATATTTCATATGCACAAATATTAATATTAAATATGTGAGAAATTATTAATTGCATGTCACAGAAATAAGAAAATAAAAATAAAATGGTTGAATTATAAATAATGATTCTAAATGAATGTTAAGCATTACTTTATTATATACTTATTATTACTTTACCTTTGCCTTGGACATTAGCTAATTATTATTTTCTTGAAATATCCTAAAACTACTTATAAATTTAATATTATTTCAAATTTCATTAAAAATCTCAACGAGTTATAGTAAAACAAAAAAAATATATTTCCTCCTTTACAAATGACCAACTTTAACACATCGCTTTTATTTAAATTGAAGACTTAGCCAAGCCTCAAAAGGATCACTTTTATATGATTAAAAAAAATAAAAATCTAATTTATCTGCGAACAGTCAGAAAAGAACAAAGTCCAAATAATAAACTCCAATAATATCACCTTTTTCGGTAGGACCCAATGCCATGTTCTTTTCAATCACAGTTTTTTCCTTCTCACAAACCCCTCAAAAAATCTCTTATCAATTATAATTTTATTTAGTTTTTTTTTTTTTTGCCATTTTTTATTTTAATAAGTTTCATAATCTAATTTAATCCCTTTTTCTCCCTCTAATTCATTTCCATCTTTTAGTGAGCGTAACGCATAACCACGGCCCCCTTCTCACTTCTACTCCACTCTCTCTCTACAAAGTACCCTTTTGTTCCCCTGTAGTGCAGAAACCAAAAACTGGTGCAAGTTATTAACTTTTTTCTTTTTTTTTTAATCTGTAAAAGAAAAAAAAAAGTGCTGGTATGAATATATAAATTTCAGGCTTTTGTCAAGGAGGGATTTTTTTTATTTTTTTTTTCCGGAGTGATGGGTTCGTGTATTTCAGTGCACAAAGACCCCAGAGTCGGCCTTGAAGCTCCAGTTTTCAATCGAGCCCAAAAACGAACAGGTTTTGATCCCGTCGCCGGTCAAAGAGAAGACCGATTCGGTCAACGCCGGGGATCCGTACGGCTGGGGATGCATCACTCAAGTCTCAGTTACCGCCCGCTCGTTTTCGTTGACGCAGGTAATAATTATTTGACTAATTTTGAATGTGTTTATGGCGTCTACTCGTCCTTTTCCGTTTTAATTAATTTTCTATTTGTCGTGATTTTAGTTTTTGATTTTTTTGGTCCCATTGCATTTGTTTTGATTTAGATTGTGAAATTATTATTTTATTTTGGTGCAGAGTTCCAATATTGTATTTTCGGTAGTCATAAAGTTGATTGATTATTTTTATTTTATTTTATTTTTGTTATGCTGCATCTTGGTTCCCTTAGCGTGATTGAATTCTTGTTTTTTTTTTTTTTTGGTTATATTTATCGATGTTATACTATTTATAATTTATTGTGATTCAGTTTTTTCATCAGAAAGAAAAAAGAATTGAGATGCTATGGACTGTTAAGGATATTGCTGTAAAATAATTATTACTGTGATGGTAATTACATCTAATTTTCTACTAAAATGGAAAGAAAAAAAATTGCCTTCAAATGCCTTGTTTAGATTGTTAGTTCCGGGTGATCGACCCTCGTTCGTTCGATTCTCTATTGTGTTCCCTCTCCTAATATCCCAAACTGTACTAATAAACAATAAAAATAGTTCCTTTTTAGTTTCTTCTTGTAAAATCCTCATACAATAAGTACTCTATTGCTTTGGGGGACCATCTATCTATAAACCTTATTATAATCTTTGTTCTGTTTTATGATGACTCATTAGTAGTAGTAAGTACTTTCTCACAATAGTGGCAATATATTACGTTATAATTAGTATTTTTATTTTTTTTGTGTCGATTTTTGTTTTTTTTTCTAGTGGACATGAACTGTGTAAACATATTAGTTATGTTGGATTAGTGAACATAGAAACTATTTGTAGGTGAATTAGTTTTTGAAAATTAAGGGTTTGGATTTGTCTTAAAAGCCTCCATAATATATTAGTTTTGAATATTGTTTTAATCTATTTGGGTTAAATAAAAGAAGAGTAACCCAACCCATCTACTTGATTTTTTCATGATGGAACCTATTAAACCTTACAGTTGTGGGTTGTCTGATATGGACAAGGCATTTGTTGCTAATGCCAGGCTCTCCACATTATGGTCCTGTGTAGGACCTAGTCACCCATAACTGTATGTATTGATGAATAGATATCCACATCTTAAAAAAAATAAATTCTGTAATTATTTTCGATTTCTAACTACCTGACTAATGAAAGTGGATCAAATTTGTATGTGACTAATGAATGATGGGTAATTGAGTGATTGCATACAGGCTAATTCAAGGGAAAATAATATTAACTGGTTTGATCGTATGGTCGAGATAAACAAAATATTGATTGAAGCTCGAGCTGCCAAGTTTCGCGAGCTGGCTTGAATAGGATATAATGAGCTGCCAATTTTATTTTATTTATTGATGTGTTGCGTTTAACTCTTAGTAGCATTGCGACGTTTTTTTTTTTTTTTTTTTTTTTTTACTTATTGGACAGTTTCAATCAAAATGTACAATTTTTTTGTTAATCCTTTTTATATATTTAATTTTGTTCTGAGATGAGAAGTGTCTAAATTCCTCGCAGGTAGCAAAGATGAATCCTTCTTCGATTCCCAACCGTGGTTAGAGTCAGATTGTGAAGATGATTTCGTTAGTGTTAATGGTGGTAAGAAACTTTTTTACAGCATCCAAAATTCTATTTACCGTTTACCTTCCATGTTTTACAGCATTAAATCCTGGATCATTATTTTCACTTTAATTAATTGACTCATCTGCAACTTTAACCAACCATCGGTAGGGTAGGGTTAGTTGACTGCGTTAAGATGTTACGTCAGTGGGATCAACGTCAGAAAATTAGCATGAAACAAACTTATTCGCTTAATTACAATTAGTTAATCCACTATCCTTCTTTTGGTTTGAAAAGATAGTGTGGTTAAAAGGATACTGGGTGGGTGTGATTGGACGAGTTTTCAGTTAGTATAAAAATCTTATTTTAAAATAGTAGGAATGAATTTTGGGAGTGTGATTCATTGTGATGTAAAAATAGTAAACTAATGATTGGTAGTTAGAAATATGTGAATGGTAGTAAAATTTTGTAGGGAAATGTGTATTAATGATTGATTTCCTTTTTTGGAAAGTGTAGAGATGACCGGGGAGAGAGAAAATGAGAATAACTGAATATTGTATTTTCTGAAACTTTGTATATAAAATCAAAAAAAAATTTATGAAGTGGAATGAAATTAAGATATTTTCACAACCAAGCCCGACTTCAGATTTCTCGTTCCAGTTCGTATCCCACTTAATAATACCTTTAAACGGTCGACATTCAATGTTTATTTACAAGGCACGTGTTATTCATCCAGCCGAGTGGAACATGAAATGGAATAAAAAAGAGAAACACGTTCCCGATTGAAAATCACATGATGGCTTGGCAAAAAACAATTACCCTAGTTACTTAAAATTTGAGTAATTTTTTTTTTTTTATCAATTCCAGATTTCACCCCGTCTCGTGGAAATACGCCGGTCCACCACAGCTTCTCATCGAGCAAACCACGGGCGAGCAATGCCCATCCGGCCGAAGGCCCCGTCGTCTCCAAACCCGAGCCATCTCCAGACAAGAAAAAGAGACTCTCGGAACTGTTTAAAGAGAGCTTACGCGATAATAACTACGCCGACAACCAAAACGAAGCTCATGCAAAAGTCGTACCCGAGGCAACGGTCAACCAACCAAAGTCAACAGACGGGACCCCTTACCTCTCCGGAGCCAACTCAAGGACGAGTAGCGAAGCAACTCCGAGTGTGGAGCTCGGAGACGAAGACAGGTCATTGAAGTCTGGACAATGTTGTCTTCCGAGGTTGATTTTGAGCCGTAGCTTTAGTGAGAGGAAAAAGAAGATGAGCCCGGCCCAGAAAGTTGGGTGATTTTAATATGTAGGTGGTATGGCTAATTTATGTATATTGTGAGAACCAAATTCTGCAAAAAGGTTTAATCACTTATATCATGTGAGTTATGGGCAATGGGGAAGTGTATATTAAGAAATGCTATTGGCACTTTGCCAAACTTGGTTTTTAAGCCACAAGTTTTACTTTAAACATGTGAAAACTGTGAACCTTATTGGAGTTTTTTTTTCCTTTTTTTTTTTTTTGCCCAAAAGCTGCAATATTTATTTGCATGAAATGTATCGTAGAATTAGGTTAATCGCGGTGCGGTTTTTTGATATACTTTAACCGTATTGTTCTATGTTTTTACTTTGTATTATTTTCAAACCGTAGGTGAGGTAATGCGTCTCTTGAATATTCTAAAATTATAAATAAGAAAAAAAGATCTTTTTTTTCTTCAGGAGATTTATTCTCATCCTAATGAAGAATCATATCGCATTCAGGCTCTTATTTCTAGAAGGATATCAATAGCACGACCAATTTTTTTTTTTGAGAAATTTAATTTTTACCTCTTGAACTATGCCCAATTTGATATTTTACCTCCTAAATTTCTATTTTGTGCACTTTACCTTATAAACTGTACGAATTTTGCACTTAACCTCCTGAACTCCCATTTTTGGTGGAAATTCTGGCCGGAGCTCACTCGTGTGACATGCATGCTAACATATAAGGGGTAAAACCGACTTTCCATCCCCTACTCATGACTCCTGCTCAAAACAATGGCACATATAAGGGTAAAGTATCAAATTGGCATAGTTCAGGAGGTAAAAAATAAATTCTCTTTTTCTTTCTCGTGATCTCTTATTTTATTTCTCTTATATTACTATATTCACTATACTGGCTTGATTGTCGGAGTGCCCATGCCGGGGCAATTCGTCATGCAGGTCTTTTGTAGGTGAGATCGCAATTCGAGAAGAAAGTTACGAGCGTTTCGATCTCTTTTTTGGTGAACTAAATTTTTAGTCGCATCAAATGTTGCCGTCGAGTTATTAAGAAAAAGACGTGAGAAAGAAAGATCATATGCGTTTAGATCACTGCCAACTCCGGGATATTAAAATTACCTATCTCAAAAGATAAGCCCTATTTTCAAATTTCCAAACACTAATTACGTATGTTCTTGCTATTATGATTACCTTACTTGTCATAAATATGGTGATAAGTACTATTTGCTGGGTTTGTGTATGCCGAGGAATTATTACAAATTTGTTAATTCTCGTTATTTGTCAATGTGAATTAAGGAATTGATTAAGTTACCTTAATTGTTTAGATTCTGAACATCTATAGTGTTGTACCCACCGATTGAAAATTTTATTATCAATAGTGTGTCCTGATTTGTTAATCCTCACATATCACTTGGTGATATCGATTGATTTTTATATGGTGACTATCACTTTGATGATTTAGAGCTGTTTTGTTTTTGTTGGGATGGCAAATTTGTATATGTAGGGTTGGCATACTTGTGAAATTTGTTTCATTTTTAATGATTGACGTGGTCGAGTATGATGGGATCCGAGAATTATTAGATTGAGATTTTTAAATTTTTTTAAAATTTCTTTAAGATGTCGATTCATGCATTTTGTGTCATGATAATTGTTATTTCGTACATACCTGGTTATGAATATGAGTAATAACTTTGTAGTAATTGTTGCTTGAATGCAAATAGAGCAAACGAGCAACAATTTGTATTTACCGATTGTCAAGACCAACGAGCTTAAATATAAAATTATCACTACGACATTATTGTCATGTCATAGCCCAGTTGTCCAGAAAATTGGAAAAGAACTTGCCTAGATTTCACCTTAGCAAGGCTCGAAGTAAGAAGGTTGAGCTTGAGACTTGTCCTCTCCACTCTAGATATTATGTTTCTTTTAATTTAAGTATGACTTTTTTGCTATTCTCGTGTTTTAAGTTCATAATCATAAGTGATAAACAATTACTCATGTTTCTTATGTTTTGATTGATTGACAACACTTTCAAAACTACTAACTTGATAAATGATAATTCAAGAGACGAGATTTATCAATAGGAACACAAAACACTTTAATCAACAAAATCGAGAGGTTAGAGATTAATAGTGAAGTCATACACATTTTTAAACAAATCTTTAAAGTCGTACAATTTTTTTAAACCTTTTGAGTTTTAAGTATGATTTCAAACGAACACGTTGTCTCATACTTCAAATCTACGGTTTGGTCACCCCGAGAGAAGGATTAAACTACTATTATGATTGACTAACAGTGAATTGAATCACAATATACTTGATTGATTGAAAAAGAATAACATTTGGAGATCATTGTGAAACCAAACCCTCCAATACTCTCTATCACTTGATTTTCCTAAAACTTTTATAAATTTTGTTTTGCTTTTATTAGTCAATATTTGTAATTAATTTATGTTAGTAGTTCGTAACAACAACACCCCAAATTCACTTTTCTATAATTCAAATAAAATTACATTATATAAATTATTTTACTTGTTAATATTAAATCGTCATATGATCCTTGTGAGATTCGATATTTCCTATTTTGTACTGTATGTACACCGTATACTTGCGGTTAAATATAGTATACGAACGATAAGTATTTATTACTCGAACCAATCCATAGTAAAAACAGGGAGTGGTCTTTTATCTCATCGGTTGTAAGCAGTAAGTAAAGTAATAATTACAATTCTTAAATCATTAATTTTTATTAATAATATTTTTAAGCATATACACAATTATTTATAGACTACTAGTATGAAGGTCAAACTTTCATCGATTTACCGAGAGATCATGGAAAAGGAGCTCTATCTGGATGGGTGGCAGTTTAAGGCGGTCCCTAAACTATGCGTGAGTCGTGGTGGAACATGTTTCGGGTAAATAAATTATTCATGTAAAAGTTCATGAATATTTGATGAGACTCGTATATAAGGGCGAACCTGCGAACTAGTACTTTTATTATATACCAGCAGTGCTTTTATTATACAATCACAGTGCTTTATTAATATTTTAGTTATATACACCACTATTGCTTTTATTATACAATCCTAATGCTTTTAATTAAATAAGAAAATACACAAAACCTGATCTATCCATTTAATTAGATCTAAGACCCATAATTGACCATATATTCACATATAAGAACATGGTTCTCATTTGAACCTAATCCCTCGTGTGTGTGTGTGTGTATATATATATATATATATATATATATATATATATATATAAATTATAAATATTTTGTTTTGTAGGATCTTTATTTTTGGGATGCAGATCTTTACAATGACGACAAGGGGATGGGAAGAAAATATGGCCAGTGGTTGAATGAGTATAAGCAGACCCATGATCAAACTTGTACGAGGCCACCGTACGTTGATGAAAATGTTGGAGGTAAGTGATATTTTTTTATTTTTAGTAAAATATAGCTTTTTAATATTATAAATGATTAATAATCTCATTACCTGTCATGCATCTCAACTAGGACTGAACTATAGAGTGGGATATGCCCGAAAACAAAGTTAATTTCGATCAGTGCAACTCCATAGGCGAAGCGAGTTTGCTGACCCGACCCAGAGAAAGTAACAAATGTTGATTATTTTGACATTATTAGTAATCCTCGTACATGTTATAATATATTTTGTCATTTATTAGTTACTTTTCTATTTATAAATATTTGATGGTATATTTTTAAATTTTCGAAAATTATTTATTCAATTCGTGTTTTTTTTTAAATTTTTATTATTTCGAATATTTTATATAAAAACATATAATATAATAATAATTTTTTAAAAAAAATAAAATAAAAACTAGGGATTAAAATTCCCTCGGTAAAATAGGTATTACCGAGAAAATAGGCCACATGATATTAACGAGGGCAATGGTTCCTTCAGTAATACAGATAAGAGGTTACCCCTCGGTAATATAAGAATAAATGCCCTCAATATTACCAAAGAAAATATTGTCATCGGTATTATTGAGGGGACTATGTTCTCGATAATACCGAGGGAAATTCTTTCCTCGATACCAAGGCAATCTAATTCGAGGGTCAAATAATTTATCGGGAAAAATTGCTCGATAAATCTCTCGAAATAGACACCAAGGGTTTCATTTTTCCTCGTACAGAGGGATTTATTCCCTCGATAAATTGTATAACGAAGGATTTTTGGCCATTATCGAGGGAAAAATCCAGCACTCGACAATTTCTTTGTAGTGAATAGTGTAGTTATGTATGTTGGACCAAGGCTTAGACAGTTCTATGTTGTGGTGATATAGGGTTAGACACTCATTTATGAGAGAGATGTTAGTTATAACACACACACACACACACACACACACACACACACACACACACATACACACAAATACATACATAATAGTGTGAGACCCGCGATTTTCATGGACAAATATATAAAATGCTAAAAAATAATAAAATTTATCAATCTATAATTATAGAGTAAGCAAGTTAATTAATAATTTGAAAAAGAATATATATTTCTCATTTTAAATTTTGAAAAACTTCCTTATAAACTAAATTACATGTCTTATTGACAACGATGTCATCTTAATTGTAGCAAAGAATCTTCAGCACTTTATGACTCTTAACTCGAGAAATCGCAACATAAAGTTGACCATGGATTAAAAAACCAGTCTTGGCATAAATAACCCAATATTGTAGAGAGTTTTCCCCTGACTCTTGTTTATAGTCATCGCGAAAAACAAACAATGAGTGAAAATGGCCTTCTCTGAAACTTGAATGGCACCCTACTATCTGAGGAACTTAATGTCATTCGTGGAATATACGCCTTGGTCCTAATATTATTGTCTGATAGAATCTTTGCTTCAATAATGCGATCTCCAAGTTGTGTAACAACCAACCTCGTACCATTGCATAAACCTGAAGCTTGATCCATGTTTCAAATTAATACAACCGGGACTCCAATCTTCAACTCTAAAATATGATTAGGAATTCCTGAGCACTTTATCGAATTCAGAACGTCGGCAAAGTACACTTGATGCTGAGCCTCTCCGTTGACATATGTTTTGCATATCGTGTCAGAACTAAGATATTCTCTTTCATCACCTGGAAGTATAGACATCACACGGTCATTGACTATTTCAACAATATTATTAGTTGGTACGAGAATCTCTCTTTCTTCAAAGAATGAGTTATTGCCAAAATTTTCTAAAATAGAAGGATAAGTGCTCTCCACAATAGCCGCAACATGATCACATGTAGTTTCTATAAGTATATTGTCATGTATCTCTTTTGTTGCAATAAAATTTTAGTTTCTTAAAAAAAAGTATATCGTCAGGTATATCAATCAAAGTCTCACCATCCACTTCAGTACCAATCTCACCATCTCCAATTTTCAGTATCCACTCTGAAATTCTTTGATGTCCTGTGCAAATGAAGTGATGATTGTCCAACAGTTAGTCTCATATTCTTCATCAATCGTAAAATTCTACAATGTTCCCATAATCGAGATGGGCATATACTTGCATAAACAATATCTTTTCGACTGCCCTTTAGCACAACTGGAAGAATTTGTCTAAAGTCTCCACCAGAAACTATAACCTTAACCTCCAAATGGTAAGTTCTTTCTTTCTTCTGGTGCAATAAATATTAAATTTTTATGCAAAGCTTATAAACAAAATCTACTCATCATTGGTGCCTCGTCCCAAATAATTAGTTTTGAACGATCCATAAGAGCATCTAATTGAGTTCTAGGTGTAATTGTACACATTGAATCTTCTATTATAGCCAAATGTATACCAAACCTTGAATGTGCAGTTCTGCTAAAAGGAAGTAAAAGTGCCGCAACACCACTTGAAGCAACATTAAGAACAATGTCACCTTTAGATCATAGAGCGGCTGATAATGTTCGCCAAATAAAGGTTTTACCCGTACCACCATAGTCGTAGACAAAATAAACACCACCTTTGACTGATGACATAACACTTAATATTTCACAATAGATTGTCTTCTGTTCATCAGTTAATAGTGAGCATAGCTTGCGAAGTTCAACATCCAAAAGGGATCTGTCAAAATTAAGTTCTTGCTGGATTAGTTTGTTATTTCCGTCATTAATCAAGGCATCATCAGGAATGAACATATCACAGAACTTCTTGAGCATTATCTCATTACTTTGTAAAAACTTTTCCAACTGGATCTATGTAAAAATTTTCAACACCTCATCACTTAAGTCTAGAGTTGCACAATGTAGAAAATGACATATACTTAAAAAATATATGAGTAATAACAACAAAATTGCAAAGAATTTCTAATTATAGTGAGAAATATTGAAAAGTAATAAATACCTTCTATGCCAAGATTTTTGTGTTGTCTTTGTAGGATGTCGTCTGTAAGAAACTGCCAAGTCTTTTCTCACATATATTCTGGTCTTGAAATACTTATTGATAGTAGCAATGACGCAAAAAGCTTCCTGAGGAATGCTGGTAAATCCCAATAAATCACCTCGATAATACCATCAATGTATTCTTTATCATCACCCAACAATCCTAGAGAATAATATGCAACCTGTAAATTAGGGTAGACAATGTTTTTAATTATTGTATATCTTCGTGTGAAATTGCGCCCTGAGAATGATGTAGCATTAGTGACAAATAGTATGCCTCTCAAACACCAGAGGGAACGCAATCTAACCTAAAAATTTTAATGCCACGTTGTCTAACAGTTCAAACGCATTGTGCGCCATTCCAAACAAATTTTATAGGGAATCCTATATAAGATAAGATTCTGGCTTCAGGATATTTCTTATTGCACTCCATCCAAGAAAGAAACATTGACTCCCTTGCGTCTTCTTCAACAACAACTTTATCAATTGTGTCATCATCATTATAGAAGATTGGTTGTTCATCTAGGAGATGGAAACTTAGTCGTTGTACGGATGAATTCCTATAATGGATATCCAAAGCATGTATACGACAAACTGATTAGAGTAGATTTGTCCTTGTTTTTATTAGTATTTTAGTACGTTTTTCTATTTGTTTTTGGTATAAGTTGGAGGATTTAAGCATAATTTCGTATTTTTATAATTCCAGCTTATTTTACCGCATTTTGATCGTAATTGATGCAAGTGGGTGATATTTCGTTGTTTTTCACCTTACAACTAAGTAACCGGAAGAGTTTTACGCGTAATAGACGAGATTCGATGTTCAAGAAGTGAAGAACAAGCTTTCCGGTGAAACAAGTAGCAAAAGATCGAGAATTGGAGACAGACACGCAGTCGCGTCGACTGACGCGACCGTCGACGCCCCGTCGACGCGAGCCATGATCCGCGTCAGTCGACGCAGTGTCGACGCAACTTGCTAAAGCGTCGATGTTGACGCACCACTGTCGACGCAACTTGCTGAAGCGTCGAAGAGATGGTCAAACGATCAAGGAGATGATTAGGGAAGTACTTAATGAAGAATTAGAAGCATCGAGAGCCCAGCGAGCAAGTCAAGTCTCTTCGAAGAAGACTAATGCGATGTGTCACCAATGCGGATCCCCCGAACATTTAGCCGATATGTGCCCGTTCAACAACGAACAACGAGGGGACGTCAACGCCATCCAGCACTATTCGAATCAACAACATTCGGGGCAGAGACCACCACACATGCAAACACCTGCTTCAGTCGACTGATCAACTTTTAGTCTGGCAACAAACCAAGTTGCCGAAACTATTCGGAACCGAGACGGCCTCACACATGTTCAGGAGGAAATGAAGGGAGTTCGAGACGATATGAAAGAATTGAGAACGATGATGGCTGAAATGGCCAAAAGCACTCTTGAAAATTCGTCAGGACTAAGAAGATTGGAGTTAATGGTAGGACAATTGGCAACTGACATGGCATCATTGAAGAAGGAGAAAAATACTCTTCCAAGCCAAACGGA
>BMAC01000821.1:42705-72136 GCA_014905375.1 Phtheirospermum japonicum | reverse complement strand
CGACCGCCAATAGCTCTTTTTCAGTTGTGGTATAATTACGTTGAGCATCGTTTAGCATATAACTAGCATAGTAAATAACTCTAAGCAATTTTTCCACACGTTGTCCCAAAACAGACCCCACCGCCTCATTAGAAGCATCACACATAATTTCAAAGGGTAGGGCCCAGTCGGGAGCAACAACCACAGGGGCAGACATAAGACTCGCTTTTAACTCATTAAACGCATTCAAACATTCGTCATTAAAAATGAAAGGAGTATCTAAAGTCAAGAGTTTGCAAAGTGGACGACTTATTTTTTAAATTTTTTTGATAAACCGTCTATAGAAGCCTGCATGACCAAGAAAACTCCTAATCCCCTTAACATCTCGAGGCGGAGGGAGAGTTTCAATTACATCAATTTTTGCCTTATCAACCTCCAACCCTTTTTCAGAAACAACATGGCCTAGAACAGTGCCACTTTTCACCATAAAATGGGATTTCTCCCAACTCAACGTTAGATTTTTCTCAATGCATCGTTCTAGAACTCTTGGCAAATTATTCAAACAATGATCAAAAGACGACCCAAAAATTGAAAAATCATCCATAAAAACCTCAAGAAAGTCATCAATAAAATCACTGAAAATTGAGAGCATGCACCTTTGAAAAGTCGCTGGTGCGTTGCACAGGCCAAAGGGCATCCTTCGAAAAGCGAAAGTGCCGAAGGGMCATGTGAACGTRGTCTTGCTCTGATCTTCCGGAGRGATGGCCACTTGGTAGTAYCCCGATAGYCCATCCAGAAAGCAGTAAAYTTCYTGTCCCGCAAGTTTGTCCAGGAGRTGATCGATGAACGGTAGAGGAAAATGATCCTTCCGAGTGGCCGCYTTCAARTTCCTATAATCGATGCACATYCGCCATCCGGTAGTTAGACGGGTRGGCACTATRTCTCCCTTTGCATTTTCGGCYATGGTGATACCTCCRTTCTTTGGGACSACATGGATTGGGCTCACCCATTTGCTGTCGGAGATGGCGAAAATYATTCCTTCGTCTTTAAGRTTAAAAATTTCTTTCTTGACCACCTCGTAAAGCYTTGGRGTRAGTCTCRGTTGACTGTCCCTCACAGGCCTYGCYTRGGGTTCCATCTCGATTCTATGCATGCACGTCACGGGGCTTATTCCTTTGATGTCGCTGATGCTCCATCCAATTGCTTCCTTGTGGGTGCTTAACACCGTAACTAAATCTTTCTCCTCTTGCTCCGACAAGGCTGAGTAAATGATGACCGGTTTCYTTTCGTTGGGCTCGAGYAAAACATACTTCAAGTGGCTCGGTAGTGGCTTTAATTCTATCTTTGGACCAAGCTCGGGCGCAGTGGCTATTTCACACAATTCTTCATCAAAATCGTCCATCTCTTCATGGTCTTCGTCGATCTCATTCAAGTCTATCTCTAATATCTCGGCCACCCTGTTCAAAAATTCCGTGTCGTCCTCGACTCTTAACTCATCTAGCACGGTGATCCCTTTAAGCTCGTGAACACAAGAGGCAATTGGGTCCACAAACGAGAAATCTTCATTCATGTATGGCGAAGGAGTGTTGTGGATATCTTTCAGCGAGAATCTGACAGTTTCACCCATCACGGACAATGTCATCCTCCCTCTGTTTACGTCAATCAGTGTACGAGAAGTGGACATAAATGGTCGAGCAAGCAAAATAGTATGCTCAGTGCCCTCTTTCGGAACCTCGCCGACATCAAGTATGACGAAATCGACTGGAATCACAAGCTCACCAACTTGAACTAGAACATCCTTGACTATGCCAAGCGGTTGTCTAATTGATCGGTCCGCTAATTGTAGCCGCATCGTCGTTGGTCTCATCGTCCCCAAATCGAATTCCTTATAAAGGGAATAAGGCATCAAATTTATTCCTGCCCCAAGGTCAAGCATGCCTCGTGCTGTTTGCCCGTTTCCCAAGGTGATGGTTATGCAGAAGCTACCGGGATCTTTCTCCTTTTTGGGTAGAGGTCCTTTGCATATGGCGCTCACCTCCTTTGTTAGCTTAACTTGCTGAAGTGTCTCGAGACGCCGCTCTCTTGCTACTAACTCCTTGAAGAATTTCACGTACGCGGGCATCGTCTTGATTACGTCTAACAGAGGAAGATTAATGTTGACGTTTTTGAGCAGATTGTAAAGTTCCATGAACTTTTTATTCTCTTTTGTTGGGCGTAGGCGACTTGGGAAAGGAACCTTGTCTCGAATGGTTATTGGCGAAGCTTTCGGAGGCTCGGTGGAATCGTCATTCGTCACTGGAGAGGGTACTTGACTCGGGGGCTTCCCTTTTAATGACCCAGGAATGTATGGATTCGGTGACTTATGCATTTGGTCAACCAGTTTAGGGTCATTCTTCGTGGGTAGGCCTTTATTTGCAACATCAGTTTCCTCTTCGTTTCTTTCTTAGACTCCATTATCTATCGCCTTCCCACTTCGTAGAATATGAACAGCGGAAGCCTGCTCGGGTTGGCTTGTAAGTTTCCCCTTTTCGTTATCATGCTTGGCCATGAATGTTGCCATTTGCCCCATCATCTTCTCCAAGTTCTTCACGCTCTTAGACAGATCATCTAAGACTTCTCCTTGCTTATTTACTTGAGTGGTCAGACTGGTCAATCCATCTCTGTTTCTCTCGGTGATTTGACTCTGTTGCCAAATTAGCAGTTGGTCATTTGGCTGTATAGGAACAGGTGTTGGCCCCGCTGGTGGTGATTTGCTCGGTGGAGCGTGCGTTGGCTTATTTTGTGCTGGGGCGAAATGTGGGTTTTCAGGGCCCCACTTAAGATACGGAGAATTTTGTTGTGCATCGAATTTAGTAGATTGGCGGTGCTCGTAAGTTGGGACGTCTTGATAGTGGAGTTGGTTTTTGATGGCGTATGCTTCAGCGTTGGTATCCTCGTGATACCCCATTGTACAAGAATCCCCCGCATGCCCTTGCTCCCCACAATGATTACATTTCTCGAAGATCTCGTTGCTTGGCATCTCAGTTGCTTCGTTTACTCGTATCTTCCGTGGTCGAGAGCTCGTTTGCCTCGACTTCTCGCTCATCTTTTCAAACAGTCGTTTGGCCTCAGTTGCTGTTAGATCCCCAAAATCTCCTCCAGCAGCCACCTCTATATTATTCTTGAAAGAATCTATAAGTCCCTCGTAGAAGAGTTGATTCACCATTCCTGGAGAGTTGTGGTGATGGGGGCAAGCTTGCAACAGTGATTTGAAAGGTTCCCACGCCTCATGTAATAGCTCCCCGTCTTGCTGGACAAAGTTGGCTATTTGTCTCCTTATGTGGCCCGTCGTCTGAGCTGAGTAGTATTGATTAATGAATTTGTCGCTCACCATGGGCCAGTCGACCAGAGATCTCGGTTCCAGTGATAGTAGCCAAGACTTGGCTTTATCCTTCATGCAACTCGGGAAACAAACCATTTGAAGGTCTTCGTGATGAAGTCCCGGAGATGGGATCCTACTAACTTCGGCATAGAACTCCTTAAGGAACGTCAGTGGGTCTTCGTTGGCGAGGCCGTGAAATGTTGGGAGGATTGTTGATGATATGAGGTTTCAACTCGAAGTCTCTCGCAGTTCTTCCCAACACAATTGCCGAACTATAAGGACCGACTTGAGGGGTCGTGAACTCTCTTTGTCTTGGTTCGCGCGCCTCCCGTTGGTATCTTGCTTGGTTATTTCGCCTCGCGTATTCCTCTCTCTCATGGTACTCGATCATATGCCAGCCACTCGTTGACCCGCTCGTCGCCGTGATATGATCTCTCAGAATAGTCGTCCGGGACGTGGTGGTAGCGATTGTCCCCTCGTCTTTGGCCTTCATTCTGGTTCATCACGTTACGTTGAATATTCTCCTCGTGTGCTTGAGGCTGTACTAGTCCGTCGGGACGATTTAGCTCACTCCCGTTCCCATTTCTTTGCTGCACGGGTGGATGCCTTGGTGACTGGTTGTCTCTGCTGTTGTGTGATTGGTTTTCTAGCCGCAACATCGTGTCCGGAATAGGATCACAAATAAAATCAGTCGTGGCAGATGATTCACTTGTGGTTGAGTGAGGTGGTCTCTCTTGATTCGGATGATGAACGTTGTCGATGAACGGTGCAAGTTCGAGCCTAAACGACCTACGACCTTGCATGAACTCAACAAAAAATCAAACCTATCGACTAGAGAGAATAATTATACAAATAACGACAAAAATAAAAAGAACAAGCATATTTTTGAAAACCTTTGTATAATTCCCCGGCAGCGGCGCCAAAATTTTGATTCAAGCTTTTGTGTTGCCTACTTATGAAAATTTGTCAAAAGATCAATAGCTTGCCCGCAAGAGAACGGGGTCGCGCGTATTTTGGCAACTTGACTCGAGTCGTCTCTCGAGGAACATACAATCGGAATTCTTAAATAGTTTGTTCAACTTAAATTCACATACAATGGGGGGGGTATTTGATTGTTTTTATTAACTAAGAATTTAAAAAGCATGAACACTAATTAAAACTAAGTAATCTAATTGAGCAATAAATAACCTAGAGTAATTATTCTAAGAACTTTGAACAAAATCAACCAACAATAGAGCAGCAATTATCTAGACGAAAAGTAATCGAAGTAACCAATCCAAGCATGAATAATTAACTAAGCAATTAATTAAACTAGGATTACGAGTTTATCACCAAAAGTAGCTAAGAGTTGAAACATCAAGTAACTCAAGAACAATTATTAGAATTACTACTTAATTGCATAAATTAAACTAAGAAAGCGAATAAAAGGTTTAGAGTACTTATTAAACTAAAAAGCGTAGTAAAATCTCTAGCTACTCCGGAGGGTGAATGATCTTGATCGAAGAACGGATCACGAACGGACAGTTGAGGCTTTACGATCCACGAATCTTCAATCTTGATCACTTGTTGTTGACTGGATGTGAAAGGTGTTGTTCTCCAATCTCACGATCGTGAATTCAGTGTGTATATGTTGGGGGTGTGCCTTTTGGGACGGACTTGGAAGGGTTTAAATAGAAGTCCCTTGATTTGGAGCATAAGAAACCCTAAAATTCCGGTGCTGCCTGGCGCGCGCGTTGGCTGGGCAGGTGCGTCGATGGTGCGTGTCGACATCGACGCTTCAGCAAGTAGCGTCGACGTTGCGTCGACATAGATGCGTCGACATCGACGCTTCAGCAAGTAGCGTCGACGTTGCGTCGACATAGATGCGTCGACATCGACGCTTCAGCAAGTAACGCCGACGTTGCGTCGACATAGGTGCGTCGACATCGACGCTTCAGCAGGTAATGTCGACGTTGCGTAGACATAGCGTCGACCGACGCAGGTCATGACTCGCGTCGACGGAGCGTCAGTCGACGCGGCTGCGCGCCTGCCTCCGTCTTTTCCTATCTGCTTGCTACTCGTTCACCGGAAAGCCTGTTCTTCATTTCCTGAATATCCGATTACACGCCGAACTCGTCCGGTTACTTAGCTGTAAAGTGAAAAACCACAAATAATCACTTATTTGCATCAATCTAGATCAAAACACGGTAAAATAAGCTGAGAGTACAAATATACGAAATAGAGCTTAAACTACCCAACTTATACCAAAAACAAAAATGGGTGATCAAAAGATTTCATTAGCCTAATTAAAGTTCAGATTTTTTATACGTATTTTTCTGGGATAAATTGTATTTTAGATTGATTATTGACATTTGGATTGTTCTTGATACCAAATCTCAGATTTGATTATTTTTAACAGATTTGCCTCATTTACTCCCTCGGATTAATGGTATTATAGATTGTGTTTTTGTAATTGTTTCGCATTTCGACAGATTTCTTGTTCCTATATTTGTTTATTTTTCAAACTTTTCAAATGAATGGGATTTTAGATTAACAAATGGAGAAAATCTGTTAACATTATTAAATCCGTTGATCCAATCTACTGCTAAGGGAGATCCAAGGGTAATCCAATTCTTGGTTTGGATATGACTGCAAGGGAGATCCAATCTACTGCCAAGGTTTGTTTAATATTAACATTTTATAGTAAAACATTTTGTATCAATATAATGCAACTTTGGTATGTTTTGAAAAACTTTTTCTTTTCTGAAGCAATTTATCAAGTGAATAATTTTTCTAAATATTTCCACGCAGATTGTTGTCCTTGCCACCAGTTTGGCCTTCCTTATAATTCGTGTCAGCAAGTCGACCATCTAATATGTGTAAGTTCCGCCAATTCTTAATCGTAGTCTATTAGTGTAGAGATAATTTAAAAAAAATAAAATTTTATATTGAGATTTCTCATTATGAATTACGATAGAGGACTCTCTACATTCATTTTGTATTATGAAGTTAACAAAAATACCTCTCAATCTATAAAAGGCAATTCTTATCGATTTCAAAAGATAAAATAAAATTTGCTAACTTTTTAAAATAATCTCAACTCCTTGGTCTCTTGGAAAATATCATTTGACAGAATTTACCAATCAAATTTTACAGGAGACGCTTAGTTATTATGAATTCTTTTTTGCTTTTTTCTGATATGATAGATAACATCCCTTAGTCTACGATGTGCATCTTTCTCTTGCATGATCATTAATGAGTGGTATCTCATGATGAGACTATCTGAAAGCTAGAGCTAGCATCACAGTCCAAGTGTTACTATTGAACTTCATTGTTTCTGAAACGCCCTTTTGAACTCAACTTCCAACTTTTATTCCCTTTGAACTGCTTATCCATATCATCTGTTCGGGTTACCGTGAGTGTGTGAGAATAAAATAATTGCTGAATCTTATGATGTGGTCAAATTTACTCCAGATTCTCACAACCTTACAATGTAGATAACGGGGATGAAGGACTTTTGTGGTGGTTCTGTTGACTTACTTTTTGGATTTATTATACTTCTTTCAGACTATTATTCTGAAATGTGTTTGATATTTTTTGTGTGTTTTCTAGATTTATTTTGGCAAGGATCATCGATGAATCGCAGTCGATCATTAGAGATTTATCTCTGTGTCGCCAGAGGCCAAGGATCTATTGAGGAAGATGATTTGCAAGGATGTTTCTAGAAGGCTATTGGCAGTAAGGATTCCTTTATCGATATTTTTTTTTCCAGAATAAGTGTAGATGGGATTTTTCATTTATCGATATTTTTTTTCTGACTCCATTTTTTCCCAATAAATTATTTTGCACAGATCGGAATAAATTATTTTTCGACTCCTTTTTTTTCGTGAATTATTTAGTCTGGGCTGAGCAAAGAACTCGAAAATGTTAAGAAATTGATCGGGATGGACTCGGACGTTTTGAGCGGGTACGTCTCGAAGCTCGAGATGGGTCTCAAGAAAGTGAGGTTAGTTATGGGATACGAGGGCGGGCAGAAAGGTAAATTCTTCGACTAGATGAGGGAATTTCTCGAGGAGGCGGTTGGGAAAATCTGGAAAATTAAGTCCGAGGAAAGGAAAGCTTTGTCGCGGGTTAAAGAGGTTACGGGGTATTTTCACGGGGATGCGGTGAAAGATGAAGCTCATCCTTTGAGTATTTTCTTGATTGTTCGGGATTTCTTGGCGATATTGGATTAATATGTGTAGAGATGTTGGGAGGATGCAGGTTGGGGCAACGATGGGGGCCGGGAGATCGTTTAGAATGTCGGTGACTGCGCCATTGCCGGTGCTAAATAGATACCATGCGCACGACATTGAGATTGTTAAGATTTTGAAAGAGCTCGACATTGAGTACCGTTTGTATCCTGTCGATATCAACATTCGTGAAATGCCACCTATCAACTCCACCAGGATGCCTCCAGCATGGACTACTCCCCCGACCAACTAGGCCATTTTTAGAATTGACTTTTGTGTCGGATCGTAGAATAGGAATGTGGAACTAACGACGCAATGGGAAATATTTTCTACCATTTGCTTTCTTCTGCTATGCATGCAGTTGGTTTTGTATGATTAGAGATTTATTATTATTATTATTATTTTAATTTTATTTTTAGCAACTCTCATGCTTGGAGAGTTAAAAAAAAAAAAAAATACTAAGAATTCAAATAGCTAAAATTTAAGCATGCGTTGCTGTTTAATTTTAAGGTATTTTAAAAAAAATACAAAACAACTCAGGTTTAGTATATAATTATAAGTTATCTTTTTTTTTTTGTAAATACTTTGATTTTATGTTCAGCTTTTAAGACATTGTCTATGCTAGGGGGCATTATCCCTGCTACGGGCAATGGCCCGGGCCAGCCCGGCCCGGGCCTATCGGGCCAACACCAAAAATCAGGCCGGGTCGGGCCGCCAAATCGTGCCTGTTGGGCCAGGCCAAAAACGGTCCGATTTTTTTGGGCCTAGTATTTCAAGACCCAAGCCCGGCTAAAATCGGGTCGGGCTGTGGGTCGTACCTAAAATTGTTAGCTCTAATCCCTGCACTTGAGACATCTCATGCACTCGCTTATTTGGAGAAACTATGCCCAACTCTTCCGGATGGAACGAGAGTTGTGTTGAACTGCAGTGGCAGAGGAGATAAAGACGTTCACACCGCCATTAATCACTTGAAGCTCTGATTTATTCGGTGATTTTCAAGGGAAAGCTAAAATCCTTTTTGTTGTTGGAATAGAGTCGTTGGAACTAAAAATAATTACCCGGGGAGCCTTATACCGACATTTTAGTTTTTGTATTATTATATATTGTGTGGCTAGCCGTTTGTCGAAGATTCGTCAAGCTGGTGAAATTTTCTTTGACAAACAAATGATAGCCTTTGTAAGGTTCTTTCTGTAGGTTTTAAGGACCTTCAGATATTGTGGTTTCATTACTGTTCAATATTTATAGTGGTTCTCCATTTTGCCTTACATTTTATCTTCTTTTTTCTTCGTTGAGAACTTGTTTTTAGTATGTGGTATTAAGGCAACTCTGAAGATTCACGCAGTATAAAAAGTTGTTAATTGCTATTAAAAATGTGAAGTAATACGATAAAAAAGAGCATATTATATCATTTAAAAATGTTTCATGCTGCTTTCTTGATATGAATTTTTGGTGAAATCTTGAAGGCATAGGGGAAGAAGCAGTTTTCGTGAAAATAAATCATGATAAAAGAATAAATTGACCTCTACAAGAATTTCGGTCTTAATTATGCAAACAAGATTTTCGATCTTAGTTATACTTTCCATGTCTTCAATGAATACGCCAAGCTTATAAAATATAAGTTTGATATCTCAAGTCGTTAATAATTTTATAGTCTCGATTTTATTCGAACTTTCCCGTCACACATTTAAGTATTTTTCTATACTTAACAACAAATCCCGTGCATCGCACATATAAATCCACTCGAAAATTATTTTTGTGAAGAATGATGTAAATGTAAATAGAATGATATGAATACCTGAACGATATTATATTGGAACGAGAAACCACACAAGTTTTAAATATGACCATACTTCAAGAATTTTTATTTTTATAGCTATCAAACTTTAAAAACTGTTGTTTTATAACTCCTGTATAACGCACAAGTTATCTTTATTTCACAATATTGATAGTTAAGAGCGTAAAAGGTTAAAGATTCTTTGTTACGATGAAAATGATATTACTATAAATAAGATAGCTAATGTAGCCTACAAAAAAGTTTTATAATTTAAAGTTAACAATATTCTCTTCTATTTGATATTAATAATTCACATTCTTAATTTTAAAAAAAAAAATTCTTTTATTTTTATTTTTTATATTTGCTCGCAAGAATTGCGGGTTTCACAATAGCATACATAGAGAGATAAGATATTTGATACATACATCACATAGGAGACAACTCATAACACACTTGTGAACAATAAATAAAGTCATCCAAGCTGCGTACAGACCCATAGCATCACGGTTAACACACATGAGATTTACAATTCGTAATTTTATTTTTGATGCAAAGATACGATGTTCTTAACTTAGTTATAATATTTTGATCACATAAATCCCAATTTAAAAAAAAAAAAATGAAGAGGGTTGATAATTAGAACCGGATTGGATCAAAATTTGATCCCTTAAGAACGAACTTCTTGACTTCGGGGAAATTGTTAAAACAATGCCAATTTGTTTAGGCACTCTTAATTAATCTACCATCTCCTCTTTGTACGAAAAGTTGATATTTAACTATAAACAATTTCAGACAAATACAGTCTCCGATATTAATTTCTTGTACGTAGCGTATTTCATAATTTTGGGCTCCTCTTTATATTTTTTTGAGGCCAAGTTCCACTATAATTAGCGTGTTTCTTTGAACAACTAATCCCAATGGGTTATCTATATTTCACCACGCAAAAGCATTATATTCAGACAAAACCATCACCATTTTTCATTTCATAAATTAAAATATAAATTAAAAAATTCATCGTTTTATACACGCGCACATAGTAAGAAGGATAGGTAGTGATTTGCCTTGTAGGTGTTACTATTGAGGACTGCACCAAATTCCACCTATATACTAAATAAACATTTTTTTAATTCTACGTGTATGTTTAAAAAAATTCGGGCTGAAATATAATTTTTTTGTGTGGTTTGAATGTTTATTTGACGACTTTCAGAGGTTTGAAAATTTACTAAATATAAGAATTCTAATATCTATCTAATTTATTATATTTTCTTTTAGTTTATTATTTTTCCTTTTTTTATATTTGACTAATTTAATATTTTTCTTTGATTATATTTTGTCTAATTTAATATTTTTTTATTATTCTAATATAAATATAAAAGAAGTCATATATAATTTAAAAAAAATCAAATTACTTACTTTAATTAAAAGATAAATTACTTATAAGATAATAATAATTAAGAAAAACCTTATTATTTATTCAGCATCTAAATAAGTTGTATTTAGAGTAAAAGTTAAAATATTTTAATTCTTAGGATTTAAAATATATAATATAGTTAAATCACGAGTTATTTGTAATAATCTAATTACGTAACTAAATATTATTAACGAACTTAATTTAAATATAAAAATAATAAAATTATATAATAATTAATTAATATTAATTAAACACCAGTATAATACGATACTAGTATAATACGACACCGGTTGAGAATATGACATCTTTTGAATTTGTCTAAGTATGTAATTAAAAATTAAATTTAAAATATTAAAATATAAAGTATTTAATAATAATTAATTAATATAAGTTAGACACGGGTTGAGCGTGTAACAAGTTTTGAATTTATTTAAGTATGTATGTAAATATGAAATTATTAACGAATTTAATATAAATATTAAAATAAAAAATTATTTAGCAATAAAAATAATAGTTAATAAATGGTAACTAGCTGAGAATACAATATTTTTTGAATATTTTTTATTTTTATATTTAGAAACTCTATAATAATTAGAAATATTTTTATATTTATCTTTTGATAAATTTCGTGTAACAGTTTGATACCAAACAATATAATATCTATAGTAAATTTGAATACAATATATATTGAATGTGTGTCATCATGTGTGAAGCTTCATATTTCACAACACATCTGCGGAAGGGGGAATATAGACTTTGAAAACTACGGGTCACAATTATTTTTCACAAAATTCACGAGAAATTAAGGTTCAATATTTAATTTCATAATATCTTTTTGGAGGGAGGAGAAGAAAAACGACGTCAAATTTAAATTTATGGAAAATTTCTATTTAATACACTTTTGAACAAATAAAATTTTACATATTGTACTAAAAAAAAAAAATTCTCATTTATTTAGTTCATTTTAATCCCATTAAATCATAAATTATCATCTAAATTATTAATTATGCACTCTCAATATAATTAATTCTATCATCACATTCTCAATCAAATTTTTGGCCAAGATTTAATTATCTTTGAACAACATCGTTTATTAAAAGAATCACTTATCAATAATAAATAGAGTATAATCAAAATATTACAAAACAGGTAATCGGTACAATATCCTTCAATTAACGATGTCTTTTAGAATATTATGTAAACCAATATGAAATCCAAGAATATAATGTCAAAATAAGACAAGGTATATGGATTCATACGAAATTCCATACTACAACTGAATTGGTAGTTTGTAATTAATATTAGTTGTGATTAATGAGATATAAGAATATGGATCATACAAGATTTCATACTACAACAAAACATGAAATATAGTATGGATTTATATTCACATAATATTTGTCATCGAAGAACATTTTAGTGATTAGTAGTCTGAAATTAATAATTAGTAAAAAAAAAATTGTTAACAAGTAGTAAAAGATCAATATTAGTTGTAATATGTAATTCAATATAAAATCTATGAATACATGAGACAAAGTAGTATAGATTCATACGAAACTTCATATTACAGCTGAATTAGTACTTTAAAATTAATATTAGTTGCAATTAATGAAACAGAGATATATGGAGTCATATTAAATCTCATACCACAGCTGAAATTTGAAATATAGTATGAAATAATATTCGCATCATTTTTGTCATTCAATAATATTTTAATAATTAGTAGTTTGAAATTAAATAATTATTAAAAACTATTTATTAATTAATAGTATGAAGTTAATGTTAATGTTAATTGTAGTATGAGATTTAATATAAATTTAATTTCGCAAAGATATTTTTGTTCCTACATTTCACATTCAGTATGTTATTAAGATTTAATCTAAATGTACACCCTTATTTAATTATCATTAAGTATTAGACTACTCCATCAATTATCTGGACGATTTTTTGCGAGAAACGAGTAGATAATATATAAATAATTAACTAAGCATCCAAGCATTAAAAAAATACAATACATTAAGGGCTCGTTTGATTTGGGTGACAGGATTGGACAATTTTATCAAAAGTTCCAGGATAACATTATTCATACTAAATTATCTGATGTTTATTTTATATGATTGGTTAATCGGTGAGATTAGGATAAGTGTTCTAATTTTATGTTTGTTGTCCTGGATTACAGGGTTTAATAGCCAAAAGACAAATTTACCTCTCTCTTCAATCCTCATATCTGTTTTATGCAAAATTATGATGAAAAATGAAACGAAAAACTTCAAAAACAAATTATAGGACTTTTTTTTTTCTGGAACAAAAAACAAATTGAAAATCACATTACAACAAACTTTAGTATTCCTGCAGTTCATCTAAAACAAAATAAAACTTCTTTTCCTGCATCATAAAAAGTTTGGCCACATATTGAAATAACAGTGCACAACCGAACAGTTTGCTAATAATTCTCAAATCAGGCGCATATGTCAATAATTCAATGTAAATACAATCCCACAAACTATAAGTTCATGGAACTAAGGCGATAATCTCCTTCGTTTCTTATTTTTCTCTCCCGATTCTCTCTTTCTAATCAAGAGTCCCTTTGAATTCTTCTTAAATGTGGGTGAGTCGAAAACCACTCTAAGCTCAGTCCGCTCGACGACTGCTAGCACTAGAAGTAGGTTTTTTTCCCTTTGTTCGTCTGTTTCCCAATGTTGAATGGGATATATCTGTACTTGATCATATGCATTATTTGACGCTTCATTGTTAGTGCGAAAAGAACAAGCCAGTAGGACAATAGTATAAGCCAAAACATCGAACATGGAAAAGAAGGTCATCACAAATGCTACACAAAAAGCCTTTGTGATTGCATACCAGGATTTGAACTCGGGAAGGCCGCGGATGAATGGTTTAAATTCATCAGAGCCCTTCGTAGGGAGCATAGGACCATCAAAGGGTTCCATCTCCGTAGTGGCGGATTTACCTAAGCAGTTGAGGGGGCCACGGCCCCCCAAAATAAAATCCAAAACCCTAATATTATTTATAATTTTTTTTATTTGTAGTTATATATATATTGGCCTTCAAAAAAATTACAAATATGTAGTTTGGTCTAGTGGTTTGTAGCTTAAAATCTTCTCAAATGGTTTAAGGTTCAACTCTTACTCTGCCCAATTTCCCTTTTTTATTTCTTGTTTTTCTATATTTTTTATCTTTCTTTTTATATTTCTCTTATCATTTGTTTCCTTTTAGTTTCCTTCTCTTTTCTTTATTTTTATCCACTATTTCATATATTCTTTATCCTCTATTTTCCTTTCTTTTTATTTTCCTATTTTTTATTAATTAAATTTAAAAATAAAAATATAGAATTAAAAACATCACCCTCTCTCTTTCTTTTTAATTTTTTCTTTCTCGTTATTTACCTTAAAAATAAAAATATAAAACTAAAAAAATATCGCCAATTTCTCTCTTTTTTCTTCATCTTTTCTTTTTTTCTTTCCATATTTCACAAATTAATGGTACCAACTTAGAAATAAAAATATATCTTTCTTATTTTCCTTCACCACTCTCTAGCTCTTTTATTTTATTTTTTCCTTCTCGTTTTTTTTTCATATCCTGTCTAATTTACCGTAACAGCAAAAAGGTTAAAAATATAATTTCTTCCTTGATATAACACGAGTCGATTCTCGCTATTGCACCAAATTATTTTTGTCTTTTAATACGCGGCCTCCCTTAACGAAGAATCTTGGATCCGCCCCTGCATCTCCGGGTCACGCAGCGGCGGCAGGCATGATCGGACACTAAACCTCTCCATCTTCTTTAGAAATTGATGGCGGCCAGCGGCTGGGCTCGGGTCCTTCCAATAACCTCCCATGAATTCTCAATCAATATTTTCCCATTTTCGAACTCCCTTTTCCTCAAAACCCTGCGAATCAGAGCGGTGCAAGTAAGCGCATTATAACACACTCCCCACTTGGACATTTCATCAAACACCAACCGTGCAGTATTCACATCACCAATCTTGCAATACCCATCAATCAAAGTAGTATACGACACAACATTAGGATAGTGTCCTCTCTTTCATGTGATACAACATCAAACGGGCTATATCCAACCTCCCCAATTTACAAAACCCATCGACCAAACGATTGTAATTCACCAACGAAGGCACAAACTTAGGCTTCTCACCGATCAATGAATTTATCAATCGACACGTGGAGAATGGGTCGCATCCGTTGAGCAAGCGCGTGATTAAGACGCTACAAGTGCGCTTGTTGGGGGCGCAATTGGATGAGATGAAGTTGAGAAATCGGCGGTGGGCTTCGGGGAAATGGTTTGATTCGCAGAGGGCATGGATAATGCTTCTGATGTTGAGGGAGTCCGAGCGATATCCGAGACTGCTCAGGTGGTGGAGGAGGCGGGGGGCGGCATCGGTGTTGCGATCGATGGTGCATAGCTTGTAGATGCGCTTCGTCCAGTGTGGATGCGCCACCACCACCGTATTGGCCTCCGCCGCCATCGCTTCCTCTGCTTGCGCCGTTGTACTCGCCTCCGCCTCCATAAGATCGGCCACCTCCTCCGCTACCATAAGATCCACCACCTCCACCGCCGCGGCTTCCCTGCACGGATCTGTCATCTGGACCAGTCACGTTTGCCGCCTTGGCACAGCCGTCGTCCCGGCATTCCACGATGAACTCAACTAGCTCTCCTTCCCCAAGGCTGCGAAAGCCGTTGGTTTTGATGGCGGATTGATGTACGAACAGATCATTGCTCCCATCATCCGGAGTAATGAACCCAAGTCATTGAACCACTTGAAAGTCCCCTTTTTCACATCACTCTCTGCCATTATTACGAAACCCTAATTTTTCACTCACTCTTCTTTGTTCATGACTTTCTGGGGGCACAATGATCATTTCACCTCCAAGATTAAGAGAGTGATGAATTATCACGGGGTATGGGGCGGGATGGAGTTATCCCCGTTTTGTAGGATTATATATGGGCCTAGATTTTTATTCCGGGCCATAATCAAAGAGACCAAACACTGGATTACGTGGGATATCCCACGCAATCCCATTCTGTCACCCAAACCAAACGAGCCCTAATTATATTAGCCGGCATTATAGGTATACGGTTATTAGGTATACGATGGACCCTTGAGAATTCACATAAAATAAATCAGTAGGGACCCAACTAAAGTTGACAAGTTACTAGGTGCATCTGGGTGCACCTTGCTAGGTGCACCCTGTAAAAGTCTGTTACCATTCAGTTATATGTGATGATATATGATAGTTATACGTGATGATATATAGTAGTTAGGGGTGACAAATCGGTCGTGCCGGGCTCTTATCGGGCCGACACGATAAGGCACGACACGATAAGTATATGCACGAACACGACACGATAAGCTTAACGGGCCTATAATCTAAACCCGAACACAACACGATAAAAACACGAAAAGCACGGCACGGCACGATAGGCACGATAAGCAAAAATACTGAAATTATTTAATTCGGCCCGTTAATTAATAAAATACATAATTTTCTTAATAAATATAATACATATTTATAAAATTATCAATACAAATCGTCAAGTACATTTAAAATTATAATATGGCAAATGTACTAATGATAAATTAAAAATAACAAATACTAACAATGAGTAAATGAATATAAAAAGGGAAAATTAAAATATTATCGTGCCCTATCGTGCCTTATCGTGTTTATCGGGCTAGCCCGAAATCAATCCGTTTCTTAACGTGCCTTATCGTGCCAGCCCGATAAGGCCCGAACCCGATAAGGCTCAGCCCAAACCCTGTTTTTTCGTGCCGTGTTCGTGTCGGTCAATCGTGTCGTGCCTCATATTGCCACCCCTAATGGTAGTTATACGTGATGATATATGGTAGTTATAAGTGATGATATGTGACAAAGATTTAGAGTTTAGGTTTACTTTTCCATTTTAGGGTTTAGTTTTACATTTTAGGTTTTAATTTTGCAGTTTTAGGGTTTAATCTTCCATTTTAAGGTTTAGTTTTTTTTTAATATAATTTTCCATATTAGGTTCTGTCAAAAATCTATCATTCTATCAGTTATATGTGATGATATGTGCTAGTTATATGTGATGATATATGACAGTTATATGTGATGGTATTTAGGATTTAGAGTTTAATATTCAATTTTGGTGTTTTGTTTTTCATTTTAAGGTTTAGTCTTCCATTTTTAGGGTTTAGTTTTTCGTTTTAGGTTTATTTTTTTCATTTTAGGATTTTAAATTTTAGATTTAGACTATCAATTATTTGTGATGATATGTATCAGTTATATGTGATGATGTGTACCAGTTATATATGATGATATAAGTCAGTTAAATGCGATGATAAATTATTGCAAGGTGCACCTAGATGCACGATATACTCTTTCACTAAAGTTGCATTAAAGGGGTGATTAAATAATACTAGTGTAGACACCCGCGATTACGCGGACATTGATAAGAAAATCATAAAAATATAATATTTATTTTAAAATAAGTTCAAAAAGTAGACATTAAATACAAAGTAAAAAAATAATGTTCACTTTAAATTTTGAAAACCTATTTTATACAGGATATTACTAATATCCAGATACCGAGAAATAATTTATCAAGTTCAAAAGCTGAATTATTATTCACTTAAAATCTTGAGAAAAACTCATTGTATACCACAATTACTATTTTATTTTATATTTTAAATTGAAATAATTTCAAACCATTTGCGTCTTTCATTCTCAATAAGTTCAAATGGGCTCAATTAGACAAAATTTGTTCATATCTATACACCAAACCAACATGTTTATTGAAATGAAAATGACTCTATTTTTCAAATAAAGAGAAACAGATAATTTAGACAAAATATTATAAATATTTCACACACACACACACACACACACACACACACACACATATATATATATATATATATATATATAAAATCATTTCTATGTATATAGATACTATAATATTTATAAGATTACGTAGATTGTGTGAAATAATTTACAGTTATTATATATTTTCAGTTAATCAATATATATTCAAACCATCTAATTATTTTAAAATATAGAATATTATTAAAAAAACGTTGAACATGGTTCATAAAAAGATTACTATTCATTGAAATGTAGTTTACAAATTATAAAATACTTAGTTGTACAAAACATTCACACGCTATTCTCCAGCATGCAGTAAAATAAAATAATAAGATGTGAGATCATAGTAATTATGTACTATTAATTCAAATATATAAAAATTGGAAGATAATGATTATAAGTCATGAACCTTGGACCCAAAGTCATGTAAAAGTAAAAAATTTGAATAAATTGTAAACTCCTATTGCAAAAAACTTAACGAGATCATATTGTGCATAAATAACAGTGAAGTTTAATAACATACATATACATTATTTAAATCTAGTTATTTACACTAAATATTACAGTAGGTTATTCATCTCTTTCTGGAGATGACATGAAATAATAATATAATCCAACATAGCGACTAATCTCGTAAAACAAATAACTGAGAATAAAAAAAATAGTATATCTATTAAGAAATATTAATATTACAAATGGCACCTTAAATATTTTTATTGAGATTAAATATAATATTAATTGCACTTTATTATTATATATATCTTCTCATTAATTAGATTTCTTGTTTTATATAAAACTAATTTGTACCTAAATTAATATGGAATTATTTTGAAACAAACTTGAGTATTCAATTAAAATTATTAATTGGAAAAAAAATGTGATTATTGATCTCTCCATCAAATAAAAAAGTCTAAATGAATGATAAATATTTTTTAAAATTAGTAATTGTAATTAAGAATAGTGTAATAAATACATCTCCCTACTAAAAAATATTTAAATATGAAAAAAATAAACATGATAAAACTTGAATATTAAACTAAATTAACAAAAAAATTAAATGAATATATACTTGTTTTGACCAAAACTCAAATATTACTATGTTTTAATTGTAGTTAAGGAAATTTGAATAATGATCTTTTAATAAAATAAAAAATATACTGTAAATACAGCTGTATATTTAAACTATCTTAAATACCATATAAATTATGTATTTATTGATACCGTCCATAAATATATTTATTGATATCGTAATAATTTATTAATATACAAATATTTTTTGCACAATAATTCATGTATCTCAGGCACATTGTAATATGTTGGCAATACAATTTATCTCAAGTTGATTTCGCGTTAATCTTTCACATATTTACTTTAATTCTTGAAATTATAAACATTAAAATATGAGATTTTTGTTGATTTCGATTTTATAACAAACATAAATCAAAAACTAAGAAACACTTAGAAAACCATTATCGTATACGAAATTAAACAAACAATTAGAACTGTTTCTTTTTTAGTATAATTGGAATAATAGTTAAATATATAAAATAAAATATTCAACTAACAAATCTTTACACCACAAATGTCATTTAGATTGATTACTTGGGTCATTTCTAATTATTTTTTAAAGGTAATACATTTACATATATGTTAATATTGTAAATTCTTATAAAATTATATATATATATTAATAACCGAATAAAATAAGTATGGAAATTAGTTTTAATGATATTAAGAAAAGATTCTTAATTGGAATAATAACCACCCTAAAATCAAGTAAGATATATATGATATATTTACCGAGTATAAATATATTGAAATATCTCAATATTAGATAACGTAATTTGAAAAACTAAAAACATTATAATTAATTATAATAATATTAATAATAATTGATTGACTAACTAATTAATGTACTTTTCCTTAATTTTTTGAAATTATATTTAGATAATTCCAATTACCGATTACCAACCTACTATATAGACTAATATTATTGGAACAAATATATAGAAATAAAATACAGTAAAACTGCTGTATATTTAAACTACTTTAAATACCGTATGTTGACAGTATTTATTGATACCGTCCATAAATATATTTATGGAATAACACCATATATAAAAGAATATATATTTTCCTTTGAAGTAAATATAGAGACAATCAAAATTCATAAGATAGTTTTGCTTTTATTCATAAAATTAATTGCAATTCATAAGATAGTTTTGTTTTTATTCATAAAATTAATTGCAATTCATAAAATAGAACTATATCTCTACAATAATTTACAATAGTATTGGTACTTGATTAATTAATATATATACTATATTTAAGGAAAACATAATGGAAATATCTTTTATTATTTTGATTGACATCTAAATATTTATATATACTATAATAATCATATCAATTTTAGGCAATGTATCAAAGTATTATCCATTATTATATAATAAAAAGGGAAAATTATTTTGGTGTGGGAAGCTTGGACTATATTTTATAATTTTTATGAGTTAAAGATAAATAATTAATGGCCGGAAATTTTTAGAAAACAGTTCTTTTTATTCAAAAATAGATGCTTAGATTTGGTAGTAATTAAACTTATAATTGAGTTACATTTATATTCACGTAAGATATTTTACTTCCATACCATTATCTAAATAACAAATAATTATTCAATTACATTTAAACCTTTCTTTTAGTAATGACTAATT
This sequence comes from Phtheirospermum japonicum, assembly GCA_014905375.1. Lineage (NCBI taxonomy): Eukaryota > Viridiplantae > Streptophyta > Magnoliopsida > Lamiales > Orobanchaceae > Phtheirospermum > Phtheirospermum japonicum. Next base: position 51,817 of record BMAC01000821.1, on the reverse strand, counting down.
ACTAAAATTACTCATCCTAATTGATCATGTGTAAAAGTCAAGGATATAAGATATTATATTTCCATACCATTATCTAAATAACAAAAAATATATTCAATCATTTAAATATTTCTTTAGTAATGACTAATTACTAAAATTACTCATTCTAATTGATCGTCATGTGTAAAAGTCAAGGATATTATATTTTCATGAATTATAAGCTTAATTACTATCAAATCTAAGTATCTATTTTTGAATAAAAAGATTTATTTTCTAAAAATATTCGGCCATTAATTATTTATCTTTAATTCCGAAAATTTAAAAATATCTTACATAAAGATCTTATTTTAATGTTTTGAAGATATTTCGACAAATATATATATCCTAAGATCTTACATTGAAGATCTTATTTTCTTATATGATTATTTCATATAAGAATCTGTTCTTCCTTATTAATAATAAGATATATTTCTCAAATTACGTAAGAATCCGTTCTTCCTTAAATGAAATTTTCATATAATTAATTATTTCAAATAAATTATTTTTATTCCTTAAACATATTTTCTTATTAATAATAATAATATATTTTCATATAACTGATTATGTTATATTCGGAATAAGGAAACAAAAATCAGTACAGAATCTGTTTTTGAAGATCTTTCTTCAAATATATCCTAATAACGATTGCTGCTAAAATTAAGGAAAAACATAATAACTTATTCGGAATAAGGAAAAACACAAAATTAGAAAAAAAGAAAAATCGGTACAGATCAAAAATAATTGATTCCAGAACTTATGGCGTGAAATCAAAAGTTTGAAGATTTTTAGAAAAATATATCATAATAAATATTACAATGCTAAATTTAAGGAAAAACATAATACATTAATCTGAATAAGGAAAAATACAAAAATACAAAATAAAATTTTACAAATAAAAAAAATTAATTACAAAAATTATGGCGTTAATCTTTTTAGTTTGAAGATCTGGAAAATTCATTGAAGAAAAAATTGCCAATCTGGAAAATTCTTCGAACATTCATTGAAGATCTGCAAAAAAAAATGAAACACAATAAATATATTCAATCACATTAAATTCATTATTATTAAATTATCGATCAGGAAAATAGTATGAAGATCTGCAGAAAAATCAAATACCAAATGAAGATTTGGAAAATGTTCGAAGATCTGCAAATTTTTTCCAAAATAATAAAAAAATAAGATCTGCAAATTTTTTCCAAAATAATAAAAAAATAAGATCTGCAAATTTTTCCAAAAGAAATTAAACTAATAACATATATTATAAAACAAAAACGTGAAACCTCAAACGAAAATAACATGCAAGAACAAATCTGTTGTATAACTGATCTGCAAATTTATCAAAAAATAATAGAAACAATCAATACAAATATATATAATAGAACAATAGTATGAATATCTGCAGAATAATAAAACACCAAATGAGGATCTGGAAAATGTTCGTAGATCTGCAATTTTTTTCCAAAAATAATAGAAAAGAAAAATCCTATCACATCAGATCTGCATACTTGTTTAGAGATTTGTTTCTGAAAAAATATGTTTGAAATCGGAAAATTTTTCTTCGAGATCTCTCATTTCAATTTATTCCGATTAACAAATATTAGATCGAAAAAGGTTGCAAATGATTGAGATTTTTTTTTTGAAAGAAAAGAACTGTAATTTTTTATTTGAAAAGGAAGGACTCCAATTAAAAAAGGTAGGAAACGCCTTGTAAATAATTCCTGCGGCCAGAGAGAAGAGAGATAATTAGATTAGATAATTGTAGGAGATTGAATAAGGTGAAATGAAAATATGGAAAAAGTTCTTATTAATACTAGACAAAAAATCTCAGTTTGGTAAAATTTTAACACAAATCATGAGAGTCTGACAACTCAACATCCGGACTTACAGAGAGATAACACATGTCATTCGAAACAATGATTGATTGACACATAAGTTATGGCGTTAATAGTATTAACAAATAGAGTGGAATCCAACATTTTTCGAATTTATAAAAATATAAAATAGGTGAGAGAGAGATTAGTTTAGTTTCCAAATATAATGGAAACAACATTTGTTTTTTAATGGAAAGTTCTGACTCAAACTATTATTGTAACATGCTGGAGTTTGGTTGTATTTTTTGTATATACTCTAACTTGTGATCCTGACATTTATATTATATTGTATTTAATAGTTTGGTTATTTGTACAATTTCAACTTTTTGTGTGGAATTTAAACATGCCCAATATTATTTCTTATACAATCGTTTTGGATTTTTTTTTATAGAATTAGATAGGGTTCCATTACGGAGCCCTATATAACACATGACATTCATCCTACCGTACATTTATAAAAAAAAAAAATAATAAAAGAAAAAAAAGTTCAAATGAATGCCATGTTATTTATAGGACTCTATAATGGAGCTCTATCCGGTTCCGCAATCGTTTATGTCTTTAATTTGATTTGTTATTAATTATTTTCTAAATAATGGAAATAGTAGGTGGTTCTCAATTTATCAAATTCTTTAGGCAATTTACTTAGAAACTTTTTAAACCTGATTCGTTAGTAATTACTATTTCAAAAATAATGTCGATTCTCACACTATACAATAGTTTTAGGCAAAATATTTATTGAAATCGATTTGTTATTAATAATATTCAAGATAATGAAAGCAGTAGTCGATTCAAAATAAATGTCTTATATTCCTATTATGGATTTCATGGGCTGGAAAAACATGTATTTTTTTAAATTATTTTGACCAATATTATTTGGGCGGTAAAATGCATTTAGAAACAAAAATGTTGCTTAAATTGTAAATTGAAATACAATTTTGATTCAAATAGCATCCACATTTGTTAATTCACTTGAACACAATTATCACTTGTTTTTTTCTCTTATAATCTCTATATCAACATTCTGCCTATAATTGTACATTAAATACATTTTCAGTTTGATTCATTCATTTGAACATTCAAATGTATTATTTGTGTGGGTTCCATGTTTCAAGTGTGTCAAATTTATTTATATTTTTATATTTAATAAATAGTCAATAAACCAACGGTGAATCAATATGTGTTAATTTCATTTAATGTATTGGATGAATGGGGTAGATCCATCCTTAATTTCCATTTAAATAATAACATGAATAAAAAATAATGTATTTAAATAGTGCAAATAAATATCAATGTGAATGCTCTAAATATTATTTACATTCCCCAACTTTTCCCCCCTTTATAAATAACAAATTCCAAATAATTAACATATCATTAATTCAACGATTAAGGGACATGATTACTAACAGCTTCTTGAATTTAGCATTTCTAATCCTTTTATCTTTATCAGTAATACATTGCCGTTTTCTTCCCGATGAAGAAGGTGATGATGGCATTGCCCCAGCGCCGCCGGAAGGATTGTGCTCCGCCGTCACCATACATGGCTTCAAATGCAAAGAATATCATGTAAGAGCCTTGTCTAAGTAATATTATAATAATATATTTCTATATAGTACTATTTTTCCGAACTTTAATAATGCAAAATTGATAATTAACTAAAAAGAGGCATGTTTTCAGGTGAAGACTGACGACGGCTACATATTGGGTGTCCAAAGAATTCCAGAGGGCCGGACCGGGCCGGGAGACGGCAGCCAGCCTCGGCTGCCGGTTTTGCTGCAGCATGGCGTTATTGTAGTAAGGCTATCAATTTCTAAATAATTTAAAAAATGAGAATATTACTTAAAAAAAATAAACAAATCATATTTTATTCGATTATTAGTTCGGTTAATGCACTAAAAAAAGTAATGTTCTCCTCGTGAATACTACTTTTTAATAATACAAGACCTTTTTAATAATACAAGACCACAAGTAATACATGTTCATAATTTTGTTTGTTTTATATTTATTAAATATATTACCTGAGTTATAACTTATATTTATAAATAATTATATTATTATTTAAAAGTATATTACAATTATTATACTATACGTATTGAAAATCATATATATTGAATTAAGATATTAATATATTTTGACAATAATTAAGAAGTTAAAATGAAAAACCAATTTGCAAAATTGTTGTTATTATTAAATAAATATGCATTGTTATTAATATTCTATTTAAAAGAAATTATATTGAATCACAAAATATACTAATTGATAGATAATTTCATTGTTTAATTTTATTTTCTAAAATTAAAATTATCGAGGGACATGATTTTCCATTGGTATTATCGAGGGGATCGAAATCCACTCCGTAATAACGAGTTTGAAGTCCTCATTTTTTCTTCTTTTTCCAAAACTACCGAGGGCTTCAGTATTTTTATTTTTTCTAAAAAACCAAACAAATCAAAAAATATAATCAACGATCAATTAGTATTTTTTTTTAATTATAACACAAGGAAAATAAACATATGGTATCTTTAAATAGAATAATGAGACTACATTATTTTACTTAGTATTGCATTTAATTCTATTACTATTTTTTTCTTTCTTTTAATCTTTTGATATTAAAAAAATAAAAAAAATCAAGAAAATATTATTAACGATCAATTAATATTTTTGTAATTCTAAAACAAGAAAAACAAACACATGGTATCTTTAAAAATAATGAGATTAAATTTATTTTATATTGTATTAATAATATGCTATTATATTTATTTTTCTTGTCTTTTCTTTTTCTAATTTTTCTTAAAATAAAAAGACCGAAAGCATTATTTGCCATTGCTAATTAACGAGAAGAAAAGATGCCCTCGCACTATTATCGAGGTGAATTGAAATCCCATCGGTATATTATTATTATTATTTTTGAGGGAACTTCTCGCTCGACATCACTTCCTCGGTATTTTTTTGATAATAATGACGGTAAACATTGATCCCGATATATTGAGAAATTCACTTATGGTACTTCCCTCGTTAATAACAAAGGCAAATTTGCTCTTTTTATTGTGCAATTTTTTTGTAATGTTCGATTGTATGCATACTTTAACCAGTTCGAATTTTACCTGTTCACTCAGTTCAATTTTGATAATTCTATTCGGTTCTGACAACGAACTGATCGGGCATAACCCTTGGCACTATACGCTAAGACGCGCTTGTATTCGCTTTGAAGTTGTGACATTACAATTTATTAGATGATGTTATTAAATATTAGTATCATATTTAAATAATATATGCAGGATGGGATGAATTGGCTGATGACATCTCCAGAACAGGCACTTGCTATGATGTTGGCTGATAATGGGTACGATGTTTGGATTTCGAACCATAGGGGGACCCGGTTTAGCAGGCGACATGTCTCTCTTGATCCTATGCACCCGGTAAAACACACACGCCTCACACACACACATATATATATCTAATTATTATTAATACAGTATTATTTAAAGGGAAAAAAAGAAACTCAATGCGCAGTTAAATTAAAAAATATATATATTGCCCTCAACATTCGAATGTGTAACTGCAATTTCAAAAGATAACTGAGATTTTTAGATAAGCTAAACGCCTAAACCCTAGTAATTGTATTGTATCGAAATAATTAACTTTTCCATTTTTATAGTTGGAATGTTTTTCACGAGTCTACTCCATAACCATATATGCACAACATTTACCTTATATTATGAGACATTAAAATTATAACTATCCATGTCAAGTTCCATTATGTAATTAATCAATTAGATTTAATTTAATTAAGATTATAATCAGACTTAAAAAGATGTTCCCTTGATAATTGTAATTTTGTGTAATTTATAATTGAAAAAAAAAAAAAAGCTTTTTACAGGAATTTTGGAATTGGACATGGGTTGATCTCGCGAATCAGGACTTACCTGCTGTCATTGGTTTAGTGTTCAAAGAAACAGGGCAGCAAATGCACTACGTCGGCCATTCTATGGTAATTACTATCGGACAACCTATTGAATTACTATAATTGTTTATTTAATTTGAACAGTGTACTAATTAATTAGTTAATCATCAACAGGGAACTTTGGTAGCTTTGGTTTTATTATCTGAAGGCAAACTTGAGAATGTTAAATCTGCTGCTTTGTTATGCCCAATTGCCTACCTCTCTCATGTCACAAGCCCAGTTGCTCTTGCCGGAGCAAAATTTTTTATTGGTGAAGTAAGCAATTTTTTTTTTAGTTTCTTTTTTAATTTTAAATATTTATCTTTTTAAATGCTTCAAATCCNAGCTTGATGAAACGATTGGCGATGCAGAATTTGATCCCAAGGGGTATTTTAAATATATAAAGCTTCAAAAATAGGAAAATTGAGAATATACTAACATGTAAATTTAATTGTTTTCTTAATCTAATTTATAGACCGGATGCTGATAACTTTCTCAATATTATTTGTGCTACGGTCGACTGTGGGAACTTGCTAACTGCAATTTCTGGTATTTAATTTAATTTAATCTATGTTCTTAATTTCATTCTTTTCGTATATATTATTATTGTTATTATAATTATTGGTTCTATAAACATAATTTGTTACCATAACTCTACAGGACAAGATTGCTGCGTGAATTACCGGACTGTTGAGAATTTCATAGAAAACGGTCTTCAATCTACCTCAACCAAGAACATGGTTCATTTTGCTCAAAGTCAGTTACAGTTAATTATGAATATTCTCCTTTAGGTTTACTCTAATTAATAAATTACTATATATAGTTATATTATATTCTATTTTTTCGAAAGTTCTATATATGACTAATAAAATTGGAATTTACCCGTCAATTTAATTGCAATATATACGTTATTAATTCCCCCAAAACAATTTAATCATGGTATGTTGAATATTTGGCAGATGTTCGAAATGGAGTCCTGTCCAAATTTGACTATGGAAATGGGCACGACAACATGGTTCATTACGGTGTAACCTCGCCTCCTTTATATAATTTAACCAATATTCCATCTGATTTCCCACTCTTCATAAGCCATGGAGGACAAGATTCGTTGTCTGTTGTTAAGGATGTTGCTATATTGCTCGACGATCTTAAAACACACGACCAAGACAAGTTGCAATTGCAATTCGTCGAACAATATGCGCATGGTGATTTCATTATGGGTGTTAATGCCAGTGATCTTGTGTATAGTCATATTATTGATTTTTTCCGAGAACATAATTAATTGATCGCAAGGTTAATAGTCCAAATTTTAGCACAACTTAGCTTTGTTAATTTACATCTGATAGCTTTTGATTATGAGGTATAGTCATTAGTGTGGCATTAGATTAAAAGTGGTATGATCCATTCAAATATAATTATGTTTTATCACATGATTGAGTTTCTAAACTTTGATGTTATAATTTGTAATTTTAGTCCAAAAGAAAAAAGCAAATTATTTATAACAATTATTACATTTTTAGTTTCAAAAGCGCAAACAAACAAACGAACAAAAAGGTTTGGCCAAAAGTGAATTATATGTTGTAAATTGGATTAATTCTAATTTAATGGTACAGCGTGTCGTGTAGATAATTATAACTTTTTGAATTTTTCAAATCCATTTATTGGTGAGTGGGAAATGGTGTTTGAAAGTTGAGTGGGTGCTTTTATGCTTTAATGTTTATCCCACATTGAATAATATTCAATGTGGAATGGAGTTTAAAAGTGTTTAACTCTTTATGAGTGGATATCAAGTGGGCCAGCGGGTATTGTGGGCTTTGTGTAAACGAAGCTCACGCGAGCTCTTGGACTTGGGTTCGCCAGTCCGCCTTCGGCATAGCCGAGCGGATCCGAGCCCGTGCCCGGACTCGAACCTCGGTCCTGGGCCCTGGGACATGGGTCTTGGGCAATTAGTCCGATTGAGGTGGTCCGTGTGAGGTTCGGGTTCCGGCTCAACCCTGGTTTCTTTTTTGAACCTTCACGCACACCTGTTAACTCCGGACCGTTTCGTAACGGCTGGCACCTGAACGTTCAGACGTTTCCAAAACTTTTGAATTCAAACATGCAATGTATTTGCACGCTGAACCAGTCCAGGTTCGTGCTGACTTTTGCTGCTGGTTTGAATGATTTTAAGGACGTCATAAATGGCAGTTGTAACCCCTGATTTGAACCCCTATAAAAGGGTGAGGCTCCTGCATTTGTTTTTGCACTTTCCATACGAAAAATAACCTGAAGCACCTGAAACTCTCAAGCATACAACATACTATTTTTCTGCATTTTATTTCTTACGTAGCTCAGACCAATTTCTGTCCAGTTCGCCGGAGCTCTGGTATTTACAGTGCTGTAATACTAGAGACGTTAGTCGTTTTATCTTTGGGGATGAATAGCCAAAATCGAAGAGCACTACCGGGGCTATTTCGTCTTGCGGACAGAGCTCGACTCGATTATTTTTTACATATTCTGTTTTGTTTGTAATTTTCAGTTTTGTGATATTTTTTGTTACGTTCCTGTTTGTACTTGGAATATTTTATAATTGTTCCAACATTATACACCAAAAGTGTCGGATGTATCGATCACGTGAAACCAAGAGTTAGAGTATAATGTACTAATCAATCATCCGAAAACAAAAATTGAAGTTTAACGTATAATTAAAAAACTCAAGCGTGTGTGATGAGTGTAAAATAGAAAGAAGTGGAAAAAAACATGTGTTTAGCTTTAGATATAAGAATAATTTATTCTTATAAACTGGACAAAAATCTTTACTAATCAAAACTTTCATATTAATAATTACAAAAATCGTAATTTGCTAATTAAATATAAACTAATAAATTCCTTAATAGTAGATATAATCTAAATTAGTATAACTTTTCCAAGAATCACAAGATTGGATTTTAACGAAAACTGTAAAACAATGGAAGAAAACATCCAGTTGCAGAATCCTATCGTGGATGCCGAAATATTAGCAGTCTCATCCACTAAATATGAAGATTCGATGCAAAAATAAATATGCTCTCAAACGTTTTACCTTCGATTATTCTCTCCGATGCATGCATCATTTGGAGCAATCCCTCAATTTTATATAGACACACCTTATTTGACAAAAAAACCTACGAAAAAAATATTTATACACTACACTCAAAATATTGCAAGTAAATATCATTAGTAAGGAAATAAAATCAAATCTCTAGAGTTCTAATAATTTTGCTAGCCTAAAAAACATTTTCTATTCTAAAGAAACATATATATA